>HG992322.1:10600000-10966566 GCA_905220615.1 Tinea trinotella
CTGTTACAATTGTTAATATTAAAATAATATATTTTTTTAGATAATTCATAAATTAAATCGAACCATATCAAAATATGTTTCTATCAAAACTACAAAAACTTTGATATGACTATTGTTTCTTAAGTATTTATGATTTAAGACTGATGATAAAAGTATGATCATAACAAAAAATATATTTTTGTAATCTCTTTCCTTCTACCGCCTACAAGGAAAAAGATTCATTAGTTTTAACAGAAAAAGGGGCATCTATCCACCCCCACGGGGTTGAATTAAAAAAAGAGAATCTAAAATGAACCTCCGACCACAATCATGTGTAATTTGGAGCAATAACTTTTGAATCAATAATATAATAAATTGGCCACGGGTGTTGTCTGACTTCGGGCCTAAATTAAACTAAAGAAATTGTACTGTTTTTTTTTTATTGTTTTATTTAATAATAACATAATACTCCTGAGGTGTAAAAGCATTTCCTTTTTAAAATTTTACATTGTGTAAATTCAAAAATTCATTGTACACGATCATGGTAAGTAGCCACCATTGTGTCTGCCCATTCTTGTAGGAAAAAGGCGTAATAATTTGGTTGATTGATTGAAATGAGCCGATCCACGCGGCAGAAGGTAAAAATATCAACGGGAGTCAAGATCTTCAACACTGAGGGAATGACTGTATATAGAGATTAGCATCTTTGTATCGTATGTCATCGTCACTGCCATATTAAGAGTTCTGCTTTGAACTGTCATAATTATAGTTTCACCACTATGCACACCTAAACTATGGGAAATAAAGGATATATTCCAATTGCATTGTTATCTTCATACATAAAACTATATTAAAATGTATATGCAACTGTTAATACAATTAAGCCCAAGTCCCCAACAAAATGAATGATGTCCTTTAGGAATAAGGACCCTAATCTGTTTGAACACCCACAATGTAATTCCGAATAACTCGCACGCAGTTATCTGTTCGTGTATTATAAAAACAAAAGCCTTACTTATCCATGTGAACAATGTGTGGATTCATCAAATACATACGTTTGTAATAAAATAAACACATACAATGTTAGCATAACTGACACTGTACTACTTTGTATGAGTATTACAAAGTACTTTATTTTATTTTTATATTGTGGCTCGACGACCTCATCTAATGCGACTGCTACTACAGTTAAATATATATATAATATATTTATGTACTTATGTGTATTAAAATGTAATTATTAAGTATTATTATGTATTTGTCTTATATTGCACCTCCTTACCATTAATACTGTCTTAATGTCGTAAGGTTTAACTGTCAGAGAATGTCTAAAGGCATTAAGTCCGCCTTTGTACCTATGTAGTGCAATTAAGTTTTAAATAAATAAATGAAATATGACGTCATTATATAAGTTTTTTGTAAATATTTGAACGCTAGTTTTATTACTGAATAAATTAGTGATAAAAAAATTTAAAACAATCAACGGATAAAAAAAACTCGCGGGCACATCGGTTAAAAGCAACCGGAGCTTTTATCTGTGAATTCGAATAGATTCACTCACTTATTCGAATAGAATTTATTTAATTCAAAATAATCGTCCCCGTTTCAAAGTCAAACTCGAGCACGAAATAGAAAAAATAATTAAATAGCCAAAAACTTAAAAAGAAAACCTCATAAGAAAGCAGGCACATTATAAGATAACATTGTCGCATAACAGCCACCTGCGGGTCAATAGCGTCTTGGCACATGGCCGCCAAGAATCCTGGACCCCAGCCCAACTAAACTTGGCCGTTACCATTTGGCACTACACGAGAACCACGCCTTACCAAAACAAATAATATCTCCAATCTATATCGAACGCTATATTTATTTAAAACACGCTAAACTAACAAAAGTGTATGCCTTGGCAACACACCAGACCGCTACGTCTAAGCCACGGGTTCGATTCCCAGTCGAATATTTTACATTTTATACTATAGTGCATGAATCATTGAAAGAGGACAATCAAAATACGTAATATACTCGTATCAAAGATACATTGGTACCGGCAAGTGGTTGTCTATATATGGTCTAGTGTCACTATGTCGTGCCGTCTATAGCGTCTAAGACTTAACCTACCCTGAATAAATAACGCATAAATAGCGTTTTTATTTAAAAAAAAATACACAAAATACAAGTTTAGAACTACATATTATCTATCTAGTAAATTTTTGATTCTGCCTACCCTAATAACGCTCGAAGAACCGACAACCGATGGGGAAAAAAGGTTTTAAAGTGGAGGCCACGAACCGGAAGACGCAGCGTAGATAGGCCTCCCACTAGGTGGACTGGCGAATTACCGGTGGATGTAACTGGCTACTTGTCGTTTGGAATAGCGTTCTAAGGGGTAGCCTGAAGACGTCTTTTGGCTGATGATGATGATGACCATCAATGCAACGTGCAACGTGGCCAAAACAAAACAAAACAAAAACGATGAAAATAACCATGTTTAAATTGAAACGAACACATCAAGTATTGATATTTCTCAAGTCTAGATCAAATCTATTTGGGGTCCAAGTTAAATTGGTTAGAACAACCCAAAATATTTCAACCTAAATATGGTAGCATGACCTAAAAATTAAGAGTCTTTAAATATGTACTTTCGACCCAATTCTATCAAATGTCAGGGTATCTAAAATTACATAGGAAGTCTAGAATTGTATGTGAAAATTAAATCAGCTCCTAAAGATAAGAATATCTATGTCAATTAGATTCTATTTCGATATTAGATTTTGTAACCTACTTCTTCCTATCATTTTTAGACTGCTTTAAAAACCCAAATTATATACATTTGTTTTTATGTTAAGACGGGATATCTGACTTTAAATTGCCTGAGTAAGCAAGGAAAGTCCACCGCCGATGACGCAAAAAAGCGAATCAGTTCCCTCTGGTCGATTTTTCCACAAAGGAACGACGCGCCGAACCTTTTAGTTCGACTACCTTTTAGACGACTTTTTCCCACATGGATAGAGACAATGGATCGCCACTTGCCACAATCCTGACACAAGTATTTACAAAAGCAATGTCTGTGTTAGCCGTAAAGTGAAATGTGATTTGGAACCCCTAGCTTACCAATTTATCATATTAAAACTAAGAGCAAATGATCACGCTTTTTCCCACACAGGGATAGGCAGAGATAATGGAGCGCCACTTGCCACGATCCAGACACAACTCCTCGCTTCCCTCACATTCACAATTCTCTTCATACAAGCTCAATTGGTTTGGGCACTAGGCAACCTAGCTTTCTAGAGGATGTCTCCGATTTGGTCGGCGAACACCCTCCTGCGCCTGCCTTGTTTAACGTATACATTTAAACACTATTGTTAAAATTAAATACAGCAAATAAGATCAAAATTATCTCGAAAATTCCCATCCGAAATTACAGTCAAAGACAAGATCTGTGAATAAAATTCCAGTTCACATAATTAAAATGTGAATCTGGGACGAGAACGAGCCATATCCCAACATGAATCAATCTATACATGTTACAAGAAACAACTTCATAGTGACACTGTTTACACGTGATAACAGATATAGTATTTATCTAGGGCCATATGGACGGATTTGTGCGATTTAGACAAAAAGATTCGTCACAGTTTTTATTTATGATAACAATTTGGTCACATAATATATAGAGTAGACCATCATTTTAATATGTTTTATTATATTTATTTGTTTAGAGGAATAGATAGTGTTCATGCAGTATTATTTGTAATATTGTCAAATTCAATAATATGTGACGAAATTATTACAATCTATCAATCAAATTGTCACACCTTTTTCCTACAGGGATAGGCAGAGACCATGGAGCGCCACCTGCCACGATCCTGACACAACTCCCTTGCTTCCCTCACATTAACAATTCTCTTCATACAAGCTCTACTGTTATGGGCACTAGGGTACCCAGCTTTCTTGAGGATGTCTTTGATTTGGTCGGAAAACACCCTTCTGGGCCTGTTTTGCTCTGTTTAACGCATCCATCCATATCAGATTTGTTATTATTATTAAAATCCTTTATTGCATCAAAAACTTTAAATTGCCTAACAGGCAACTTTAATGCCTGTTTGGCATTTTGTAACAATTTCCCTTTAATTTAATACAATATGACGAAATTATTAAACCAAACACGTATCTAACCCGAATGTATATATATCGATCTGGAGTGTTGTGCAGCAGATAGCCTGATTTTGGAGTAATTGTGACGCAGATGATAAGCAAGCCCTATTTGTTACATTTTAATACTAATTCTGGATGAATTTCTGAGTAGTTAAATATAATGTGACGAAATGAACACACTGTGGCAAAATTATTTAACCATATACGTATCAAACCTGAATGTAACTATATCGATCTGGAGTGTTGTGCAGCAGATAGCCTGGTTTTGGAGTAATTGTGACGCAGATGATAAGCAAGCCCTATTTGTTAACTTGGCCCAGGTTAAGTATCGGCCCACTTTGAATTTCGTACGATGATAAAAAGTACAAATATTTTGACAATAAATAAACACAGTTTATTTTGACGTTCGACATTTGTCATAGTTTATATTTCACAGATATATATTTTTTTCATATTGAGAAATATTGAAGCTAAAATTCGACATTCGAAACATTCGACATTTGTCATAGTTTATATTTCACAGATATATATTTCTTTCATATTGAGAAATACCGAAGCTAAAATTCGACATTCGAAACATTCGACATTTGTCATAGAGTATATTTCACAGATATATATTTCTTTCATATTGAGAAATACCGAAGCTAAAATTCGACATTCGAAACATTCGACATTTGTCATAGTTTATATTTCACAGATATATATTTCTTTCATATTGAGAAATACCGAAGCTGAAATTCGACATTCGAAACATTCGACATTTGTCATAGTTTATATTTCACAGATATATATTTTTTTTCATATTGAGAAATACCGAAGCTAAAATCTCATTGCTGTATGACGCGTATTTTTTTGTTACTTGACATAAATGTTATATGTTAAGCTCCATGAATAAAGGCGACTGCTACAACATAGAGCGGCAACTTGATGATCCCGCTGAACCCACAAACGCGACTAAGTCACCTGACAGTCTGTGAGTGGTGTAACTTGTAATTGGTGGTACTACCCCGGATCGGCAGACTGGGCACTACTGCCCACCACTCTTTGATAACCATACCGGCAAGTATCCTTCTTTTTTTTTACTATTAACAAATATTTGCACCAACCGGGATTCAAACCCGGGACTTTACACGTAACCAACTGTTGTGCTAACCAATGTGCCACGTCTGTATTTTTTTATTATTATTTATTATTTATTATTATTTATTATTTATTATTATTTATTATTATTTATTATTTACATATCTATACCTACTAATCTACCAAAGTGCTTAGAGTATTTTAGTAACAGGACATAAGTATTATAATAACAGGACAACCAAAGTATATATATCAAAGATACATTGGTACCGGCAAGTGGTTTTGAACCCGTGCTCTCGGTTTGCGTGACCATTGCACTACCACTACACCACAGTCTTATGATGATGATAATTTAATATTTCCTGCGTGTGTAACATTGGAGTTAATTGCAATGACCTAACGTCAAACGAATTGACATCTAACCTTAGTTCGTTGATCTCCTTAACTATCACGGCACTCATTGCGGTTGGGGGTAACAGAGGTCATGCCATTAACGCGGAAGTATGACTGGACACATTTGCTTCTATAATACAGACCGTGAAGTGACTCAGTCGAGTTTCGAGAACAGCTAATTAGCCGGTAACAACTACAGTCAAATTAGCTTGAAGACGTTTTTGCATTTGTAGTAGTGTATGTAGCAAATGAGTTTGAGGTTCGTGGAAAGTGGCGCTCCAATGGCTCTGCCTATCCCTGTAGAAATTAAGGCGTGACGATTGATGATAGACAATAATAGATCGTTTGCAAGGAAATTCACTTGTTTTACATAACAGTAATAATTAAAACTAAACTTGTTAATTTCCTAGCTATAATGAATTAAACAAACAAACTTTATGCGATTTACTATCGCGTTTATTTTTATTATTTTGATTTTACAATTTTATTTTATTATTCCGAGGTATCGAGAGCTTTGCAGCCATCGTGGTCACGGATAGACATGGTCACGGAGAGATGATGACTGCAAAGATCTCGAAACCTCGGAATAATAAAATAAAATTGTAAAATCAATGTTCGCATAAAATCTAAGAAAATATTCCTAGCTATATTTCTATAATCTATAATCTAATATATACATCTTCTAGTTCATTTGTATTGTAGCTTGACATAATATGACAGCACCTTGCCTGATACTAAGCTGGAGTTGCCGGTTTCAACCAGGCCGGCATAGTGGATGCGACTGCTACTTACAGTTAATTAATAACATGGTTTGGTTCACAATTGGGCTCTGTAGGCGGCACTGCGTTTTTTTTTCTTTTTTATGCAAAAGGCGACCATGGTGTAGTGGCAGTGCAATGGTTACGCAAGCCGAGAGCACGCATTCGAAACTTTATGTATATGTACTTTGGTTGTCTTGTTTCTAGCACTTTAGTAGCTTAGTAAAGATGTGGATAATTAAAAAAAAAAAGCAAGAACAACGTCTTCCGAGTTTCCTGGTAGTCCTATATAAAAGGATGTCCTGTAAAGTATGATCCCGGAAAGTACCACCCACGTCATCTGCCACAATCGCAAACCACACAAAGAGGTACAATCACGCGAACAAACAGCCAAACATACTTTCAATAACCCACTGTCCTACCACTGCCATGTAGGAACGCTATTACAAATTTCACTAACCACAGATTAAGAACTGCAACTAACTATAACGTGTATATTACAAGCGTGTTTAGTAAGCTTAGTAAAGAAATGTGAAAAAAATATATATTTTGTGACTCGATACATGACAGCACCCCACTTGATGTTAAGGTGGAGTGTGGTCCATGAATAAATGTCACTGCTACTACGATTCAATAACTGTAAGTAGCAGTCGCATCCACTATGTTGGCCTAGTTGGAACCGGCAACTTACAAGCTGATCCAGAAACACGACTAAATCACTTCACTTCACTTGTAAGTGGTGGTTCTACCCGGATCGGCAGGCTGGGTACCACTGCCCAACAATCTACACCATTGAGGTTAGCATAGTGGATGCAACTGACATTTACGAGTACCTTTGGCAGTAGTAGTCTCCACATATGAGGTAGTGTGCGGAAACTGAGCCTCGACTTGCTTGAAGCAATAAAGCAATCAATGATTGCTTGCAAAAGGAAAAAATAGCACCGTCGACTGAAAAAACGATTCAGTTTATGGTAACCTCAGTCGTCATGTCATTGCCAGCCAAAGGCGCTTTTTAAATTTCGCTCTAAGGATCCAAGGTTATAGGATAGAGAGAACTCACAAAAAAATTACTGACAAGGCAGTCAGATCGTTAATTGTTTTATAAAGAAACGATGTGCCGAACCTTTTAGTTCGACTGCCGCATTCTGTCAACCTGTAGTTCGGTTGACAGAATTCGAGTGCTCCTACGCGCCTTACAAGTAATGGGTGGGAGTAAGAAGACGAGGTAAAAACAAGGGTAAAGAGCTCCTCAGGACATTATCCGTGATATGGGCGATAAATGTATATAGTAGAGTCTGTCTAAGCCGAAATGACGCGCCGCTCTACTGCATTTACGCACACGAGCAAATATTTAATATGAATAAAACACACCGAAAATGCAATAGGGAATATGCATGTGGTTTAAATATTGCTGCAAATTTTTCCCCCGATTCTTTATTGTACTAACATCATGCTAAAATAATTATATTTTTAATTTTCTTTGTATATATTGTATAAAAGCTTAAGGAAAAAGTGAAAAATAAGCAAGTGAAATTCAAATGAGTGAAACGCATCACCATTGGCCGAATAAAACGTGACGTCACATGACACGTTCGAGGTCGATGCTCATATTGTGCGCGTAGTGTTTAAGAGAAAAAATAGCTGTTATTTGTGTTTATGCAGTGTTTTTGTTTAGCTAGTGCAATTTTAGCATTCTGGGACATTAATAATCATATAAGACAATGATTTTGTAAAAGCACAATCAGACAATCTACCGAAAATAGATGCATTCATGATGACAGCATATTTTGCATCAAATCGATAATTTCCGTCCGCTGAGATCAAAGAAGTAAAAGCTGCAAGGTAATTGTTATAATACATGATATATTATAAATAATAACATAGGTTATTATGCATGCCTGCACTTAGCAGAACTTACTTAAAACATAACCTATAAATAACCTTCGAACTAAAGCTGGTGTTGTACTGTCTGTATTATAATAATTTATGAGTATTTGTACGCAATTTTATTAACAATCATCTATGTTTATCATGGTTACTTACTTGAATTTTGAAAAAATAAAAAAAACAAACATATTTTATGTAAAACTGATTTAGATATACTACTTAACACTTTTAGGTAATTAATACTTATTGCTTATTACAGATCTAAACGAGAATCTTAAGGCGACTCAGCAGTAGGCTATGGCAAGTAAAACGGGATGGGAGGAAACATAATGTGTAGTGAAAGGTTGAATTACACCCGAGCATAATGTTCATAGAAAATGTTATGCTGTCAGTGCTATTTGTAATGAAGCAGAAGAAACTATTGTTTCTACTTAATGTGAAGATTGAAGACTAAGGTAGAATAATAATATCTCTTGAAAATAATTTCTTGTTATTAAAATGGCTGAAATATTTTATGTAAAATAAAACTAATTTTAATTTTATTTCTTTTTTATTAAAACATCCTGCAAACTTATCAAACCACAAGCCACTATTATTACTTCATCTATATCTCGTTCAACATGTATTCTTAATTCACTTCTGCTTTAGTGCTGGAGGAGGACTTTAAAGCAGAAGGTGGTCGTACATTTCTTAGCTACCAGCAAATGTGACAAGTCTTTTAGTCCTCTGTCAGCCATCACTGCTGTATTGTATATGTTGGAGACAAACACTCCAAATAACCACAGTCTTGAAATATTATAACATCAGTGGCCCTTGCACTATATATCCATCAGAAAAAATTGACCAGTGGTGTACATGAGATAAGGTACTTCAAGGTGTTAAATTTTTTGTATTGTGACCATGTAAGTGACTAGAGGAGTGCATTAGATGGCTTCTCTATTTCTAGGCAATCAATGATGGACGAATTTTGTTAATCAAGTTAGGAGACCTATCCAAATATAACATACATTAAAGTAATTTTCACAACAATACAAACTTGATATTGGAGATACCTTACGTCTTCTCATAACCTTACATCATTGTTTTCGTATCTCTAGGAACTGGAAAAAAACACTTTATCTAATAGAGTTCTTGCACTTTGGTACAAGGCAATATCTATAAAATGTTTTTTTAGGTTTCTCCATAGTTCTTTAGCTATTACAACTTAAAAATCTACATAAATAACAGTAACACTTGTAGTAAACAAATACTGGTCGTTACGTGTGACGTCATCAAAATCCCGCGCTAGATGATGGCGTTCAAATGTGTCAAATTTAATCGAAGTTTTAGAATTAATTTTAAAAAATTATTAGTACTTTTCCAACAATATTTATATTTTTTATTATGTTATAACGATGTAATAAGTGAATTAAACACATAAAAAAAATACATGCATATACCCTATTGTAATTAGTCATTCAGTTACTGGCTGGACACATAAGGAGGAGCACGCTGATAAAGTATAGTAGTATAGTTAATAATATTTGTATTCACACGTTTAAATAAACTAATAAAATCATTTATATTATAGTTAGACAAGCTATATAGTTGTATAGGGATCCTTTATCGCCTATACCACAAATGTATCGAGGACCTTGTTTTTATCTCTATGCAATTACATTGCATGAATTAAATAGAAGTTTAAGTGGCTGAATTAATCCTAGTTTAACAAGTTGAAAGAGCAGCCCAGTCCACACAACAGTTTCACTGTGGTTCTGTATTCTGACCTCGCTGTATAAATGAGCTATCTGTTTAGAAGCACCTTCCATTTTTAACAATGACGCCCAAACATCTAAAGGGACCATAGAAATAGTTACTGAAGATACATGTTCAAAATAGAATATCATCTTTATGATGAAAGAAATACGTATCATAATAGCGTGGCTTATTTGAGGGTATGTAAGTACGTTTTGAAAGCTGATTTCTTGTAATGAGTTTTTTTAAGGTACTTTATGTTATAAACATTTGTATGTATTTTTTTCTCAATGTTAAAATTTGTGCCAGGTTTCCGTGGGCGATTTAAAATTATTTTATTGTAGCTGGATATGAACACAAAACCAGTTATTGTACTCCCTGATATCTAGCCACAGCTGGAGTGTGGTCCATAAACTACTACTACTACAGTTATAAACTTCAAGTAGCAGTCGCATCCACTATTACGACCCGGCCTAGTTGTTAGTTGGAAACAGCAACTCTTAAGCTGATCCAGAAACGCGACTCAGTCGCCTCACGGTCTATAATTTTACGGTCATGATTATAATTTCAATTTTATTATATTTTTATTCTTTTACTCTTTTAACGACGTGGCCCCTAAATGTTGGCCTGTTGAAAAATTTCTGAGTCACTCAGCGGGCAATGGAGAGAGCTATGCTCGGTGTGTCTCTGCCCGATAAAATCCGGAACGAGGATATTCGCCAAAGAACCGGAGTTACCGACATAGCTCGAAGGATTTGCGAGCTGAAGTGGCAATGGGCTGGCCACATCGCTCGAAGAACCGACAACCGATGGGGAAGAAAGGTTTTAGAATGGAGACCACGAACCGGAAGATGGCCTCCCATTAGGTAGACTGACGACATAGTGAAAGTCACGAATAACCGGTGGATGCAACTGGCATCTTGTCGTTCGAAATGGCGTTCTAAGGGGGAGGCCTATGTTAAGCAGTGGACGCGATCTGGCTGATGATGATGACTCTTTCATACAAAACGTGCTTGTATTATACATTGGTACCGGTAAACGGTTTTTGAAGTAGGATTCTTGGTTTGCGTAACCATTTTACTAGCACAAGACCCTAGACCGATTATAGGCTGAAGTGCGGTCAATAAATAGAGTGGTAGGCAGTGGTACCCAGTCTGCCGATCCGGGGTAGTACCACCACTTACAGACCGTGAAGTAATTTGGTCACGATTCGGGATCAGCTTGTAAGTTGCCGGTTCCATCTAGGCCGGCATAGTGGATGTGATTGCTACTCACAGTTATTGAATTGTATTAGCAGTGACATTCATTCATGGACTACACTTTGGCTTAACATCAAGCGGGGTGCTGTCATATGTCGAGTCACAATAAAAAAAAAAGTCTCAACTGTATCTACAATTCAATAACTGCATTTAGGAATCGCATTCAGTATGCCGGCCTAGTTGGTACTTTCAAGCTGATATTAACAAATAAATATACTTTTTGTTGTGTCAAACGCTGACCTAAAAGCACAATTGTTAATTTAAAACAAACACAAAATGACGCAGAGATGTTACAAAGATGCATTCACTAAGATGACCAACGTGGTAAGAATCACTTTTATAAATGTGGTCGAGTATTTTTTTTTTAATTTACAGATCTATACTAAGCTACTGAAGTCCTTGTATCATAGAAACAGGACAACCAAAGTACACTTCACGGTCTGTACATTTGAATTTCCTCGTTTTGATCAAGGAATAATCTTTAACATTAAATGAACCAAATTGTCACGCATATTTCCCAAAGACAAAGGAACGCTACTTGCCACGATCCTGACACAACTCCCTCTCTTACTAGGCAACCCATCTTTTTGAGGATTTGGAAAAATCCCTTCTGGGTCTGCCTCGTTAACGCATCAGATTTATAAATTCCTTTCGTCGATCTAATTTCACTCATCCTTTCCATGTGCCCAAATCAATGGAGCATTCGTTTTCCCTAAAACTCTAGGAATTTCCTAGTGATGTCTTTTGCAATATCTAAAGGGTACAGTCAGCATCAGATATATCTGAGCACGCAAAGTGATCAAAAGTATCTATACATTCAGACTGATCATAAATATCTACACACATTAGTTGTCATAATAATGTGAGCATTCAATGCGTCAAAAATATCTATACAATCAGTTAGTCAAAAATATCTACACACTCACTTGTCAAAAATATGTTAACAGACAATTCAGTAAATTTGTTTTAAAATATTACATATTATATGATTGTATAGATATTTTTGACGCATTGAATGCTCACATTATTATGACAACTAATGTGTGTATATATTTATGATCAGTCTGAATGTATAGATACTTTTGATCACTTTGCGTGCTCAGATATATGTGATGCTGACTGTACTACGTTTATACGTTTGAGTACTATTTCCTACTCAATACGAGAATGTATTATTATCAATGTATTACAGGCAATCTTTATAACAATTAAGTTGTGATTTACATTATCTGATAATGTTCATAAGTGAACTCATGGACGGAAATAAATTATTAGCCAGAAGGCGTCCACTGATGAACATAGGCCTCCCCCTTAGAACGCCATTTCGAACGACAAGATGCCAGTTACATACACCGGTTATTCGTGACTTTCACTATGTCGTCAGTCCACCTAGTGGGAGGCCTAGCTACGCTGCGTCTTCCTAAATACACAATTGCTTAGGGCTCGGGGAGCACAAGAAAAATCACCAAAAAAACATAAGGCGACCGTGGTGTAGTGGCAGTTCAATGGTTACGCAAACCGAGATCACGGGTTGCCCGTACATGTATCTTTGATATATGTACTTTTGTTGTTTTTTTCATCTAGTTCACATATCACTTTCGTCCTTCATGCATATATAGTGCTTTCGCCGGCGACTTCAGACCTCAAACTGCACTACTCATTTGTATAAGATTGATTCCGTGCAAGGCGATAATACATCATATTTATAATCTTTGACTTAGCAAATGGTGATTGTCGCAATAGTGTCGCCTTGCACGGAATCAATCTCATACAAATCATTAGTGCATGCAGTCTGCAGTCGCCGGCGGAATTACACCTTAATCCGGCACTGAGTGTGGGACAAAATAGGTTGTAAATCGATTGAAATAAACCTTCAATTCGTCTCAAAAGGATTGAATTGGATGGTTTACAAATAATATATGAAAAAGGCATAAATGAAGCAAAGTGAATATTTTACTGCCGATATATTGCGATAGCAAACAAACTGCTACAGATATTGAGCGATAATATGTACACTCGATCATTAATATACCACACTACATGATGGATTTTTATGTATCATAGTAAGTATTGTATTGTATTGTATTATCAATCTATAAAAAAAAATTAACAGACAATAATGTCAATGAATTAAACAAATTTTATGCGGCTTACTATCGCGTTTATTTTGGTTCAGATTTATATGAACGCGATAGTAAGCCGCATAAAATTTGTTTAATTCATTAATCAATGTTCGCGCAAAATCTAAGAAAATGCAATAATGTCAAGTTTCTTATGATTTCTTCTCGACGGAGTCTTTCCCGAACCATAGAGTAAAGATTCCAAGAAATTCGATTTTATTAGCTTGACTTGTATGAATGTAACTACTAGCTGTGCCTGCAGTTTCACCAGCGTAAAATTAGATTTATAACACAGTCATAAAAAAGGAGGAGGTTCTCAATTCGACTGTATATCCCTTTTTTGTATTTATAACTCGATAACTCATAAACAAATGACAGACGGAAATAAAAATAAATATATAATAGAAAACCTCCAAACAGCTGAAACTATAGTTAATTGGAAACTATAGTAAAAAATATATATATTTTTAATTAATACTCCTATGTTATTTACTTCTTCTAAAAAATGTGTACAAAGTTTCATGATGATCGGTTAAGTAATTGTTGCGTGAAAACGTAACAAACAAACTCACATTCACATTTATATTAATATAAGTAGGATGTAACGGAATCTTTCAGTTAATTTTTACCCACTTCTAAAGGTCTGAATAATAAAAACAAAATAAATATATATTTCAAAAACCCCGACAAAAGCTGAACAAAGCCGAGCGCTCAGAGATTCGCTCGTAAGCCGCACTATTGTATAAAAACCTTGTTCCTAGTAATGTTATATTTTATTCTTGAAGCAGAAATGGATCGTAAAAAACCTTTTACATGTTCCCAGAAGTATGTTCTTAATACGTGTGTTGATTGAGTATCAGATTAGGTCAAGAAAGGGTCCGTTCACACTGGTGCAAGGTGAGGCAAACATTTTTTTATTGTGACTCGACATATGACAGCACCCCGCTTAATGTTCTTAATGTTAATGTTGGAGTGTGGTCCATGAATGGATGCCACTGCTACTACAATTCAATAACTGTAGCTAGCAATCACATCTACTAGTCCGGCCTTGGAACCGGCAACTTACAAGCTGTTCCCGAAACGTGACCAAATCACTTCACGGTCTGTATACTTGTAAGTGGTGGTACTACCTCGGATCGGCAGACTGGGTACCACTGCCTACCACTCTTTGAATTTTATTTTTATTTTTTTATTGTGACACGACCTTTGACCGCGACCCGCCTAATGGTAAGCAAGAAGAGGTCCAACGACTGCAAAAACCGAGTCTTCACGGCTGCCCCAGTCGCCGTCACTATGCGGGCCAAAAGTAGCAGTCACATCCAATATGCCGGCCTAGTTGAAACCGGCTACATACAAGCCGATCCCGAAACGCGACTAAGTCACTTTACGGCATGTTTTCATACTTGTAAGTTGAGGAACTTCGTTAAAAATAACACCGGCGAATATTTGTACTGTAACCGGTCTGGAAATAAATACGCGTTATGACAAAAGGAGTTTATGTTTAAACACTTTGCAAAATGTATGTGTTGCTTTGATGTGAAATTATGATTCGTTGACGAACAACATTTTGCCATACAATGACAAAGCTATGGACAAAGGGAGAGCTATTCTTGAAAGGTGACCGTGGTGAAGTGGCAGTGCAATGGTTACGCAAACCGAGAGCATGGGTTCGAGATCACCTACCGGTACCAATGTATCTTTGATATGTGTACTTTTGTTGTCCTGTTTCTATAATACACTTTAGTAGCTTAGTATAGAAATGTGAATTGGAAAAAAAATATGAAAGGGATAGAATTTTATAAGGTGTTTTGTTATAATGCCAGCCGTGCTTGTGAATACGCTGACAGGTCGATCAAGCTAATGTCAAAGTGAAATTTAAGCTAAAAAATCAAGCTAATGTCGACGACAGCTGCCACAAATAAGCAAGTAGCAGTCGTATTCTTCTTTATTGTAGCTGTCAAAGTCCATACATTTCTTTCAATTTTGCATGAAAACCACCACAGAGCCTGTATGAAGAGAATTGTGGATGTGAAGGAAGCAAGGGAGTTGTGTAAGGATCGTGGTAAGTGGCGCTCCATTGTCTCTGCCTATCCCCGTGGAAAAAAGGCGTGACAATTTGATTGATTGATTTGATGTTTATTTATTATTTATTTACATTTTTATACTAAATTACTTGTATCATAGGAACAGGACAACCAAAGTACATATATCAAAGATACATTGGTACCGGCAAGTGGTTATAAACCCGTGCTCTTGGTTTGCGTAACCATCGCACTGTCACTACACCACGGTCGCCTTAAACTACTCGCAACTCGAGAAAAATACTTTTATCTCTTTAAGTTAACTGAGGCAATATTATCTTATTTCGTATGAAGTTTGCGTTCGTTCTCATACACAGATGGGTTATTCTTGATGCTTACTTAAATCTAAAAAATCAATCAAACTGTCACGCCTTTCCCCAGCTGGAATAGGTAGAAACAATGGAGCGCCACTTGCTGTTAACCTGTCACAACTCCCTCGCTTTCCTCACAATTCTCTTCATACAAACTCTACAATTATGGGCACTAGGCAACCTAGCTTTCTTGAGGATGTCTCCGATTTGGTCGGAAAACACCCTCCTGTGTCTGCCTCGAGGACGCATCCATCTATATACATCCTTTTGTCAATCTACTTTCACTCATGTGCCCAACCCAAAACGTTTCAAAGAATATCCTACCAACAGCCGGCAAAGGCGTTAAAATAATAATTAAAGAGTGATGACGTAGCGGTTGCCAACGTATAGCTTGTCTAACTATAAATGACGCACCCCTCCACTTTATTTAAGTGTGTGAATACAAATATTATGACGACAGGCGTGGACGAACGGTTTAGCGATTGGTTTGTTGCGCGTAAAGTCTCGGGTTCGATTCCCGGTCGGAGCAAATGTTTGTTTCATAGCTTTTATTTGTAATATTTAATAATTATATTAAAATATTGCAAATTTTGTCAATAAGAAAAGAGGTGGATATTTGCTTCGGGTCTGGTTATCAAAGAGTGGTAGGCAGGCACCACTTACAGGTTTACAGACTGTGAAGTGATTTGGTCACGTTTCGGGATCAGCTTGTAAGTTGCCGTTTCCATCTAGGCCGGCATAGTGGATGTGATTGCTACTCACAGTTGTTGAATTGTAGTAGCAGTGACATTTATTAATGGACCACACTTCGGCTTAACATCAAGCGGGGTGTTGTCATATGTCGAGTCACAATAAAAAAATAAAAATACATTACTATACTTTATTAACGTGCTCCTTCCTCCTTTTGTGTCTAACCAGCAACTGAATGACCAATAACGATTGCATTTTCGGTGTGTTGCATCCATATTTTATAGTCGCACGTGTGCTTAAATGCAGTGGAGGGGCGCGTCATTTCGGCTTGGACAGACTCTACGTATATATATTCAAATTTAATGCACCCACGTTATTACACCCATTGAAAAACACATTAAAAATAATGCAGCATTATGTTAATATATTCTTTGATATCCTTCGACAAAGTAACTCTAGAGTCTGCTGTAACTGTAAGTCCCGGGTTAGATTCCCGGTCGGTCCAAAGATTTGTAATGAAAATAAACTTTTATGCAGCTTACTAATGCGTTTATTTTTGCTTAAAGATTGTACAATGTTTCGAGCTTTGCAGCCATCGTGGTCACGGAGAGACATCCGAAAATAAACCCGATAATAAGCCGTAATTTTGTTTAATTCATTAATCTATGTTCGCGCATTTTTAATTAAAATGCTTATAAAATTACAAGTTTTCAATATCATAATATCATGAATTTTTGTTAAGAAAAATATTTGCTCCGGTTCTGGATGTCTAGGCGTAGGTCATTGTCGGACCCGAGGTAGACCCGACTTTCAAGTGTATTGTGACCGTGAAGCGACTTAGTTGCGTTTCGGAATTAGCGACTACTACTACATGCAATTATATGACTGTATGGGTTGAAATATTAAAGCGTTTTCCTGAGTAGGTTTGTTTTTCTTTTATCAATCAATCAAATTGTCACGCCTTTTTCCCACGGGGATAGGCAGAGACAATAGAGCGCCACTTGCCACGATCCTGACACAACTCCCTCGCTTTCTTCATCACATCCACAAATCTCTTCATACAAGCTCTAAGGTTTTATTTATTTTTATTTTTTTATTGTGACACGACATCTGACCTCGTCCTGCCTGATGATAAGCAAGAGGAGATCCAAGAGTGACGACGACTGAAACATCCGAGTTAGTTCGCGGCTGCCTTAGTCGCCGTCACTATGCCGGCCAAAGGAAATCTTTTATTTCTATACTAATGTATTAAACGTGCTGTTATCAATTAAACAGTTCGACCAAAGTACAAAATATAAATGATACATTGGTACCGACAAGTTGTTTTGAACCGGGCGCTCATAGTTCGCGTGACCGTTTTACTACCATCTATTTAGTAGTATCTTTATTGTGACTTAAAAAAATAACATCTAACCATGTCTTGCCTGATAGTAATGAATAGCATAAACGACTGAAAACCCGACTCAGTTCACGGTTGCCTCAGTCGACGTCGCTATGCCTGCCAACTTATTACAATCACATTCAAACAGTCTCCTATAATCCGAATATCAACATCACCAGGTGCAATATCGATCTTTTTATTGTGCCAAGTGATATGGTTCTCGTTTCTCGGCAGGATTTGAAGGGGAACCGGTTACCTTATTGTGATTCAACAATAACCTACCTACCTACCTATAAAGTTATTAATGCACGGAACTGCGCCGGCTGGGTTTATTTTGCATTACAATCCATTTTACCTATATCAAGTTTGATCTATATGTAAAATTTGTTTTATTACCAGTTTTTTTTTATTGAGGCACATAGATAACACCCCACTGATGGTAAGTTGGAGTGAGATTTTTTTTATTTTTTTTATTGTGACTCGACATATGACAGCACCCCGCTTGATGTTAAGCCAGAGTGTGGTCCATGAATGAATGTCACTGCTACTACAATTCAATAACTGTGAGTACCAATCACATCCACTATGCCGGCCTAGATGGAACCGGCAACTTACAAGCTGATCCCGAAACGTGACCAAATCACTTCACGGTCTGTATACTTGTAAGTGGTGGTACTACCCCGGATCGGCAGACTGGGTACCACTGCCTACCACTCTTTGATAACCAGACCCGAAGCAAATATCCATCTCTTTTTTTTTATTAACAAATATTTGCAATATTTAATACTATTAAATATTACAAATAAAAGCTATGAAACAAATATTTGCTCTGACCGGGGATCGAACCCGGGACTTTACGCGCAACAAACCAGTCGCTAAACCGTTCGTCCACGCCTGTCGTCCAAAATATCAAAATATCCAAAATATCAAGTTTGATCTATATGTAAAATTAGTTTTATAACCAGTTTTTTTTTATTGTGCCTCGACATATGACAACACCCCACTGATGGTAAGCTGGAGTGAGGTCCATTAATAGAGACGACTGCTACTACAACAATTGCTAGTAGCAGTCGTTTTCAATATACCGACAATTGGAACTGACTGTCAAGCTGAACGCGACTAAGTCTGGAAGCTATTGCTTCTTGCAGTTATTTGTGGTTCGACATATAACATAACTCTGCTTGATGTTAAGCTGGAGTGCGGTCTATGAATGGGGGCGACTGCTACTAGAGTGAAACACTTGAAAGACGGGTGGGCAGACGACCAGACAAATGACGGCCAACTGTCTGGCTTTCTCACAGGGATCGGCAGACTTTAAAAATATATTAAGAATAATTTACACATAGTTCTTTGAGTAAATAATTACCTAACTTCTATCCACCCCTGCCTGGAATAAGTCGTGAACAATTTCCTCAATTTGAAGGGAACGTGCGTCATTTGAGATAATCTTAACACCTGCACACTATCACACATTCTAAGAAAATAATATTTATGTGAAGCCCTTTTTAAAATTATAATCGTCAAATAGATTAATATCGTCAACAATTTCTTTTTAAAACTTCTAGGAAATTATTTTCATTTGAGATAATCTTAACACCTGCACACTATCACACATTCTAAGAAAATAATATTTATGTGAAGCCCTTTTTAAAATTATAATCGTCAAATAGATTAATATCGTCAACAATTTCTTTTTAAAACTTCTAGGAAATTATTTTAACGTATTTTTCTTTGTAAATGGATGCGTTAAACGAGGCAGGCCCAGGAGGGTGTTTGCCGATCAAATCGAAGACATCCTCAAGGATGCTGGGTTGCCTAGTGCCCATAACCATAGAGCTTGTATGAAGAGAATTGTGAATGTAAAGGAAGCGAGGGAGTTGTGTCAGGATCGCTGCAAGTGGCGCTCCATTGTCTCTGCCTATCCCTGTAGGAAAAAAAGTGACAATTTGATTGATTGATTTTTCTTTAAAAACATTTTATTTGTTGTGTCGTTAATATTTTCGTAGTTTAAGTATTCATTTAGTTGTTAGTCTAAATTTTAAATATTTTTAAACAATCAATCAAATCGCGCCTCTTGCCACGGTCCTGACACAACTCCCTCGCTTTCTTCACATCACAGCTACTAAAATTGCTTGTGTATCATAGAAACACAACGACCAATGTAGTACATAATATTAAGGCTACATTAGATTTGAACCGGGGACTCGCGGTTTGCATGACCAATTTCAGTACCAAAGTCGTCCCAAAGTTTTTGTTTAGTTTGTTATTTGTATGTAGGTACTCAAAAATTATTATTTCTTAACCCAAAACTAACCTAGAAGAAGAACCTAGAGAATTATGATGTAAAGGGAGCGTGAAAGTTGTGTTAGGATCGTGAAAAATGACTGTCCTTCGTCACTGCCTATCCTTAGGCGTGAAATTGATTATTACGACAAAAATAGCTATAAATGTAAATAATGTATTCAAGTAGTTATATCGTGTGTACGTAAGAGGTGGTTATTAATAAGTAATACTTAGTAATTATCCTTTATTATGCCTCGTCTGTAAACAGAATCATGCCTAACATTGTGATTACATTTGGAAGTGCGCGCCTGCGACCACAAACCCCAAAATGACTAGTAATTGTAGTACAGATGTTAGATAAGCCCAAACGAATATGTAACGACCACATCGCTCCCACAATAAAAACATGGCCATTATTATAATACGAGCCGAGTGCGCGTTGCGACGCCACCATTCGGGGACAATATGCCACCGCAAGCATTCCAATGCTTATGCAATTGCCTAACGGAGCATCCAGTTATGTTAATCTCAACCGAATTTGATGCGTGCCGCCGCAGCAGCGTCACGTCTGCCGCATGCATTATCACCATTACAATATGTACACACAAACGTGACTCCGACACTCGAGTTCCTACTTAGCATGAATCTAATCGAATTGTTCCAAGGCGAGCACGTATCGAACGTAACCAGATAAAAGCAATTAGCCACGAGAATTAGCACACGAGCGGGCAGACCGGTCCCCACCGCCTCGACTTTACGAGCGACGCATGAATAATTCCCCACGGAGAGGAGCAGCGATCGATCGCACACGTCGAGGCGCGGGCGGCCCGCAGCCGAGTGTGTGTGATGGATGGCCGGCGGCCGCACTCACCGACTTGCAGCACGCTCTCGACGCAGCCGGCCTCCAGCAGCTTGAGGCCGCGGCAGAAGGCGATGCTGCGGTGGTCGTCGGGCGGCGCTCGCGCCAGCGACGAGTACATGCAGATGTCGCGCTCATCGCGAGGAAAGGACCAGTACACAACGCGCCGCTGCACCGGTTCCGGGATGCGCTCGTAACGCTCTTCGATGCGCTGGAACGGGATGTTCGCGGCCACTATCTTCGCGGTGATGTCGAGCAGGGTCGCGGGGGCGCGCGGCCGACAACACGCGCGCGGCGCGCACGTCGACATGGCGCTCGCTCGGCCGCTCGCCGCGGACTGACTGAGGCGATCGCGCACGCGGCCGCCCCGCCCCGCCGCCGAATGAGAGGATGCGCGCTTCGAATCGACACGTCTCTATAAATTATTCATTTGGCGGGCATAATGTGCGATATATTATTAAAAGTTGGCATTTTTGTGTTGGCTCCGCGACTAGGGAATAAAATCAATACTTTGAATAAAATTTTAAACGACATTCGCGAGTTATCGGATCATTATTAATTTTGTTTCTTCGTACTGACGCGTGGCCCCGCTGCGCTAGTAATAATTTAGTTAGATGTCTACAACCGACGTCCCTTCCTGTCTTATTACTATTCTATGCAAGAACCATTATACTTATCATTACACATTCAGGTCCACGCGATTCTAATGATTAATAGATTGGTACTCACTAGTACTGGTTTGAAGTCTTAAGTACAAATTGTATAATATATTTTATTTATACGATACTAAACATCTTGAGTCAAATTATGTTTCTGATAACAATATTGATGTATAATGCCGTAATTCAATATAAATTTAATAGTAACAAAAACACTTAGTGTTAATATATAATATAAAAACTACCAAAATAAAAATGCAAAAAAAAGTAAGAATAAGTTACAGACCATTAAAAGTTGCGGGCTATTTTAAGCGAGTATCCTCTATTACACAAACGAAGGGGAAAGGTCCGGGGGGCCTGTCACGGGCAGGGGGGTATTAACAGCTGATGACTGGGTGGCAGGGGGAGAGGGGGACGCCCGCAGACGTCAGGTGTGGCGACCTGCCCGCTCAGCTGAGATTCAAACAGCAGCATAATCAAGCGCTGCAGCGGAAACTACGATTATAATATCCGTTTTTTATTTTTTTTAAATTCTGGATCGACAAATGACAGCACCCTTCCTGATGTAAACTGGAGTGCGGTCCATGAATAGAAGCGACTGCTACTACTGTTAAATAGGCGACCGTGATGTAGTGGCAGTGCAATGGCTACATAAGCCAAGTAGCACGGGTTCGAAACCACTCACCGGTACCAATGTATCTTTGATATATGTACTTTGGGTGTCCTGTTTCTATGTTACAAGCACTTTAGTAGCTTAGTATAGAAATGTATAATAAAAAAAAGCCTGTCTGATATAAATAAAAATCGTAATAAAAAAAAATATTAATTTAGATAGGAGCTTAAAATATCTTGCATGCTTCACTTCCACATGAGAATTTAAGTCGATATTATCTCTAAATTTGCCCATATTAAATCCAGAAAAGTTTATTAGTAACAGTTTTGTTTTATTTAATACGCTAAACTTGAGAACCTAAAGCAAACCCAAAACCAAGGGCCCCTTGACAGAATTTGCTATAGGCCCCGCGCTGGCTTAATCCGGCACTGAGGCATATGACCAGACTGTTAACTTTGTCATATGACGACCTAAATCATATTGCTTTTAAAAAGTATTTATTTTAAAGCCAACAACAATAAATGCGCTGAACTCACTATTTTTTTATATAAATGAACGTTTTCTAAGATAATATGGAAACCAATGACCTTTCATTTCAATCAAAAAAAAGCAAATAATTTTAATACGAATAATATTTGATCATTGATAAACAAGAAATGCAGCTGTTACATTAGCTATACATTAACCGCTTTCTTTCAAGTTTGTGTCGTTTAAATTTCATTTTCAAAATTAAAACAGCAATGTAACACTTTGTTTATGAAACTTCTACTTATTGCTGTTATAAAACTTTTCTATGAATTCCTTAACTCTGTTAACAATGTATTTAAGTACATTAAAATTATTGGGTTATTGGTGGGTGATTTGTCATAGACTAATCAATGATAACTAAACTAATAAATACTGCAAACACCAAGCCTATAAATAACCAACTCAACTCCATCGCTTCTCTCACATCTACAATTCTCTTTTTATAAGCTCTGCGGTTATGGGCACTAGGCAACCAAGCTTTCTTGAGGATGTCTCCAATTTGGTTTGCCTCGATCAACGCATCCACCAACATCAGATTTATAAATTCCTTTCGTCAATCTACTACATCATCCTTTCCATGTGCCCAAACCATCGAAGCATTCCTCTGTCAATCCTTATCACTACATCTTCTTTAAAAACTGCATTTAATCCGCATAGTGCTATTCCTTATTCTATCCGCTATCACGTTGTTAAGCAGTGCAAGTTCGTGGACTAGTCTTTTAGCTGTTAAACGAGGCAGTCCCAGGAAGGTTTTTTTTTTATCAAATCGGAGACAACAGTAGAGCTTGTATATAAAGAATTGTGGATGTGAGGGAAGCGAGGGAGCTGTGTCAGGATAGCGCTCCGTTTAGTTAGGATCAGAAGCGTAGCGTGCCTTGGCGGGGCCCCGTATAAATTATATTTGGGGGCCCTTAGAAAGGGTAAAGATTTCTCACAAGAGAAAAAAAAAAGTGCATAAAATTGAAAGAAATATTTATTTATAATAATTATTAATTTTATGAGTGGTAGGCAGTGGAACCCAGTCTGCCGATCCGGGGTGGTACCACCACTTACAAATAAACAGACCGTGAAGTGATTTGGTCACGTTTCGGGATCAGCTTGTTAGTTGCCGGTTCCATCTAGGCCGGCATAGTGGATGTGATTGCTACTCACAGTTATTGAATTGTTGTAGCAGTGACATTCATTCATGGATCACACTTCGGCTTAACATAAAGCGGGGTACTGTCATATGTCGAGGCACAATAAAAAAAAAGTATCTTACTTTTTCCAATTTTTATTACAAACAATTCAAATTAAATACGTGTACACTCTCCTTGTATGCCCTTTTTTTTCGGCAAACTGATTTATTAAATCATTTTTAGCTGATGATGACTAATTTTTCTAAAGTTTCTATTTGGGAAGTTTTTAATAATATTTGCTTGCACACGTTGGGCCCTGTATAATAGATACGGCTAGGATAAAAACGAGTTCAATTGACGCACCAGTTTCTATAGAACAGTGCCCTAGTTGTCAGCGCTCATAGGCCTAAAATTCTGCTTAACATTTAACTATAAGAGGAAAAAAGTCGATAGTAAAAAAAAAACTAAGTAAATAAATACTGCTGCACTAGATATAAGCTAATATATTCCAAGGTCACTGTCTAGCCCGCTTTGTTGTGACGTGAAGATATGTCTGCTTGCTATGACTCATAACCGGGACATTCCTGCCTTACCATAAAAACATATCTAAATATGTATAACCTCATTTGACAATATTCTTGCGCTTTTTTTATTGTGACATGACATTTGATCTCGACCTGCCTGATGATAAGCAATGATAAGCAGATGATAAGCAAGCAAACTGGAAAAATCGGCTTGTAAGTTGCCGGTTCCAACTTGGCCGGTATAGTAAATCTGACTGCTACTTACAGTTATTGAATTGTAGTAGCAGTGACATCTATTCATGGACCACACTCCAGCTTAACATCAAGCGAGGTGCAGTCATATGACGAGTCACAATAAAAAAAATACACAGGGAAGGTCCATGTCTATTAGACATGATGATGGCTTAGTCATTTCTATATGGGCGTCAATTACATTTAAATAATACAAGCGAAGAGGATATTGCTAAAAATAACTCATAAATTATACATAATTAACTCAAAAACAGTTAAATAAAGAATGCGACTTTTATTTGACGACAGGCGTCGACGAACGGTTTAGCGATTGGTTTGTTGCGCGTAAAGCCCCGGGTTCGACTCCCAGTCGGAGCAAATATTTGTTTCATAGCTTTTATTTGTAATATTTAATAATTATATTAAATATTGAAAATATTTGTTAATAAAAAAAGAGGTGGATATTTGCTTCGGGTCTGGTGTTAAATAAATTTTTATTTTATTTTATTGTGACTCGACATATGACAGCACCCGCTTGATGTTAAGCTGACGGATCGTGAAGTGTATAAATTATAAAATGTAATATTTATTTATAAATTAAGCGCGGGAAGCGATTTCTGCTGAGAACCTCAAGCTGCGCAAATACGCAAACCTTGGTACTGGTTACAAATTTGCGCTGTTTGGGGACGGCACGAAGGGCCGTTGGGGACCTTCAGCTAAGCGCCTGGCCAAGGAGTTGTCCAAGCGGTTACGGATAAGTCTGAAGACAGGAAGGCTGGCAATTATTTCTGCCAACGTATTACCATTGGCAGCCTCTTTGGGAATATCTCTGATGCGACGTCAATAGATAATATTTTTTATTTATAGTTTAATTGTAGTTTATGTACTTTTAATATAATTTCTAGATTACCCAATAGAATAAATTAAGATTAATAAAATGTGAATAAAAAAATACACTCTAATTAGATTTTATTTGTTGTTACCATATTTTGTTTAAATTGTGGCTCGACATATTTTATGACATCTTTAGCTGGAGTGCGGTGCATGGATCGAGGCGATTTCTACTACATTCAAACAGCTGGATCCAGATTTAATCGAGAAACAATCTTCTAAGTTTTGAGTGTCTGCATAAATATATAAACATATAACAGTCCTACTTGAAAGCCATATTCATTTTTAATAAATCATACTCCATGTGCTTCAATACCCACGTAACTTAAGTATGCGGGTTGATTTATGTCTAACTATCCTCCTCACGCACATGTATTTTCATATTTCCATCATTGTCTAACAGCCTTACTATTTTATTTAAACACTTAAATAGGTAATGCATAATCTATTCTGAATAAGAGCCTTTGTATATCCTATACATATATATTATATATGAAATATATATATATACGTACATAAGTACAATTAATTATAGATTTATATGAATCGACATCTTTATACCGTATACATAAATATATACACTTTTATACTAAGCTACTAAAAGTGAGTTTATTTAAATGTATGAATGCAAATATTTCTTACTATACTACTACTATACTTTATTAACGTGCTCCTCCTTTTGTGTCTAACCAGCAACTGAATGCCCAATTACAATTGCATTTTCGGTGTGTTGCATTCATATTTTACATTCGCACGTGTGCTTAAATGCAATGGAGGGGCGCGTCATTTCGGCTTAGTCAGACTATATTGTGGATTAATATAAAAAGTAGATTGCCTTTCAGTATGAAAAATTTCAATTGAAAAATAAAATGATTTTTGAAACGACTTTTATAAATCCTCCGTCCGCGTTGGGTGCAGCTGATATCAACACTGCAATACAATTCTCCGCTTCCAACTAGGCCGGCATAGTAAACGCGACTATTATTTGCAGTTATTTAACAGTAGTAGTAGTCGCATCAATTCATGTCAAGCACACCAGCTTGACATCAGCAAAAAAATCCTATACCTACAAAAACTTCTGGTGAGTAGATCATATATTTTCACTCCACATCCCGAAAATATCCCCATACCTAAATTTCGAATCATGCAAAAAAAGCCGTTAAGAGAATCGATTAGGCGTTCCAATTTAAAACATTCCGCCATTTTCGTTCTAATGAACTATTAAAGTGCTATTTAGCTGCGCGTCCGTCGCGGCAGAACCCTGTGCGCATCATATCGATCCATGCGCACACTTACACGTTATGTGGCATGCGTGTTCAAGCTATATGACACACTGTGACATTCGTGTTCAAGCTAGATAGCATGCGTGCTCAACCTTTATGACACACTGTAACATCCGTGTTCAAGCTATATGACTCACTTTGGCATGCGTGCTCAATCTTTATGACACACTGTGACATCCGTGTTCAAGCTATATGACTCACTTTGGCATGCGTGCTCAATCTTTATGACACACCGTGACATCCGTGTTCAAGCTATATGACATACACCAGGGCAGGCGTGGTGCATAGATTAGGGGTCTGACCGCGCAACTTCGATTGGAATGAAAATAAAATTAATTCTCATTTGTCAATGTTACGCGGTCGCTGTTAGTAATTAAAAACAACTTTTATTCATTCGGACAATGAAATCAATGAGCTTGATCTGTTAATGAAAATGAACATCGATTCTTAGAGTGTTTTAATTTTGAAGCCTAATAATGGAGTTTAACTGTCAAAACAAAGCTCATTCTTATGTAAGTGAGTTACGCGGTCGACTTGCTGGGCCCCGATTTCTTTAATTAATTCTTAATTAAATATTCAGGTATACAGCACTGAATTCATATTACTAACGTTATTTTACTTAATATTAATTTCATTAGATCAATGGTATACAGACCGTGAAGTGATTTCGTCGCGTTTCGGGAACAGCTAAGTAGTAAGTAGCTGGTTCCAACTGGACTGACATAGTAAATTTGATAGCTTTATTTTACTAAAACGCACTTCTTCAGCTTACATCAGAAAAAAATACGAGATACATATTACCGAATTAGTGGTATTCAAGTAGCGAATTGCGTGTATACGATGCAGGAAAAGTTGTGCCGAGTCACAGGATATATCGGCTATTGTGGCGAAAAATAGAAGGGGGGTTTTGATGGATTCTTAACTCCACCCAACTGACACCCGTCACTGGCGCGCCTCGCACACAAACACCCATGAATTACTCCTTCACGAATCGAGATACATACTCGTATATGTGTGTATGTGTGTTTATGGGACGATGTGTGGTGGTGTTATACTTATTGTGGTTATGTATATAGTTCTTAGCCGGGTGGACTAGTGCCCATAACCGTTATATGAAGAGAATTGTGGGTGTGGGGGAGCGAGAGAATTGTGTCAGTATCGTGGCTAGTGGCGTTCCATTGACTCTGTCTAGCCCTGTGGAAAAAAGGCGTGACAATTTGATTGATATATAGTATAGGTATAAAAAGTATTTATTTATTTTCCTCTAAAATAATATATTGTAATATTTAAAATTAATTGCGTGTCCATATATTAGGAGCATTCGCATCCACTATGCCGGCGATAGAATCGGCAACTTTCAGGATCGGGATAAGCTAGCGTAGCTGAGTCACTTTATGGTCATTACAGAGTAGTAAGCAGTGGTACCCAGTCTACCGTACTACCACCACATTTATTATAAGTTGCCGGTTCCAACTAGGCCGGCAAGTGGATGTGATTGCTGCTCACAGTTATTGAATTGTAGTAGCAGTGACATCCATTCATGGACTACACTCCAGCTTAACATCAAGCGAGGTGCTGTCATATGTCGAGTCACAATAAAAAAACTATAACTATCCCAGGTGGGCGCAGACTGGGCACCATTGCCTACTACGTTACCATTCCTAATAATATAAGTTTTTATTAAAGTTCGTGGGAGGTGTTTTTTTTTTCTATACAGTTGGCAGTAGAGAAACGGACCTCCCCTCAGCCTTTCGGGGGTCGTTGACCCGACCCTCCGTGATTCACTAAAAGTGCATCTGCATGGTAGAACTCAGCCATTTCACACTTATTCACTATCATTACGACTTCCATGTTACTATGGGGTGGCAAGAGAAGTTAAATTAACTAGAAAAAAACAAAATGGACGTGAAATATGTGTATACGGTCCTTGGGAAGAGGCGTTCCATTGTCTCTGCCTATCTTTTTTAATTTTTATTTATTGTGACTCGACATCCGACTTCGACCCGCCTGATAATAAGTAAGAGGAGGTCCAAGTCGCCGCTACTTCTTCACGCATCGCTTGAAGGATCCATGGTCATCGGATAGAGAAAACACATGGGCTGGAAAATCATTCCACTTGTCAATTGTTCTACAAAGAAAAGACGCACCGAACTTTTTAGTTTGACTGCCATTGGACTCCATTGCTCTAAACCCAACATTTTAAAGAGTGGTAGGTGCCCAGTCTGTAAATCCGGATGATGTGACTGCTACTTACAATCGTAGTGTAGTGGCAGTGCAATGGCTAGGCAAACCGAGAGCACGAGTTCAAAACCACTTACGGGTACCAATGTATCTTTGATATATGTACTTTGGTTGTCCTGTTTCTATGGTACAAGCACTTTAATAGCTTAGTATAGTAATAATGTATAATGCAAAAATAAAAAAGTTTTTAAATTGTAGTAGCATTCACATCCACTCCAGCTTAACATCAGGGGGGAGGGGGGCCTGTCATATGTCGAGTCACAATAACAAAGGAAGGTAAAAAAATATAAAAACTCTGCCTATCTCTTTTAAACGTGGGCGTAATATAGGTTATTTATATAGTTCGTGTTAATAATGTAGTGTAAAGAAAATGAATGAATTAACATCCATTCACTAAAACGAGGAGCGTGGGAGGTAGGTGGGAGAGAGAGAGGAGGGGGTCTCACAGCCGACTATACTACCTACCTACAATACAATAAATAGTATAGTAATTTAGTAACTAGACAGGTGCGTAATTGAAAGTAAAACAATTCGAAGATCAATAGGCCGGCATAGTGCATACGACTGTTACTAGCGGTTATTTAACTGTAACATAAAGCGCTTTTTTTTATTGTACTCGAATTATGGTAAGCATGAGGATAGCCGCGAGTGACGACGACTGAAAAACAATCAATTAACGGCTGCTTCAGTCGGCGGCACTATGCTGGAGACTCTATTAAAGCAAAGTATGCCGGAAGTTGATCGAGAATACGCAGGACGAGTAAAGTAGTGGTCAATTTTAGCAGTAGAAATTATTTAATTTATTTATTTATATAACGAATATTTGGATCAGGTTTGAAAACGGGTTTCAAAGCTTAGTATATTTTTTAAAAACTCTGTTTTAAGAGCAATTTCACAGAATCTTAAACGAATCTAAAATAAAATCTAAAAACGAAAAAAAATTAAGGGTAACTTTGCAGTGACATCTATTGGCATTTATTTGTATTGCAGTAAAATTTGCCAAAGTTGAGCTTGTCTTAGTTCTCTACCCAACCACTAGATGGCACTGCTAAAAAACTCGACATACACTATGACAGCACCCTAAATAAAACGGTTAATGATGGAAAATAATTTCATTCAAATGGCTGCCTCGGCTCTTCGAAAATGAGCAAGGAGTGACCGTTACAGTCAATGGCGATCGTTATCGGGCCATGTTGAACGAATTTTTGTTCACAGAAATTGAAGAGGAGGATATTGGCAACATTTGGTTTCAACAGGATTGTACTTTCAAATAAAAAAAGAAATTTGAAAAATATTCAGGAGTTTTTGTATAGCATTTTATAGCAAAAAAAAAGGTAATTGGCGGACCCGATAGTTGCGTTTATGGAATGATAAAACTGTATAGTCTTGCTTTATTTATTTAATTAAATTTGCAATATACTTTAAAATAAGGTACTTAAATAATAAACCGAAATTTTATGAAATCTATCTCCATTTTATGTATTATAGCTTGTCTATCTATAAATAATACGCCCGTCCACTTTATTACGTGTGAATGCAAATATTACTAACTATACTTTATCCTCTTTTTGTGTCCAACCAGCAAGTGAATTGCATTTTCGGTGTGTTGCATTCATATTTTTACTAACTATACTTTATCTGGGGGCACGGCCGTGCCCCGACCAAGTCGAGCAAAGCGTCACGGCCGTACCATCCTTTTCTCGAAGCAATTCAGACCATTTTCGACCCCCTGTAACTTCGTTGTGGATAAAACTAGAAGACTGAAATTTTCAGTAACCACATGCAGGCATTGTAAAGACACGTATATTTCAAATTTCATTCAATTTGAACCAGTATTTTAAGAATTATAACGGGTCAAATTTCTTAAATTTTGTCACTCACTGACTCACCGATCATCAAAACTCTAAGGCACTTCTAGCAGACCTAGAAGCTTCAAATTTGGAATATAAGTAGTGTTTGGTGTATGAATCAAGGAAAAACTAAAAAATCTAGAAAAGACCAAAAAAATATTATTTTTTTATTATTAGCAAAAAAAATTAAGCCTTTTCTCCAGCCAAGTCTTCAGTTAAATTTTTCAATATTGGCTTTATTCGTAACGATGTTTTAAGATTTTATTTATTTTACGGCAATTATTATTATTGCTAGCGCGAGGGCGCGGGGCGGGGACAGTGGCGGGGCGCGCGGAAAGGTAAATGTCGCCGAGCGAGCAGCAGCCGCGCTCATACGCGCGAGCGACTCAATGCTGTTCGGATGTGCTCAGAATTCTTACCTATAAGTTTGCGATTTTCATTGATAATTTCGATTGCTATATTAGTTTGACGACTAAAGGCTACTCTCATTGGTTTACTGATATTATTTGCTTACAATTTGGACGTTGTTCGGATAAATAATTTAAATTAAATATTGATACTTTAAGTACCTAAGTATTTATAAATTTCTTATTACCTAACCGTATTTCTGCATAAAAATAACTTTGCAATCTAACTTGTAGGTAGTCGCAATGGATTCAGTAATACTGTATGTGAATGATCAGCCTTGTCCACACTGGGTTATTCCTATACCTGGTGATGGTTCGTGTTTATTTCATTCTTTGTCATTCTCTATGTATAATAATATTGAGTCGTCGTATGATATTAGACTTGCTATAATCGAGTATGTGGTAGCGCATTGGGATGAGTTACAAGTGTATACTTGTGACGAGCATGGAGACACGTAGAAGGTACCGAAAAGGAAAAAAGTAGAACTGTCTACAAAATACAAAAAGAAATGAGATCCCATCAAAAACAATACTTGTCAAAAAAAACAAGTCTCGCAACTCAGTTGTTCTGCGGTAAAAAGTTGTGAGATCGCACTAAATAATTGAATTTACATGTGTTTTCAGGCGATGTCCAAGTCTCAATATATTTATATAAAACATTAAAGAATTTTAATATTGATATGCGTCACTATAAGATGCTGTTAATTATTACGTAACAACTTAATGCTTCGAGTACTGAGATTCCAGACACAATTGATTTTCAATTGTTATGGACCACGATCGTGGTCTTAGAGACTGGACGTATTAAGACAGAAAGTTGCTTAAGTAGAGACTGAATAAATTAATAACCGACTTGGTATTACAAAGATCTCACAACTTTTTACCGCAGAACAACTGAGTTGCGAGACTTGGTTTTTTTGACAAGTATTGTTTTTGATGGGATCCTCTTTTTGTGTCCAACCAGCAAGTGAATTGCATTTTCGGTGTGTTGCATTCATATTTAATATTTTCTCGTTTGCTTAAATGCGGTGGAGGGGCGCGTCATTTCGGCTTAGACAGACTATACTAAGGTGTATGAAATTCATTATAGCGCACTGGATATGTCAATTGATTGCCTCGATCCCACGAATATAACTCCTGAAAAGAAAAATGGTTTCACAAAACTATTTGGAAATTTTAAATTAAAAACTATAATGACAAAGAAAGAAGGGAAAACAAAGATTAAAAGTACTTTGTCACGTGATATCCTACTATCGGACTCGCGGTTTTTTTTATTGTGTCCTATTTGGCGGATTGTAAGTAAACGGAGGTCCAAGAGCAGCGACGACTGAAAACACCAACTCATTTTACAGTTGCCGTTACTATGAAGCTATTTAAGAATTCTAAATTGTCAAACAAAAACGATGTGCCAGAAAGTGCCTGTGGAAAAGAGGCGTGACAATTTGATTGATTGAGGCATTCGTTATTTTTCAGTTGTTGGTGTCTTTTTTATTGCGGACCGTCAAGAAAAAGGCACCTTTGAATCAGTGAAGTGAAGTTAGTCACAGCCCGTCCTATTCTTATTCTAATAGCAACCTACCTTGTGTAAATGATCGTAACCCAGTTGCGTTGTTTTCCTGAATGGGTTCGTGAATGGCAGCGACACCTCGATTGGTTTGTTCGTGTAGAGGTCAATCGCCATGCTCACTTTGCTGTCCCTGTCAGTGGCGGAGTCCAGGGCATACAGCACACCGCACACTATGAACATCTCACCGACCTAAGTACAAGAGATAATATAATAAATAAATTAAATAACGTTTGTTTCAACTAACAATAAGACAAAGATGATTTCATTCAAGGCCGTCTTAAGCATATTCAGCGCCGGGGTGCGAAAGTCAAGGCTCCGCTCGCGTGGTCTCAGTGTAGTAGGTACCTATCGAAATTTATGGCGGTCAGCATGCGCCCCCTAGGACTCTGCGCCCGGGTGCACCGCACCCCTTGAACCCCCGGGTAAAGACGGCCCTGATTTCATTTAAGGCGACCGTGGAGTAGTGGCATAGCAATGGTTACACAAACCGAGAGCACGAGTTTGAAACCACCCACCGGTACCAATGTGTCTTTGATATGTGTACTTGAGTTGTCATGTTTCTATGATACAAGCACTTTAGTAGCTTTAGTATAGAAATGAAAAAACTAAAAAAATAAATTTAAAAAAACAAGTTGTTAAAAATTAAATTAAATAAAAATCTGGTATCAAAATTTATTGTTTATTTATTATTTATTTACATTTCGATACTAAGCTACTAAAGTGCTTGTATCATAGAAACAGGACAACCAAAGTACATACATGTGTATCAAAGATACATTGGTACCGGTGGATGGTCTTGAACTCGTGCTCTCCGCTCTCCGTTGCACTGCTAGTACACCACGGCCGCCTTATGTATGTATGCGTGATAGTAAAAAAATATACAGAGGCCCAAAAGTTAGTAGTTTTTTCAAGAATCGTAGGCAGTGCTGCCAAACCCAATCCGGGGTAGTACCTCTACACGTAGTGTATTAGTCGTGTTTCGAGATCGGCTTGTAAGTGGCTGCTTTCAACTAGGCCGGTATAGTAGATGTGACTACTAATTACAGTTACCTCTATTCATGGACACTGAAATAACTAACAGACAGAGAAACTAGAGAATGCCACGTAGTAGATATAAATTAGTACATACCTGTCTATGATTAAGAGTTATATTCCAAATATAATCAATATTTAATCCATCCTGAAAAATAAAAATTAATATATTACGGCGGATAAACTTACAACAAAATAAAATACGAGTATATCGTAATAGCTTGAAAGACTAACTCACCTTGTTAATATCGAAGCTAAGCTGAAAGTGTAAACAAAAATATAGTTAATAAGACTTATAAATATAGTTTTTTTTTGTGACTCGACATATGGCAGCACAAAGCTTGATGTTAAGCCGAAGTGTGGTCCATGGTCCTGCTACAATTCAATAACTGTGAGTAGCAATCACATCCACTATGCCGGCCTAGATGGAACCGGCAACTTACAAGCTGATCCCGAAACGTGACCAAATAATCACTTCACGGTCTGTATACTTGTAAGTGGTGGTACTACCCCGGATCGGGAGACTGGGTAACACTGCCTACCACTCTTTGATAACCAGACCCGAAGCAAATATTCATCTCTTTTTTTATATTAACAAATATTAGCTATAAAATAAAAGCTATAAAACAAATATTTGCTCCGACCGGGGATCGAACCCGGGACTTTACGTGTAACAAACCAATCGCTAAACCGTTCGTCCACGCCTGTCGTCGATTTATTTGTTACATATCAACTAGAAATACTATCTACAACAATCTATAAATAGGTACATATAATACCAGCCCTCGTCTTCTCCCTTTCCTATAACCTTGGATCTTTCAAGCAATCCAATCAATCAATCAAATTATCACGTTTTTGTCTCATGGGGATAGGCAAAGACAATAGAGCGCTACTTGCCACGATCCTGATAGAACTTCCTCGCTTCCTTCACATCCACAATTCTCTTAGTACAAGCTCTAAGGTTATGGGCACTAGGTTACCTAGATTTCTTGAGGATGTCTCCGATTTGATCGGAAAACACTCTTATGGGCCTGCCTTGTTTAACGCATCCATTCACATGAGATTTATAAATTGCTTTCGTCAATCTACTTTTACTCATCCTTTCCAAACTTTTTACTTCAAGCAATGCGTGGAGGCATATTGACAATGACTGAAGTCTGCTCTTGCTTACTATCAGTTTACCATCAGCTCTGCTTGCTGCACCGAGGTCAGATGTCGCGTCTAAATCAAAATTGACGACAGGCGTAGACGAACGGTTAGCGATTGGTTTGTTGCGCATAAAATCTCGGCTTTGTTTTCCGGTCAGAGCAAATATTAGTTAATAAAAAAAGAGGCGGATATTAGCTTCGGGTCTGGTTATCAAAGAGTAGTAGGCAGTGGTACCCAGTCTGCCGAACCGGGGTAGTACCACCACTTACAAGTATAAAGACCGTAAAGTGATTTGGTCACATTTCGGGATCAGATTGTAAGTAGCCGGTTTTATTGATACTGACAGTTATTATAGTAGCAGTGACATCCATTCACGGACCACACTCCGGCTTAACATCAAACGGGGTGCTGTCATATGTCGAGTCACAATACAAAAAAAATGACATCTACCTTTGCAACTGCAGTATTATTAGATCCTTCTAAAGCATAAATAGCCCACAGTCCATTGTCATCAGCACTAAAGTCAACCTGATTATGTTGTGATGAATAGAGCCTGCCCTTTGAGAATGGCAAATGGACTGTCTTTATCCGGCTCTGTGTCAGATCGTACCGGATAATGTCACCGGGTTGACCGGATTCGTTTGCTTGATAGAAAAATGAACCGCTGTATACTATGTGGCCATTTCCCTGGAAAATATGGCTGATTTAATACTGTGAATGATTGTAACTGAGTTATTTATTATTAATAATAATAATAATTATTATTTTAATAATATCCCAAAAGTCACGGATGGCTGGTCATAATGCGGTGCTTGTTGCTACATTAATGTATGGAAGTGACGGTTAGGTGTGGCAGAAGTAGCATTAAAGTAGAATTAACGCTGTAGAAATACGGTCGTTAACGTGGAGTGACGATAGCGGATAGAATAAGGAATAGCACACTGCGTGATAGATGTGGTTTGAAAGAAGATGTAGTGATAAGGATTGACCAAAGGAATGCTTCGATGGTTTGGGCATAGGAAATGATGAGTGAAAGTAGAGTGACGAAAGGAATTTATAAATCGGATGTGGAGGGATGCGTTAAACAAGGCAGGCCCAGGAGGGTGTTTTTCGACCAAATCGAAGACATCCTCAAGGTAAGCTAGGTTACCTAGTACCCATAACCACAGAGCCTGTATGTAGAGAATTGTGGATGTGAAGGAAGCCAGGGAGTTGTGTAAGGATCGTGGTAAGTGGCACTCCATTGTCTCTGCCTGCCGAAAAGGCGTGACAATTTGATTGATTGATTGATATAATTATTCTATGCGTGTGTTATATAAACAAATACTTACAAAGAATGGTTTTTGCAATTTGTGGAATTCATCAACGTGATCCGACTTAAATGCAAACTTACTCCTGTATTCCCTCAATCTCTCCACATCAGTCTCTTGGGTTGTCCATAATTTGTCTTTCTAAAATAAATCCACACTTGAAAGTGGCCGTCCGCCATCAGGGGTGGTACCTCTTCATTAAAGAAGAAGTTGTAGTCTGTACAGACCGTGTAGTAACTTAGTCGCGTTTTGGGATCAGCTTGTAAGTTGCCGGTTTCAATTAGGCCGGCATAGTAAATACACTTACGACTGATACTTACAGTATAATAAGCGTGGCGGCATACAAATACTATTAAAATGTACTTGTTTGCAAAGAAGGGACGATCTTGAATTTTTCAAACCGAGTTAGGTCGATTTGAAAATATGGATAACCCGATTCGCAAACCGAATTGATGGTTTCGATTCGAACCGGTTTACAAACCTAGTTGACGAATTCGGTCCGACAATCTAAATTGCTTCATACACAGTATGGTTTGCTATAGAATTTCGGATGTTATGTTAAAAATGTTTTTTGAAAAGTAAAGATTGTTAAAAGAGATGTTAAAAGCAATAACATATAAGTACGTTTTAGGCAACTTTCAACTAAGCTTTGAAACGTGGTTGTATCTATATGATATATGACTACAGGACAACCAAAGTACATTTAAAGGGTATAATATAGACTGCGGCAGATAAAAAGAACGCTGGAATTGAGGCGCAGTAACTTGTTTTGTTATATACTTTATTTAATATTTTTTTATACTGATTCTTATACTGCGCAGATCAAAAGTCAGTACCGGAAAGTGGTTTCGAACTAGTGGATTTCGGTTTACTTGACCATTACACTACCACTACACCACGGTCGCCTTACTTAAAAATAAATACAAATAGTCAGTTTTTACCTGAACATCAGTTGCATTGGAATCTCTTAACCAAGCACCGAACATTTCATCGCGATACCTGTGATACACCGGCTTACCAATTGCATACAGTTGACAATCTGAAAGTTAACAAATTTCCGCTTAACTCAATGACAATGACAGTTGGCTTCATTTTGACAGTTAAACTCCATTAATGAGCTTCAAAAATAAAATTGCGACCGCGCAACACACTAAGAATTGATGTTCATTTTCATTAACAGTTTAAGCTCATTCAAACTCATTTTCCGAACGAATAAAAGTTGTTATTGACACTAACAGAGACCGCGTAACTTTTATAAACCGCAGAAAAATAAGCGCTGGCATTTAAATTATTTACTTATTTTCTGTTTTGCGAATGTATATACAATTTTATAATAATTATTATAAATCATAGTCCTACGACTATGTCATCTATATAGTTCTTTTATCTGCGGACTTGCTTCTATCGCAGTCGTCCAGCCCTCTTCTAATCTGCCGACCCTTATACTGAGCAGTTTAAAAGTCGCTCTTTTTTTCTGCCGGGATCTATTCCTTGAAATAACACTTACTTATATTCCTTCTTGGTTTATATCCGGCCGTAGCATTTATAGTTGTAATGAGTAATTGTGTTCGGTCACATCGCGGACACGAGGGACAATGTTGGACCTGACATAACTCCTCATACGATGTCAGTGTGGGCGGACGAGCGCCGAATTCCATTGGCTGGGTCACTTGGACACTCTGATTTGGACCAGGGACTGGAAATAGATAGGGCCTTCAAGTTAAATGCCAGTGAAAAATGAAGTTATCAATCAATCAATCAAATTGTTTCATGAGGATAGGCAGAGACAATGGAGCGCCACTTGCCACGATCCTGACACGACTCCCTCGCTTCCATCTAATCCACAATTCAACTACTATTATTATATTTTGAATGTTGTTATTAACATACTAGCTGTGCCAGCGGTTTTACCCGCGTAAAATTAGGTTAATAAGGCAGTCATAAAAAAGAAGGAGGTTCTCAATTCGACTGTATATCCCTTTTTTGTATTTATAACTCGATAACTCATATAAAAATGACAGACGGAAATAAAAATAAATATAGAAAAATTTCCAAACAGCTGAAACTATAGTCAATTGGAAACTATAGTAAAAAATGTAGATATTTTTAATTAATACGCCTATGTTATTTACTTCTCCAAAAATATGTGTACAAAGTTTCATGGTGATCGGTTAAGTAGTTGTTGCGTGAAAACGTAACAAACAAACTCACATTCACATTTATATTAATAGTAGGATACTCACAAGCGATTTTAATATGTCCTTTAACTGTTTGATTATTCAATTCGTTTTTAGCAACGCAACTGTATTGCTTTAGGTCATATTCTCTGACACCAGGGATATCTAATCTCATGATCCATCTCCATGGAACCTCTGTGTTTATCACTTCAGTGCGAAATCTGGTTCCTTCAATAGTTGCTCCGTCGGTTTCCCACGCGAATACTGGCTCAGGCCAGGCTTGCACCTGTAAGTTATACGGGCGGCGTTCTCACTTTTTTGATCGACTGCGAAAACGTTCGCGATTTGAACTGTCTAAATAGACTTTCAATCAAGTTGAAGCAATAAATATCGGTCCAACAAAAGTTAAAGACCTTTCAACTTTTATTGATTCAATTAATAGCTGACAGCTAATCGACTCGTCTGAACTTGTTCGTTCAACTTGCATTGAATAATCAGTCCAATAAGTCATCAACCAGCGCGATTGAGTACCTATGTATTGTATATTCCATTCCTCTGTCACCAGTTTTTTGATTGTTTGTAAAATAAAATGTGAATAAAATGTAAATTAAGGCCCGCATTTTGCGCTTTTGTGGAAGCTTTTCTGTCTTCCATCCCTTTATTAGGCAATCCGAGATCAGATGTCGCGTCAGAATATTTATTTAGAAATAATTAAAAAGAAAGATCAATATCTAGAGCGACAGGAGGGCTGGGCAATATTTGGCTCAAAGGATCAGCATTGCTATTCAGCGCGGCAATACTGCTCTTTCCTTTGCCCTTTGGAACATTTTTTCTAGTTTTACTTTTCAATTTACTTAATAGTAATTTAAAAGTTTTTATTATAAAAAAATCTTACCTCGCATTCAATTTTAGCCGTTTTATTGAAGACATGAACTACATTGTTTTGTACTCTAATGTACGGGCTGACTGGAAAATAAATAGTTTTATTACGAGATTCTTAACAAACACTGTATATTCTCCGTCCCGACACGAGATGGTAGGTACATCAACCAATTTCTACTGAGTTAAAACTTATATGTAGCGACAAATGTTATTGTTATTTTTATTAAGTTAGGCGTAGAGGGGACGCTCTACCAGTCTGAGTGCCTGTTTCTTAATAGCTATCAAATATTAAAGCTGCGAGTATAAGTTAGCAAGCTCCGCTGACATGGTTTATTATCGATCTAAATTACCGGTCAAAATATTATTTCTAAGAATTTGTTGCAGGTAAAAAAAGCCTTTAGTTAGTTAGAGTTATTAGCCTCTAGTTATTGTTGAATAACTAGACAACATAAATAGATACTCTTCCTGGTATCATCAGCTACACCTGCGTGTTTAGTCAGAACTTTAGTATCGCTTAAGTCCGTATTTTTCCGGGCTTCGTAGCTGTGGCAGAATCTATCAATGTAAAAGTAAATATATTCATGCTTAGTAATTTCTTTAAATAACATTGTCATGGATTAATCAGGTTAAAAGCTTGGTTTTGTTTGGAAAAAATGTAATAATTTATTGTTTCCCGTGTCTTTCCAGATATAACTTGATTGATGATAAATGCTCCGACCAGGAATCGAAACCGGTACTTTAAGCGTACCGAACTGATGTACTAACTAATGAAAGTATATAATTACTTACAATGGACTTCAACATCTGTAGATTGATTTGCAGATGGCATTATACCATTATTGGCCAAACAAACATATTTGCCAGTATGCCACCTGGATACATTTGGTATTTTCAAATGTCTACCACTGACAGATGCATCCCTCCATGACCCTTGGATGATGGCAGTAGAATCCGATCGTCTCCATTCCACATTTGGTTCAGGAGAAGCAGATGGTTCACAACTTAAACGTAGTGTATCACCTTCTCTTACAATTACTCTTGTATGATCCTCTGAAATAGATGAATTCATGTAATTGCGCCATGAAAAAGATAAAACAATTCAAGTCAAATTAAATTGGATAGGCAGAGATAATGAAGTGCAACCTGCCACGGTCCTAACACAACTTCCTCGCTACCTTCAAATCCACAATTCTCCTCATACAATCTCTATGATTATAGGCACTAGGCAAACAAGGGGAGAAAAATATTCCATAGACATAAATTTTGTAGGTAAGTAAAGCCACTTACGCGCAAAAGAAGGTGGAATAAACAATTTGTCTTCTTTAGTATAATTGTAGATTGATAGACCTGGTCTTCCGGGTAAGCCATCTTTGCCATCGTTGCCTCTTTGACCTTTTGGACCAGTTGGTCCTCTATCACCTTTCATACCTCTTGGCCCAGGAGGTCCTTGAGCTCCTGCTCTGCCTAGAAAAGAAGGCGTCATGAACACTTTAAATATCGTCTACGATTGGCTGTCCTATGTCAACCTAACGTTAACAGATGTTATACACAAATTATCTATTTATTTTATCTTTTTATCATAAAAAGTATAATTTACCATCTTTTCCGTCCTTGCCATTCTTTCCAGGGCTCCCATCTTTTCCTGGAATTCCGTCGCGTCCATCTTTACCTGGCGCTCCATCAGCACCATTTCTACCAGACATTCCATCTAAGCCAGGTTCACCTGGAACTCCATCTCGCCCATCCAGACCAGGGTTTCCAGGGAAGCCTCTGTCTCCTAAGGTTAAATTGATCTGTTATGATGGGCACAACGGTTTTTCTAATTCGACATTTTAGAGCAATTAAATAACACAGAGTATTAATTATACCTTTAGGCCCTGGTGGTCCAGATGGGCCAGTACTCCCAGGTTTTCCTGGCGTCCCAGGGGAACCTAGTTCTCCCCTATCTCCTTTTGGGCCCGGTACACCAACTGGACCTTTAGGACCTTGCACACCAGGAGGGCAGTAGTCTTGTGTGGCTCTGCAGAAACCTTGCACCACTTTGTACTGAAATACATTGGTATATTCAAATGCTTGTATTATAATCAGGTCGCCAGAGTATTAGAGGGTGGCGGTCCTATATAACATAACGATATTTAGCTTAAAATATTAAGAAAAATACGTAGAATAACACCCTAAATTGTCTACTTCAACGAAGATACGCGTCATTGTTTTTTATTGCAAAATAACTTGGAAATCGGCTTTTTATTCAGTTTTCGTTAAAAATCTCGGAAAGTATTGGTTTTAGAGAAAAATGTTAAATACAAAACTTGTTTATCTGATGATTTTACATAAGAATTAGGTTTTAAAAATAAATAAAAAACATTTTCCATTGTTTAAACAAGCGAGAAAGCCGATAAACGCAAAAAAAATAAAATGCATGAAAAAACATGATGCTTTATTCAAAAATGAATGAAAATTGGATATATTGTAAACAATATGTTTTATATTGTCCGCCAAGTCCGATCACAAAATTTCAAAATGGCTGCCTATTGTAAAATTATTAATTAAAATTTTTAATTGTGTATAAGATGTGTCACGGGCATGGAATCGTCATCTAAGTTTTTGGAATCAGTAAGGAATAGCATTATCTTTAAATTTACCTTAAAATTTGGATTTTATTTTAAATTAATTTTAATTTAAAGTTATTAAAGTTATTTTGCAATAAAAAACAATGACGCGTATCTTCGTTGAAGTAGACAATTTAGGGTGTTATTCTACGTATTTTTCTTAAAATTTTAAGCTAAATATCGTTATGTTATAAAGGACCGCCACTTATTCCGTTTCTTTTTGCTCTGGCGCCCTGATTATTATTACTTTATAATTTATTCTGGGCAATTTTACTAATGTATAAAGATTATTTTGTTATTAAAAACTTTCTCTGATGAATACGCTTGTCATTTGTCTTTGTGCCGACCTTTTTTAAGTTCGCACACAAATTGTTATAAAATTTTTTCATAAAAAATTTCATTTTCAAACGTCATTCATACTTTTGTTTATATTCTGTTTATGTCAAAATAAAAAAGAACTGTCTTGGGGTTTTTGGCGGGCAACTGCAACTGACAGGACGCGCAATTTTGAATTATTTGAAAAGCTTGTGTTTTTCATAAATATTAATGTGTAATAATGGTGGAATTGTTATCCAGTAATAGTTTTTAAGTTGATCAAGTATAAACAAGTAATTTAAAGTTGTGAAACGTGTTTCTTCATGTTCCCTCCAAGACTTCTTCTGAAGTTTTAGTAAAGGCTTTCCGCCGCTTTAGTAAAACGATCATCATCAACCTCATTCTCATCATCATCATTTGATGAATCACTCGCGTGGTTCATCTTCATCTTTACTTGACAATGTTTTAACATTGAACCAGATATTTTTACTTTGACACTGGCAAGTTAAATACTAAAGCCATTAACAAGAGGAAAGAAAGAAAAGAACAGTCTTCTTCTGGATTTGAACTTATGCGTTTCATTTATCACGTGCTTGACCAGGTAGCGTCAAACCTTCATTTAGTGCATTAGATATGACTTGTATTGGTACAAATTATTCATGTAATATTATACATACGAGCACATGTTTAACATATTAGTAACTAAAACAATTTTACTGATATTAAACAGAAGTTCACTTATTATTATTAATAATCATATACTTATTCATTTAAAAAAAACCAATTTTATGCGGCTTAGTATCGCGTTTATTTTGGTTTTGATTTTACAATTTTATTTTATTGTTTCGACGTTTAATTCATTAATCAACGTTTGCGCAAAATCTAAGAAAAAAAAATCCATATTTTAATAAATAGCACAGTATACCTACCGGTACTCTAGAATAACTAGTCAACCAGACCCACGTATCACCTCCGGGTGCAGGACCCTTAGCTCCAGTTCTTCTCTGTTCAATGGCGTCTTTTTCTTCCAACTCTGATCGCATATTTGGATTGAAGAATTCCACATGAGGTGCATTGTCTTCTTGGACGATTGAGGGCTTTTTCTAGAAGTATTTTGTAGCTATAATAAATATTGTTGGTTTTCTATAAAAGGTACTTAGATAACAACGCGGCGATTATCCATAACAGTAAGTTAAGAGAAATTGCAAAATGTTGTGAGTTGTAGGGAGGTAGTTTATTGGCCAGCTCGTAAAAAATCCTAGATTAAATGATTGGTTTTTGTTTTTTATGTTTTAGAATAATACATTCATAATCCTTAAAAATGCGATTTAAAAGAAGATATAGATGACTAAAATTGAGAAAGGTATAAGTTGCGTTGAATTGGACATAGTGAAAGGATAGATGAAAGAAGATTGACAAAAATAACTTATAAATCAGAGAGGAAAAAAAACGGATTGTTCCAGAAGAATATCCCATGTCCTGTGTACATAAAGTTTAGTCGATCCAAAGAGTAATTTACATGTGAAGGAAGAGAAAGAGTTGTGTCAGGACAAAGCAGCCTAGCCTTTGGGAATTGAGTTGTGACAATTTAAAATTTAATTTAATTAAACCCCTAGAATTGGTCGCTATAATATGATTCGATTTCTAGCTTTAAACATTTGAAAGACAATATTCATTATTTATATTGTATACTTTACCAACATAGCATCTCTTTTAATTCTATTCCTTTCATCACCAGACGAAAAATAATCACTTTTCTGTTCATTCACTTCATTATGAACTAAATCTTTGAACCCGCTACTATCCAAACTGAATTCTTTACCACTGCTACCAACAAACACATATCCATGTATTAATAAAGAGACTACAGCACAAACACACGAGAATACTGACAAAGTTCTACAGCACTGACTATCATAATCCATGGAATATTTTTTCTTAACTGGTTTAGACATTTTCAATTTGTTTTAGTGTTTTTATAAAGTTCATTGTGATGTAGTTAAATCTGATACGTAATCCAATTGGACTTCCTGTGTTTCCTGATTGCACAAGAGAAACGGTCGGCAGTTGGACCGGTCGACTGATAACTAATAGTAAATTGAGGACATCAGTGTCTGGGCCCTATTCAATTAACTTCTTCAAATCAAACAATTTATGATTTATGTGGATGGGATTTTTATGCTGTGAATACTACAGCTAGTAATATCGCCTAGGAAAGAAAACACTTCTAAAAATATATCACAGATAGGGAAAATTATTTATTGGTCAAAAGACAATACAAATCTTTTTTTTACAATTAGGGTTCTCATCTCTAAAATAATAAACATAGGAATTGTCTTTTAAGATTTACGTTTAGTCTTTTAAGAGCTGAAAATTGCATGAAACCTATCCACGATCTGTCTCTGTAAGTCACTCAAGACAGCTCAAGACTGGGGCTAGATCCAATTAGGGAGACACTGGGCACAACGTGATTCTCAGCAACAGCAATCGATGTGAGAATAAGATAAATATTTGCGAAGCAATAAAGACGTAAAGTCTGTCTAGTCTAGACTACGCCATTTGTTCTTCTTTATTTCCTAATATTATAAATAGCTTATGAACGTCTTGTTGCCGTCCATGTATTTATAGCTTTATGGCTTTGATTGAAATAAATTGATGTGTTCTGTGATCAAAAATTGTTTCTATTGATCTCAATTGGAGCGAGTTGACTGTTGTTTTTTATATTTTTATATATTATATAATTTTCATGTAACTATTATTATTATAAATTATCACGCCTTTTCCCCACAGAGATACAATGCTATACTAAGCTAATAAAAGTGTTTGAATTATAAAAAAAAAATAGGACAATCAAAGATATATTAGTACCGGCAAGTGGTTTTGAACCAGGGACTCGCGGTTTGCATGACCATTTTAATGATGATAATCTCAATAACAGCTGGGTTGCCTAGTGCCCGAAATCGTAGAGCTTCATACAGAGAATTGGTGATGTGAGGGAAGCGAGGCAAGTGGCGCTCCTTTGTCTCTGCCTATCCCTGTGGGAAAAAGGCGTGACAATTAGATTGATTGAGGACAACTAAAGTACATATATCAAAGATATATTAGAACCGGCAAGTGGTTTTGAACCAGGGACTCTCGGTTTGCGTGGCCACTACACCACGGTCGTCTTTTGATGTTGATGATATCAAATTTGCTCCTTAGCAACAATCTTATCTTATGAGTAGGACACATCTAAAATAACAATGTATAGCGTTCAGATCATACAAGCACGAGATATCTATACTTGTATGATCTGAGGTATAGCGTAACTTGGAGAGTGGGAGAGGGTGAGGTGGAGCATGCGCAGAATATCTATGCCAGGACCATGACCCGGCACGCCAACAAGGTCACGCTTTCAGTACACAAAAACATTTCGTAGTGTCGAGACGTTCTATTAACTTTAATATAAATATATTAATTACTCGTATAAATATTAATTTATTTTATAATGGAATTCATTCCACCATTAGCAGCTGTTCAAGGTATTTATTTTGGTTGATTTGACCTCCATTAATACTAGCTTTGACCTAGTTTTATTGGGTTATTTTGCTTTTATTGTGACACGATTTGACTTCGACCCGCCTGATGATAAGTAAGAGGAGATCCAAGAGTGACGACGACTGAAACAACCGGGTTAGTTCACGGCTGCCTCAGTATCCGTCACTATGCCGGCCCAAGGTGCTTCTTCACGCATCGCTTGACGGATTTAAGGTTACTGGGTTATTATAGTAATCTAGTTTATTAGTTTTTATTGTGGTTCGATATATGACAGTCTCCGTCTGGTGTTAAGCTGGAGTCTGGTACAAAAATTGGAGTCCAATGTTAATACAGTTAAATATTTGTAATTCGCAATTGAATCCACTATGCTGGCTTAGTTGGAGCTGGCAACTTTCAAGCTGATATCAAAACGCAACTAAGTCACTTGGTGGTGGTACTACTCTAGATCGGTAGACTGGGAAAATGATCACCAACTGTCTGTCTACCATATTTATTTATCTATTTACATTGTGTGGATATCTAATTATGTTGTTTAGAATTTATCCAGAATTTTAGTGTATAGACTGTTAAGTGATTCAGTCGCGTTTCGGGATCAGCTTGAAAGTTGCCGGTTCCAACTGGGCCGGCATAGTGGATGCGAATGCGGATAACAAATAGCCTTATTCAACGTTTTATCTGATTATTATTATACTATAAGTACCTTTTTTTATGGAGATTCGACAATTATAATACCCGCCTGAGGTTAAGCTGGAGTGTGGTCCATGAATGGAGGCGACCGCTTGTACAGTTAAATATTTGCAAGTAGCAGTCACATCCACCATGCCGGCCACGAGGTTTTATTATATAAAACTGTAAATTTAAGTAATTTTCATTATTTATTATATTTAAACATGAATACAATATCAATCAATCAAATTGTCACGCCTTCCTTTCACAGGGACAGGCAGAGACAATGGAGCGCCACTTGCCACGATCCTTACATAACTCCCTCGCTTCCTTTACATTCACAATTCTCTTCATACAAGCTCTGTGGTTATGGGCACTAGGCTTCTTATGGATGTCTATATAATATACAATATACACTTCTTTAATTATGTTTTGAAAACCAAAAACACTTTTTGGATAGTCAATAAACAGATATTTATGAATTTTTCATGTTCGCCTATTTTTCAGCAATAATTTCAGCATGTTTATTGTCTCGTGATTATAAATAATAAAACTTTCATGTCAAAACTACTTTGTTGTGGTATTTTGTTTGCTTGTTTTTGTAGAGATAGTAAAAATGTATAATGTCATAGGTGCCTATTTTATCATACTTTTTTTTATCAATCAATCAAATTGTCACGCCCATATCCCACAGGGATTGGCAGAGACAATGGAGCGCCACTTGCCACTATCCTAACACAACTCCCTCGCTTCCTTCACATTCACAATTCTCTTCATACAAGCTCTATGGTTTTGGGCACTAGGCAACTTAGCTTTCTTGAGGATGTCTCCGATTTGGTCAGCAAACACCCTCCTGGGCCTGCCTTGTTTAACGCATCTATTCACATGAGATTAATAAATGATTTACGTCAATCTATATTCACTCCTCCTTTCCATGTGCCCAAACCATCAACTATCATTTTTTTAAACAAATCAATCAATGAATTAAATTGTCCTTTCTAAATTCCCACAGGGATAAGCAGAAACAATAAATCGCCTTTTATTGATCCTAACACAACTCTTTCGCTTTCTTCACATGCACATTTCTCTTTATACAAGCAAGCTCTATACTTGTAATGTGAGTATTGCAGATCTCCGCCATTTTAAGTAAATATATTTTTGTAAATTATTTCAGGATCAAGTGTTCAACCATTGGAAGACTGTGAGGGACCACGAGCACCATTATTAAGACAGGTACTACTTATTTAAGCTACTAAAAAGAAGAATCTACTAAAATATAATATAAAAATATAATATATTGTGACTCGACATATGACGGCACCCCACCTGATGTTAAGCTTACAGAAAAGAGAAACAAAACTATATCCGTGTCACCACAAAAAAAAAACGCCCTTTAGACAGGCATTAAACATGTTTTATGTCAATTTAGTAACAAAATCTTTTAACAAAAAAATAGACACCGACTTCCAGAAACACAATAAGTCACTACACTAAATAGTGAAAACTTATAGCCCTACCTAGTACCTACCTATAACTTTAATGAAATATCGTCAATTAAATCTGCATTATAACTCAAAAATAAATAAAAATATTCATCAAAATCGGTTCACTCAATCAAAAGTTATGAGGTAACACAAACATAAAAAAAACTATACTTTTTAGTTCTGACTAGATATATGACAGCACCCCGCTTGATGTTAGGCTGAAGTGTGGTCCATGAATGGATGTCACTGCTACTACAATTCAATAACTGTGAGTAGCAATCACATCAATTATGCCGGCCTAGTTGGAACTGGCAACTTACAAGCTGATCCCGAAACGCGACCAAATCACTTCACGGTCTGTATACTTGTAAGTGGTGGTACTACCCCGGATCGGCAGACTGAGTACCACTGCCTATTACTCTTTTATAACCAGACCCGAAGCAAATAATCAAATCTTTTTTAATTAACAAATATTTGCAAAATTGAATATAATTATTAAATATTACAAATTAAAGCTATGAAACAAATATTTGCTCTGACCGAGAATCGAAACCGGGACTTTACGCGCAACAAACCAATCTCTGACCGTTCGTCCACGCCTGTCGTCAAGACTGAATTGTATACCTCCTCCTTTTTGAGAAGTCGGTCAAAAACAGTGTTTATACAATATGTATATTATATTAATATGTATATTATCATACCGACAGTCAAACGTAATTTTTGGAAACACCATGGTCACGTCATGACTTTTAATTAATGAAAATGAATATCGATTCTCAGTGCGTTGCGCAGTCGCAATATTAATCTTGAAGTTCATTAATGTAATTCAACTGTCAAAACCATGAGATGGAACTAAATGGAGGCGACTGCTACTACAGCACTAGCAGTGTCCTCTATTCATGAACCGCATTCCAGCTTAAAATCAGGTGGTGTCATATTTCAAGTCACAATAAAGAATCCAATTGCAGGTTTCCCTGGACGAGGAGCGTCGTGACGAGTGCCGTGGTCATTGGAAAGGTTCTTATATAGATGGAGATGAGGAGGAACGTGGCGTCAGACTGTTCAGGGCGATGTTACTCCAATACTTAAGACTTGAGGATTTGAAACCACCTCCTTGTGCTGCAAGCGCTGCGTTCCCTGATCCTAAGTAAAGTATATTTCTTTACATAATAAATAGTTGCAAAAAACTTACCACCACGTAAAAGTATACAGACCGTGAAGTGATTTAGATGCGTTTCGGGATCAGCTTGTAAGTTGCCGGTTTTAACCAGGCCGGCATAGTGGATGTAAATGCTACTTATAGTTATTGAATTGTAGTAGCAGTGACCTCCGCATTCCAGCTTAACATCGGAGAGGGTGCTGATGTCGAGTCACAATAAAAACAAATTATAATCATAAACAAATAAGCAAACCGAGAGCACGAGATCAAAACCACTCACCGATACCAATGTATTTTTGATATATGTACTTTGGTTGCCCTGTTTCTATGATACAAGCACTTTAGTAGGTTAGTATAAAAATGTAATCAAAAATAATAATAAAAAGAAAAGGTAACCTGAATCTTTTTTACAGTCGTCAGAGCACTTGGGCTGGGTATGGGTATCGCCCAGTATCTATTATAATGTGTGACATGGGCTTGTGATCTTTTGGCCGGCATAGTGACTACGACTGAAGCAACCATAAACTGAATCAGTTTTTTCTGTCGTAGGCACTCTTAGACTTTCTCTTGACTTGCCTACGATCAGGCATAAATGTTTATTAAAGAAAGGAGTTAAGATCTTAAAAAAATATGCCATGTTATCTCTGCCTATCTCTAGGCAATACAACTTAAGATATTCTCTTCAGAGGTTGGTGGTTCTACTGGCGTGATTGGAGGGCTCTCGAGCGTGCATCGAAGAAATTCCGCGAGACTAGGGCTCGTGCAAGGTTGGCTGAGAGGGCTGAACATATACCATTGCTGTGTCTTGATGAAGTGGAATTTGAGGATATTATGCAGGAGATATGTCAGGTATGAGAGCAATTAATATGCCTAGGCCGGCATAATAGATGCAGCTATAGTCTGTCTAAGTCGAAATAAAGCGCCCCTCCACCGGATTTGCAAAACAACAAAATATGGATGCAACACATCGAAAATGCAATTGTAAATCGGTCATTCAGTTGCTGGTTGGGCACAAAATGAGGAGCACGCTGATGAAGTATAGTAGTATAGTTAGTAATATTTGCATTCACACATTTAAATAAACTAATAAAGTGGAGGGGCGCGTCATTTATAGTTAGACAAGCTATACTTGCAGTTTTTAACTGTAGTTGCTCCATTGTCTCTGCCTATCCCCGTGGGAAAATGGCGTGACAATTTGATTGATTGATTGATTGCACTGATGTTAAACTGGAGTGCGTTCCATGAATCGAGGTGACTGCTACTACAGTTAAATAAGTGCAAGTAGCAGTTGCATCCATTATGCAGGCGCAGTTAGAATCGATAACTTACAAGCTAAGCCGACTAGGCACTACTCCTAAAACTCGATAGCTCTACGGTTATGGGCACTAGGTCACACAGCTTTTTTGAGGATATCTCCAATTTGGTCTGAAAACACCCTCCTGGACTTGCCTTGTTTACCACACCCATTCACATCAGATTTATAAATTCCCTTCGTCAATCTACTTTCACTCATCCTTTCCATGTGCCTAAACTATCAGAGCATTCCTTTGTCAATCCTTGCGACTATATCTTTTTTCGAACCACATCTATCGCGCACTGTGCTATTCCTCGTTCTATCCGCTATCGTGATTCCACATACACTCCTTAAAGATCACATTTCTAAACACACGTCAGGCATGTGCGGTGGAGCAGCGCGCATTGGTAGTATTGGCGTTCCTCTGTGAGGTGTGTGCCCGCGCTGTGAGGATTGGCGGTTGGTGCAGAGCCGCGGAATGGGCGGCCAGGCATGTCGCTCAATGGGCAACGCCGTGGGCTATCAGACATGGTGGATGGGTATGTAGTACATGATACTATACTAGGTGCTTCTATAAGTTGAAACAGAGGGCCGACCGCGTAACTCAATGGCAATGGGGTTCGTTTTAACAGTTGAATTCCAATAATAAGTTTCAAAATTAAAATAGCGACCGCGCAACACACTGAGAATCAATGTTTATTTTTTAAACTCTAAACTCATTGTCCGAATATATAAAAGTTATTTTTGACACTAAAGGCGACCGCGTAACTTTTTGACAAATGGGAATAAAGGACATCATTCACGTACTTTATGTACTACTTTTGTAATGTCCAACAATAAAATATATATAAATGGTTGTTGCGATACTTTTTATAAAACTAATAACAATTTTTGTTTTTAATTGCTGTGCAATTGAGTTATTTGGAAAAGAAGATATAAATTTTGTATTATCTGTCAATTAACGCCATATTTGTTCTGCTTTGAACTGTCATAAGTTATAGTTTGATCATGTTGCACACCTAAACTATGCATAATAAAGGATATATTCCAATTAAATTTTAATCTTCGTACATTAAACTATTTTAAAATGCATATTAAACTGTTAATACAATTAAGCCCAAGTCCCCATACAAAATGAATGATGTCCTTTTATTGTCATTCCCATTAAAGTTGCGCAGTCGGCCCCCAGGATGACCAAAGTACATATATCAAAGATATATTGGTACAGGCAACTTAATTAGTACAAGTACGTTTAGTAGCTTAATATAAATTTGAAAATATCATCAGATTATTAGGCTATAAAAATAAATAAAATGACAAAATGCATTTACAGAGTGCAGTAATAGAAAAAGCAGGCGGGACGAGGAAAGAGGATGGCGCTCTCCTGGCAGGAGCTGCTGCAGCTGCGTTGTTAGCCTTCCTTTTATTCTGTAGGTTAAGACTAAGACATGTTCTACTTTAAATAAAATACAAAGAATTTATTGGCGGAATAAATTGAAATGGCTAATAAATAGCTATATGTCTTCAAGATGTATCAGTGAAACTTCTTGAGCTAAAGACGCTCTAAAAAGCGAACTTAACATAATAAACCTACATCGTGTAAAACTGATAATTATCATGTAAAAGCTAATTAATCAAGAAAAATGTGACATAAAATGGCATTTTTGAGAGCTAAACCGAAGAAACCTTTAATTGCGCAAAGAATGATTGTTTAAAACGAGTTATTTGCTTTAAATGTTGTTAAAAATTATAAAGTGTGATAGGTTTGCACAAATAATAGCTAAATTAAGCGGCTGAAAGCTTATTTTCAGCAACAATTTTAAAACTGAAAAAAAAAAACATCTTTATTATATTGTATTTCATATTTTTTTTAAATATGTATTATGTACTCGTATAAAACATACGAGTATGTTATTTTTTTAACTTTATAATATAATTATAAGACCAAATAATATTATATTTACTTCAAAAGTTAATATGTTATTTAATGTTATTTTAATTTGTGCTAGCTTTTGAAAGTATGGGCAGGGTAAATCCATTAGGAAGTTCAGTGACAAGCGTGTGATTGTGAATTGTCAAGTAACCTATTTATAGGCATTTAAAACGATTATGTTAAGAAAAATAGATTAGGTTAGAAATAAATATTGGAATGAGATTCACTGTGAGGTCTTTCTCCCACAGAGACAATGGAGCGCCACCTTCCACGATCCTGACACAACTGCCTCGCTTCCCTGACATCCACAATTCTTCTCATACAAGCTCTAAGGTTATGGGCACTAGGCAACCTAGCTTTCTTAAGGATGTCTCCGATCATCAGTTTAATTTGTATAGAACTTTATTGCTCTATACAAAGACAAATCGAATGCCGCAAGACATTCTCTGACGGAGAACCTTAGGGCAGGCTAAACAGAAAATTTATCTTATAGAACACAATCAGTCAATCAATCAAATTGCTACGGTTTTTTCCCACAGGGATAGGCAAACTTAATGAAGGCTACCTAACATTCTTCTAATTATAATTTAGGGCTATTTCAATTTTCTTAAATTTTGCGCGAACATTGATTATTGAATTAAACAAATTTTATGCGGCTTACTATCGCGTTTATTTTGGTTTTGCTTTTACAAATTCTCCGTCTCTCCGTGACCACGATGGCTGCAAAGCTCTCGAAACGAGGGAATAATAAAAAAAATGTAAAATCAAAACCAAAATAAACGCGATAGTAAGCCGCATAAAATTTGTTTAATTCAATATTTAATTTTATGACATTACGCATTTTTTTTGAAGTAAGTTGTTGTATTGTATAATACAATATGTATCGTTTTTATTTGTCAACATTGTTGCTATTATTCTAAATATATTATTCTTGTTACATTATTGTTTTATTAAAGAACCCTGTATATTCACCTGGAGTGCCCTGCCACTACAGTTAAAAAGCTGTGAACAAGTATTTGTCGCATTCATTATACCGGACAACTTTTAGGCTGATCCCGATGCCTAATTAACTCCACTATACTCGTACTACTTGTAAGTGGTGGTACTACTCCATTTCGGCAGGCCTACCAGTCTTATAATCAAAATCAAATTAACTTTTTTTTTCTCACAGGGATAGGCAGTGATAATGGAGCCCGGCTTGCCACAATCCTGACACAACTAGTCGCTTCGTTCACATCCACAATTCTTATGATGTATGGTTAAATTTCGGTATATTCCATTTGAAAATAGTGAAAAGGTGGAATGTTTTAGTTTGGCCGGCATAGTGACGAATTAATAGTTTTTTTCAGTCGTCGGCATTCATGCACTTTTCCTTGTTCAGGCAAGTTGAGGTTAGATGTCGTTTCAATTAAAAAAAAAAACTACCAGCCCATGTGTTCTCCCCGTCCTATACCTTGGATTCCAGGTTTATTCATTTACTTATATTCGCCTCACGGCTTTGCCCTCGTGGAATTACACACTTTGTTATTGTGACTCGACATATAACAACACCCCGGCTGATGTTAAGCTGGAGTGCGGTCCATGAATGGAGGTGACTGTTACTACAGACAATTACCTGTAAGTAGCAGTCACATACACTATGCCGGCCTACACTGTACATAGCCTTGGTAGGGGCGTTCATATATTTTGTATTGACAGTTCATACTCGCACTTCCCCGATTTTCGAGTGGCTGTGACTAACCTTTTTGAGGGCTGAATCCACGTCTGGATGTTTCGTATCAATCGTATATATATATATATATATATATATATATATATATATATATATATATATATATATATATATATATATATATATATATATATATCTACTTAGTATAGGCTGTGTTTATATATATATATATTTGTTGAGACACATCTGACCGCGTCCCGCCTGATGATAAGCAAGAGGAGGTCCAAGAGTGAGAAACAGAATTTGCTCGCGGCTGCCTCAGTCGCCGTCACAATGTCGGCCAAAAGTGCTTCTTGACGCATCGCTTAAAGGATCCAAGGTCATCGGATGGAGAAAACACATGGGCAGGCAAAGCATTCCACTTGTCGATTAATCTACAAAGAAAAGACGCACCGAACTTTTTAGTTCGACTGCTGATTCGGTCGATAGAATTCTTACTACTTTTTGATCACAATAGTATATATAGGTAACAAAAAATAGAAACACAGCCTATACTAAGTAGATAAGAAATAAAACTCATAATTCGCTATTTTTTTCATTTTTTATTGTAATTTTTCATAATACCGTCGACAGCCGAACGTCGCTCGACGCCGAATGCTCATTTTAAATATAATATAAATAACACCTAAAGTATACCTATAACAATAAAATATATAAAAAATGAATTAACTCAAAAAGACACATATCTTTATCACAATTTAAGAAATATAATTTCAGAAGCAATGACTAATCTGAATAAAATAATTTAACAACAATTTAATTATTAATAAAAAAAAACCAATAACAATTGTACGTTACTGAAATATCTTAAATTTATTTGCATCCATAATTTATAGAATAAATAAATTTATATAAATTAGTAACCAGCAGGTTTAGAATGTAAGATGTAGATAGATAAATCCTTTATTGCACAGTAGAATAGAATAAAACACATGTACATAGGCGAGCTTAATGTCTAATGACATTTTCTACCATGATGTAGATGTAGGTGGCAACAGGGTAAGATGGGCGATCAGAGTGATTAGAAAGAGTAGAGAGTTAAGCAATTGACACCGCCAATCCCCGCGGTTACAGTTCCTAAATAGCACGCATGATTTTTTCTATCCAATTCTGCGTGGTTAAGTTTGATAAATAACAACGATACCGTCTCTCATCGACGATTGTCAAAATAATATAAATCTAGACTGAAATCACTAATAGGAGACTATTAACGATAATTTTGATTTGTTAACATGTCGTCGCACTGACGATATTCATCACAACGATTTCAAATTCACCTTTTGATGAATTCAGCCCAATTTTATATTGTTTTGACAATTTTTTTCATACATTTCTATACTAAGCTACCAAGCAACATAGAAACAGGACAACCAAAGTACATTATATCAAAGATACATTGGTACCGGTGAGTGGTTTCGAGCCCGTACACTCGGCTTGCATAAACATTGCATTGCCACTACACCACGGTCGCCTCGCAGACGATATCGTTCTTATTTGTCAAACCTAACCACGCAGAATTGGATAGAAAGAATCATGCGTGCTATATGAGAAATGTGATCGCGGGGATTGGCGGACCCGGTCGCTTAACTCTCTACACTCTCTAATCACTCTGATCGCCCATCATTTTATTGGCAACTTTTATCGTGCAGTTCTTTCAATTGCTGGATCCACATCGCAAATTTCTGGGTTAATACCACATGCAATAATATTGTTAGACATTTCTTTTGTAAGATATTTATATTAACGGTATTTGTGGCAGTTTACAAACTAAAATATTTATTTATTAGAATAATTTTGATGCAAATAATCTTAGATATAGTTTTAAATTAATACACCAAAAAGGAAATACATATCAATAGAACATGATATTTGAATAGTTTATTTCATATTTCATGATCCTTAGTCCATCTTTTATATTAATTTGAAATATATCCCCAAATAAATCTAACAACAATAATAACAAGAATAAAACAAATTTAGTTTAAATATAATTAAATTAGTTCAACTTCTAATTTCTATTATAATAAACGGCATAAACTAAAATAAACTAATTTAAATGTATTTTAAAACCGTCCTATTTTAACCGGTCGAACTTCATCCGGATGAATGTTTAACTTTTATGCCCACGGTCTTTATCCGGGTGTCATAGGTACAACAGATTAAAAAGCGGTTAAAATAATATTAAAAAAACAGAGCTTCGTCATCAGCTTTATCGTACAACATGATCAAAATCACTAATCTACATTTTAAAAAAATAATATGATAATTTTTAGTTTTTATTTAAACTTGTAAAATTTATATCACTATTAACAATCTACGCTTTCATCTCGAAATCCAAAAGCACAAATTTTAGATGTAATTGTAGATTAGATTGTTTTTAATTATGTGAAGTTGATGTTTTATTTATTCATAATTAGAATAGATTCAAACGGGTCATAATTTAATTAATAAACATAATCGGTGTAGTGTATAAGGGAAATACACATATATATATATACATACTATTACTAGATGTGCGTGACATAGTCTCGAGCGTATCGGCAGTACACGACTGCCCTTCAACGAGGGTAGACGATATAATACGTTGGCAAGCCTGTGATTACAGTTATCCATAGTTATCAGTGTTACTACTGCAGAAGTACTATGCAAACACTAACATCGGTCTTACAACAACAACAACAAAAAAACGTGGAATTTGTCTACCTCAATGTTTCTGCCCTGTTGATAGGGTCATGGTAGACTGCGGGTGGTTCGAACGGCAGGCACGCGTTTTCTAACTACGCGTACTTTATTTATTTATTACTATTATGTCAATAGTATACTATAATATGAGTATTTCTAATTTATATTGGTGTCATAAACCTTTTTAAAAATTTCTTTACCTTTATATTGAATTCGGAACATACCACACTGGCAGGTTAAGTTTTTCTGACGTCATAAATTGTAGTTTGTCCAGTTAAATAAAATTTGTTCAATAACCCCTTAAGACACGTTTCAATCTATTCCTATCCAGTGGCGGCGTAGCATGGGTTGGCACCCGGGGCGGTTTTTTATTTACACCCCCAAATAAAACAACAAATCAAATACTAAACGTGAAAACGTAACTTTATTTTGCTAAAATATTCGATAACATTATCAAGGTTTACTTTTCTCAATCAATCAATCAAATTGTCATGCCTTTTTCCCACAGGGATAGGCAGAGACAATGGAGCGCCATTAGCCACGATCCTGACACAACTCCCTCGCTTCCTTCACATTCACGATTATCTTCATACAAGCTCTATGGTTATGGGCACTATGGGCAACCTAGCTTTCTTGAGGATATCTCCGCTTTGCTCGGCAAACACCCGCCTGGGCCTGCCTTGTTTAACGTATCCATTCTCATGGATTTATAAAGTATTTTTGTCAATCTACTTTCACTCATTCCATGTGCCAAAACCATCGAAGCATTCCTTTGTCATCTTCTTTCAAACCACATCTATCACGCAGTGTGCTATTCCTTATTCTATCCGCTATCGTCACTCCACATACACTCATTAATGAATGCATTTTTACAGCGTTAAATCTACTCTTATACTTCTTTTGTCACACCCAACATTCACTTCCATACATTATTGTAGGAACTTCCGTGACTTTATTTGGCTGTTCATTATACTATGGATGGCTCCGTTCACTACGTTACCCTTTTCCACTCTTCTCTCAATATCTTCATCACACTTCCCATCCCTTGTAAACATACTTCCCAAAAAACAAACTCTTACTTTACTTTACTTTCCTGTCCTTTTCAATAGACAATATGGAAAGATTGGTAATAATCGCTTGGCTCATTGTGGATCTTCAGTAAGACTTTATTAAGTTTTATTTCGAATACACTATTTGGATACGTTGATGAAAAAACAAAAACAATTTTAAGACCTTGATTTTCATAACACTTTTCCAGCGAAAACCCATGTTTGCATCTACTTTTGTGTCTTGTTAACTTCTTCTAAGACTTCACACCAAAAAGAAAGATAGCACAAAAAACTGAAGTAGCACAAATCTGGTAATAGTGTGGATGCTGCTTCTCTTGTATTAACGTTTTCTCTGCTGCTGCTGGGATCGCACATATCTTCGATCTTGATACAAATTTCTAAAATTACTATTCAGTGGTTTAACGCCATTGTGATGAGTACTCCATCTTGTACTAGTCTTTTAACTGGTACGCCGACATTTTTTATAAGAATTTCCTATCGATGTGTGGATGACGAAAAGAACGTGTCTTTCTACTCTTCTGAAATATTCTACACTTGAACTAACCTTCTCGAAAGAGTGCATGCACTCCACATAAATTTAGTGAATGATTAGCACAAGGCATAAACAGCGCTTTAGGTTTGTGCCCTTTGATTTTTGCTTGTACACCACCATGAACTGCCATGGTTGCAGTGTTATCATATCCTTGAGCCCAACATAGATGTATGTCTAAGTTATCGCTGGGTAAGGATATTTTCAGTAAGTTCGACTTTAGTCATTCCAGCTATAGGGAAGAAACCTAGAAATGATTCTTTCACTTCAACTTGATCGCCTTCAATATAAACATATCTGATTACATAACTCTGATTAACATGTGATATGTCTGGAGTGCTATCCAAAGTTCTAGTTTTCCAAGTTTGTCACCCCTTGGTGCTTGGTACCCGGGGCGGACCGCCCCCACCGCCCCCCCTCTACGCCGCTAGTGTTCCTATCTACTATTTGAAATTTACTGATCTGACATGGTTTGTCATACAATTTTCCAGCTGAATATCTATGATTATAAGTTTACGAACCAAGGCTTATATTTTGGTTAAAGTCCATTGAATAGATGTTTAGTCACAAATTACATTCTTCAAACAAAGTATTAAATAACGAGTGCAAATTAATTAGGTGCAAATCGGGTTTTGGGTGATATTACTGCAATTTTCGAAATCGAGATGAACAGCAAACTAAATTCATAAAATTAACATTGCACTTTTGAAATTCGGAGAGATTTGTACTATATTTTTTATATAGAAATTAATTTTAAGAAGAGATTATTAAAATATATAGAAATATTAGAAGTTAGAAATTTATGTAAAGTAAATAAAGTTTTTGAAGAACAAACAGTGCAATATCAATTCATTCATAATAAATCTTTTTTTTATATAAAAATCATCACTATAGTAACAATCTCTACCAGGATATCATAAAGTTTTGTTAATAAATTTAGTATTAATGATAGATTTAAGCTAATCTTAGACTACGAAGAAATATTTAAAGTTTTCATATAAAAACATACTTGAAATTTTAGTCGCTCTTTTAACCTTACCAAATTAAAAAGCCTAATAAATTTAATAAAAGAAGTCATAGAGGATCTACTATTCAATTTGGTTCGGTTAATTATTCAAGATGGACTTTAATTTAAGTATGATTTTGTTTATTAATAAATAGAGAGGCAATCGCCTTGAAATGTTATAAAGACTAGTTTAACAATGATAAAATTTGTGATATTTCTTATTAAACAGATGTATTTCCTACCGCGTGGCCCCCACGCAACTAACTTTAACACAGATGCATGAGAAATATACAAAGGGATTGACTACATGTAGAATTATAGAATATAAAGATTAAATAGATATAAGATATGTCTAGTGTGTATAGATAATAACGTGTAAAGGCGAAGCACACAGGCAGTATTTGGTGCTTCCCACGTGATAAAGGGACATCCTTTAAGAACCAGCAACTACTCTATTGAACATATCATATTTATATCACGAATACTTAACAATCGTAATTGAATGAGCTTATATTTAATAATACATTAGAAAAAATCTTTTACGACTATTATCGGAACAAAATAAATTTATAAGACGCACCACGGAGAGGTCCAGCGGCCGATATAAGAATGAAGGAGAAGTACGAAGAAAGAGAGGGAAGCAAACAACGGTCGTGGACCAATCGTGAGACGTCGCTAAGCGATCTACAGAATACTACTCAAATCCAAGCCGAGTATGAATAACTAATAGTGTTCCGATATAATATAGCATTATATAAATACGTCATAAGCATGCACTTATCACAGTTTATGACCTACACTTACTCCGGCATCTACCGATATGTCGAACGCCCTCGAAGCCTAGATTATTGTTCTTTGCAGTATTTTAAAGACTGATTTCTATTACAATATTAGCCAAAATTGACAAATTATTGTGATGCTTAAATCGTTGGAATTCTCTAATGGGGATGTAAACTGCCATGTGTTTGCGATAGAGGTCGCATCGTCGACACGGCCATTTAAAACTGTCATTTTCACACAATAATCTTATGTTATTTATATTTCAGTGCATTCTGCTTGGATTGTTCTTAACTCAGTAAGATTCCACGTCGAATACATGTTAATGAATAATTCTAACGTTTGTTTAAAACAGCAAATTACCAGTTAACATGATGATAATAATCTTACAAGACGTTACAAGACGTTTTGCGTTTGCATCCCCATTGGAATGAAAAAGATCTAAGATTTTGTAAGACGATGCAAAGCACCGCCTTTACGCCTCTACGTAGAGGCGGGCCGGGCATCGTCTTACAAAATCTTAGACAAAATAATAAAAATCCGTCTTTACAATTAAAGAATACCGCATGTCTAAACTATATTGTAAAAAATACTCAAATTGCGTTTAAATGTCATCTACATCATACTAATATTTGTACTCTCTTATAGAAAATTTCTTGTATTCTATAAGCTATTAAAAATTACCACTTACAAAAGTGCTAAGACTATTCTTGTTGAAAGGAGCGCTACGAGGCTGAAATAGGATGTAAATAAGTTTGACGTCTTTTTTCTAATGTTGGTCAACTTTCCTCGACTTGCCTGATGGTAAGTAAAACTGAAAAACGATTCAGTTTACGGCTGCCTCAGTCGCCGTCACTATGCCAGCCACAAATGCTTTAATAATGTCATACTTTCAGCCCCGTAGTGTTCATTTTCACATAAATCTCGTGCCTTATTGTGCGCATTCGATTTTTCAAAAGTTACAATAATGTTCATTTTCTTTGTACGTGTTTATTTTTTTTTCTCGTAATGCCACTTGAGCGTCTGCCTGTCTAATCACGTGACAAAATATTTAGTAAATCGATTACAATTCGATTAAAAAAACGACGTAATCTCACTAACGATATTCGTATTTACAGCGTATTCTCGATTGATATTGTCCCGTTATTAGACCAGCTGGTCTGATTAACGCCTAATTTACGCTTTGTTAAGCGACAAGATGCATTTTTTACTTGGCTAGCAACTGATGTTAAGCTGGTGTGCGATGGATGGGTGCAGTCACTACGACAGTATGACTAAATTTATACTATCCCCAGTCCTATGGAACCTTGTCAAAGCAACAAAACGAAAAGTATTCTTTGAATGGGTCTGCTGATAATATTGGCCAATGCCACTACAGTGTAAGCCCCCTTTTACACAAACGTCTGCGCTCCGTTTGCGTAGACGGTAAACCATGTACACAATGTAGACGCAATGCACACGTTGCGTGTCTACCACGAATCTATAAACGCAACATGAACCGCTACAGACTAGCTCATTTGCTTTTTTAAGCACACAGAGAGAACGCAAGGCTAGTGTTTAATCCTTTTAGATACGAAACGTGTACGTTGAGTAATATGTTACTTAAATGCAAGACGCTAGAGCGCAGACGCTAGTGTGAAAGCAGCCTTATGTCACTTTGATGACGTAATCCCGTCGTGTGACGTCACGATTTAAGCGCTCCACCAGCAGCCGGGGATAGTTTCTTGTGCCATTAATTTATTCGCACTTGTGTTTATTAATCACTTAACACCTAAACTTGTCACCTGCAGTGATTAGTTAACAAAGTGTAAATCAGGTGCAAGTATAAACCTACAATTAAATATCTACGAGTATATTCTAGACTATTTATTGCTATGTGAAATAGGCGGGTATAATAGTGTATAACAATTTTTATATTCCTTTTTAACATACATAATAACAATATAATAAATAAATGTATTTTTATGAATTAAATCTATTAATATTCAACTTCACTAAGTATTTTCTTTGTTAAGTTTATTGAAAAAAATATTTCAATCTAAAATCTAATTCCACTATGAAATTAGTCATTATACTTAATCAGTGACGTGAGGTATATTTTTCTCATTAGGCTTGGACTATATTAGGCCTAAAACAGCGTCCTGGCCTAATATAGTCTGAGCCTAAGAGCCTAGCTGCTAATGAGCTGCAAAATTATTATTCGTAATTGAAAATTGCAAGATGGACGGTTTATGAAGTCTAATACATACACAGATATATATGAAAGAGTTATTAAACTGATCTTAAGTTAAAGTGTCGTCTATGAATGGAGGGAGGCGACTGCTACTACTGCCGCCAAGACGCTTTGCTTTAAGGGTTATAGAATGAGGAGAACACATTTTTGTTGTTGTGACACGACATTAGACCTCGACCCTCCTGATGATAAGCAAGAGGAGGTCTAAGAGTGACAACTGAAAAAAAAACGACTTATTTCACGCCTGCCTCAGTCGCCGTCACTATGCTGGCCGAAGGTGCTTCTTCACGCATAAAGCATTTCTACAGTCCAATTTAGGAAAATGCCGCAAGGAAATTCTTTGTATTTAAAATACAAAGAATTTTTATGTTTTTTTTATGTTTTTATGCACAAAATAATAGCAAAAATACACGTCGTACCTTTTAATAGACGTTTAGTATTTTAAAACCCAATCACATATATCTGTGTTAATAAAAAACCAAAAGTCAGTACATATGTGTGAAATAACATTTTGAATGTTAAAATGCAAACGTAACAACACTATCCTAATAATATATTGTTTGTACTTGATTAACAATTGACTATAAGCACCTTAACACACCTAAGCAATATAACAAAATACAATTTATTTTTTAAGACTTATTTATTCAGAGAAAAGTAAAAAAAAAACAACAAAAAAAAAAACAATAATTAGGATTACATTGTTTTTAATACAGACTCATATAGTATTTTATAATACAGCTAAATGCAAATTATACGAGTATTTTGGCTACGGTGACAAATTATGCCAAAATCATGGAATATTACAATATTTTAATAATGAATATAAGAGAGGACCTTTTTACTAATTTAACCTGCACTGTAAAAATGAAATAAATCAATACCTAGTGGTAACTACATAATTGTAGTTGATGCTCTAATTTATTAGTGCTGCAATTGGCTATAGAAAATAAGTAATTAATTAATATTGTCATTCGACTTAACATACAAATCTCTGGCGATTTGTTAATTTATAAACTCGCATGTTTGAACGATGATATATATATATATATAAATGATTTGACATTCTTTGCCAGCAAACTCTTGTCATTCTATTACAAGATCTTGCTTCTAAAATAATCAAGCTAATAATTGCTTTTATAGTTGCTAAAGTAAATCTTCTCATATAAATTGTCATATTGCAAAGATGTGAACAGTGCCCATATTAAAAATCAAACTGTCATCTTAAGCAAATAAACTATTTCGCCTAATATATGTATTTTAATAGCGAGCGGGACAAACGTCTACAAGAAATAGGATTTATAAGAAATGATAATTATTATTAGTCACAATTTGGTTTATTATCCTGATTTTTGTTTAATATAATTGATCGATATGAATGCTCACAAAATCAACTACGTAAAGACGTTTAGTTTAGTTCTTAAAGCTCTTACATTTCTTAGATCTTACGCCAGGCCTGAGTATAATGCCAACATACGAGAATTTGCCAAGTACATATTTGGAGAGTAGAAACAGCAATAAGGTTATATTACTAGTTCATAATGGATTCCAAAAAAGAAAGAAAATACAGGATGGTAAACCAAATAGAATGTGTAATTACATAAAAATATTCATAAGGTATCTTATACAATAATAAAAGAAGTATTGGGAATTTAATCTAAAATATAGACTTGGGTAAGTCTTTAGGCACTATTCCGTGGCATTGATATAAGTTGCTGTGGTAAAGTAACGTCACTATACGTTTTTAATCATAACTTTTTGATACTAAGTACCTATTATGAGGGCAGAAAATGATTATAAAAATGCAATGAATATAATAAAGAATCACGATAAACTCTATAACAAGCCGAAAAATGTTCGCGAAATATTTCAACAAATATAACTTTTACGGTCCAGGGACGATTTAACCCATTAATTTTATATGTTTATTCTACATAGCCATTCGAATCAAAGGTGACTTAGTTTTGAATCAACTGAAGTAACTTAAATAGAGTTTGAGTTAGTCCTGTGACTTTACTACAGGAACTCATATCGAAGCCACTATTTTATGAACATCTGTCCCACTCAAACCACTTCTCCCCTATACGTGTATAATACAGCATTATATTGGGTGCTCGCACTATAACAATATTTTACGATAAAATTTGTAAAATGATCAACAACGTTTATGTGTGTTAAACGGACTACAATACCATAGGTGACGTTGGGAAATTAACAGTTTTTTGGACTTATTTTTCCATAGCTGACGATATGTAATTAACCGTTTTTAGGATTATTTTTCTTAATTTATTATTGTACTAATAAGTAGAATAATAATTTAACCTTTGTACTATGACTTTTCACAAAACTTAATTTTACAAAAAAGTCTACATATTTTTCTTGTACAGTATTTTGTAGTAACCACCCACGTAGGGCACGACATTCCCCTCCTTTTTTTTGTGGGTTCACGTGCTACGTTGCGTTTTTCCCTACGTGGTCTGCATTCAAGAAGTTTTCTGCTCCAACGGCTATCTTCTATACAATATATAAAAACGTGGTATTACTGTTAATTCCACCGTTACCTATGGGGTCACAAATTACCACACACGTACTAAACTCTAATGCGCGAACTATACAAAAACAACAAAAATAATCGATATTTACAAAAATAGATAGAATAACTCCACGCGTAATAGTCTCTTTATACTCAGTTATATTTTAGCATACCGCTAAAACGCTTTAAAGCGCTGTCAATGATGAATAACTAACATTCATATAATATAATTAAAATCGCTATATTCTTTGCTAATTAAGCATAACAGCGCTGTACACATTATTATTGACTTAACAAATAAATTAAAAAAACATCTAAACGTCACTAACGAACAAACTCTATTTTATTAAATTATTTGAGCAAAAATATTATTTATTAAATAATTCACAACAGTTGTTTTAATACCACACGACCAATTATGCCATGACAAATAGTTTTAAACCTTGGAATAACTGGCCGTAGAGTTCAATTTAAACTGATTTAATTAAAAAAACTGTCGTCGGTCTAACCCGAACTACTGTTAATGACAATTGACAAGGACGCAAGTACTTTTTTCTCGCAGTTACCAACAAAATTAATTACAAAAAATACATACATACAAGTTAATATAAATATATTATAGATACGAAACAACTGTCCCTGCATATCTATGTAAAAATGGAAAAGATAAAAATTCAAATATAAGACATTATCTATAATGAAACATTCTTGTGGGAATTAAGGAGTAACAAATAATTAAATTGAATTATCGCTACACTTGATTTGCATGTATGTATTTTATGCAGTTAAAAAACCTAGAAATAATATTAACTTGGACAATGTAAATAGCCATATTCCAAGGCCAGACTGACGGCAACGAAAACAAAATACAACAGGAACATTGTGAAACCTAGTCCTTTGTTCATTTTCCACCTGAAGCAAGCAATACTTAATATAACAAACAATAACATCGCGAATAATAATACGATACTGCACATCATCCCTTTGGAGTTCACTTGAACTGGCTCGCCGTATATTATGCCGAACAGTAGCCATGGTAGGGGTAGGCTGAAAAGATAAAGAAATATTGTTATTAGTATGGAAAGCGACAAAGAACTCCCGCCCCGAAAAATTGATTAGTATGGGAAGCTAAAAGGAAGATCTCCCGCCGCAAAATAAATGTTATTAGTATGAGACGCCAAAATGAAGATGTTTCGCCACACAAAAATTGTCATTAGCATAGGACGCTAAAAAGAAGATCTTCCACCGCACAATAAATGTTATTAGTATGGGACTCTAAAATGAAGATGTTTCGTCACACAAAAATTGTCATTATTATGGGACGCTAAAAGAAAGTTCTCCCACCGCACAATAAATGTTATTAGTATGAGACGCCAAAATGAAGATGTTTCGTCACACAAAAATTGTCATTATTATGGGACGCTAAAAGAAAGATCTCCCACCGCACCATAAATGTTATTAGTACGAGACGCGAAAAGATCTTACATTATACATAAAAATTGGTATTAAAATAGGACACGAAAATGTCGAACATGCGTCGCACAAAATTTTAATCAAATTATATAATATTACAAATATTATTATAAATACAAAGCTATAAAACAAATATTTTCTCCGACTGGGAATTGAACCCCTGTCCTCATGTATTTGTATTTTGGTTGTCCTGTTTCTACGACTAGAAGCTTAGTATAGAAATGTAATAAAAAAACGGTACTTAAGCATACGCGTAATCGGCATATTTTAATACGGTTACGTTTCGTGCATAGCCATTGAGGAAAGGACATTTAGGCCAAGGCCCCTTACCTTTTCTCTGATATAGATCTTAAACGCAACTACGACAAAACAGTAACATTTAACCAAAGTATATAATACTTACAGTCATTAGCATACTTTTATAAAATCACACGAATTTTTCTCCTTTAATGTGCAAATGTTATTGCTTTTTGAGTTTACTATTAAGGTTTTATTACTGTATAGATTTTTTATTGTGGCTCGACAGCAACTCGCCTGATGTTAAACTGGAGTGCGATTGCTACAGTGTGTGTTGCCACTGTTGACATATGGCACTGAGACATGGTCCTTAAATATTGGCATGTTGGAAAAGCTCAAAGTCGCTCAGCGGACAACGGAGAGAGCTATGCTTGGTGTTTCTTTGCGCGATAGAATTCGAAACGAGGATATTCACCAAAGTACCAAAGTTAGCGACATAGCCCGTAGGATTCTCAAGATGAAGTGGCAATGGACTGGTCACATCGCTCAAAGAACCAACAACCAATGGTGAAGAAAGGTTCTAGAGTGGAGACCACGAACTGGAAGACGCAGCGTAGGTAGGCCTCCCACTAGGTGGACTGACAACAAAGCGAAAGTCACGGGTAACCGGTGGATGCAACTGGCATCTTGTCGTTCGGAATGACGTCAATCGCGAACGCCTTCTGGCTGATGATGATGATGATTGCTACCGGAGCACCGCAAAAAGCAATCGCATACCCTATGCTGGCCTAGTTGGAACCGGCAACTTTCAAGCTGATTCCGAAATTCGACTAAGTCACTCTTCTCGGTCTGTACGTGTAAAAGTGTTGGTACTACCCAGGAGCGCCAGTCTGGGATTTTAACCAACTTTTTGCCTACCACACTTGTACACGACGACCTGAAGCAAATTACTGCTCCATTTTTGTTTAATAAACAAATATATGTTAAACGAGGTAGACGTGTGTTTTCTAAACAAATCGGAGACATCCTTAAGAAAGCTGGGTGCCCATAACCGTAGAGCTTGTATGAAGAGAATTGAGGATGTGAGAGAAGCGAGGGAGTTGTGTCAGGATCTTGGCAAGTGGCGCTCCCTGTGGAAAAAAGGATTGAAAAATTGATTGTTTGATTGTATTTCGTGCATTGAATGAATAAAATAAGGAATAAAAACAGTTCAAAGAACTTGTTTTCTAATCTATAATCAGTATTATGCACGAGTCCTTATTAATCAAACAATTTTAATATTATTTATACAGCGGGATCTATAATTTAATTTCGCTTAAAGTAAAATAAAACGATGAATACTATAAATTGTATATTTTTTAAATCAATTAATGAAATTGTCTCAGCCCCAATTCCCACGAGGATAGGTAGATACAACTAGGTCGGCATAGTGGATATGACTGGTACTATATTTACTTAAATTGATTAACAGTCATCTCCATTCATGGATCGCACTCCAGCTTAATCAGGCAGTAAAATCGAGCCATATGACAGCACCTGCCTGATGTTAAGCTGGAGTGTGGTCCATGAATGGATGTCACTGCTACTGCAACTCAATAACTGTAAGTAGTAGTCACATGCATTATGCCGGCCCAGTTGGAACCGGCAACTTACAAGCTGATCCCGAAACGCGACTAAATCACTTCACGGTCTGTTTAATCTTTCCACATCTTATTTATCAATCTCCTTAGTCAATTTAGGAGCGGTAGGTAGACAGTTGGTGGTTATTTGACCGGGGTAGTAAGTTTTTTATTGTGACACGACATTTGACCTCGACCCGCCTGATAATAAGCAAGAGAAGATCCAAAAGTGACGACGACTGAAAAACCGAGTTTATTCACGGCTGCTCGATTCGCCGTCACTATGCCGGCCAAAGGTGCTTCTTTTACCTGGAACGAGGTTAAAGAGCTTCTCGGAACATTATCTGTGGTATAGGCGGTAGAGGACTATTAGTAGTTTAGTAAAAATATTATTATGGCTTAACAATCGAATAACATTTGACGACAGGCATGGACGAACGGTTTAGCGATTGGTTTGTTGCGCGTAAAGTCCCGGGTTCGATTCCCGGTCGGAGCAAATATTTGTTTCATAGCTTTTATTTGTAATATTTAATAATTATATTGAATATAGCAAATATTTTTTAATAAAAAAAAAGAGTGGATATTTGCTTCGGGTCTGGTTATCAAAGAGTGGTAGGCAGTGGTACCCAGTCTGCCCATCTGGGTAGTACCACCACTTACAAATATACAGACCGTGAAGTGATTTGGTCACGTTTCGGGATCAGCTTGTAAGTTGCCGGTTCCATCTAGGCCGGCATAGTGGATGTGATTGTTACTCACAGTTATTGAATTGTAGTAGCAGTGACATTCATTCATGGACCACACTTCGGCCTAACATCAAGCGGGGTACTGTCATATGTGGAGTCACAATAAAAATAAATAAAAAATGTTTAGAAATATAGATTACCTATAGGTTTAAACATAATATAAGCAGGTATCTATAAAGGTAACCTCAGAACCACAATTCTTTCTATTCTGTTCAATAATACATTCATTTCCGTTCAAACTGACGCATTTTCTAAGCGGATATTCATGCCAGCAGACTCATGTTTTTTTATTATTACTCAACATTTGACCTCGATTTTGGTGGTTCATAATCGACTTAGTTTATGGCTACCTCAGTCACCTATTCATACCGTATGGTTCGCCGTATAAATTCGCTTTCCTAAGATCGCAGTGAGTTAAAAGTTTCACGCAAGCCAGGAAAAAATTTTAGATTTATTTATTTATTTTGATACAATATCTGAGTTTAACCTGCCTGATCAGGGTAAGTACAAGGACGCCTACGTCAGAAAAGTGTTTTTACGCTACGGTTTGAAGCCACGTATGATTTTTTTTTATTTGCAAACATCGATGTTCGCAAAACAAATTTAAAAGTGTAAAAGGTTCTAAATTTAAAAAAAAACTATTCACTACTATTTATCGTACATATTTTAGGCGATAAAGTTTAGGTTTCTTTGAACAAAGTTTGCTTGTCAAATGGGCAGTAATGGACTGGTTTTCGAAGCTTGGTCGGAAAAGTAACATCGTAGGAGAATTTTTCTCTGTACTGCAATTGTAATAAGGTGCATTTTTGGTTGAAACTTTGTGTTATTGATCTAACACCGCTTTTGCACTGACTTCTTTGTGAAGACTTTATCGTGATAACGCTTAAGGCACACAGGAAAGTGTTTTTCTTGATGCTCGCCTCGTGCTAATTGGCTTACTCGTTGTCTTGTTATGTTATATTATATTATTATATTATATTATATTATATTATATTATATTATATTATATTATATTATATTATATTATATTATATTATATTATATTATATTATATTATATTATATTATATTATATTATATTATATTATATTATATTATATTATATTATATTATATTATATTATATTATATTATATTATATTATATTTCTAACGTATACTAAAACTGCAAAATTGACGTAGGCAGTAATAATTTATTTAGGTTCGATTTCACATATAACGTCGTACAGCACCAATAAACGTAAAAGTTACTTCAAATGTGGATGTAGCCCAAACCACAAACCACTAGACTCTGTTTTTTTAACATAAATTTGTATAATAACACTAAAAATGAATCGAGACTAAACATGTTACAGAGGAGGTTTCATCGGAGTCAGAGTCGGAGGTGATTGCAAAATGCAAATATGTTAGGAAGGACCCAAGAAAATAAAAAAAAGCACAGGGGGAGGTTTTTCGCGCGACATGCTTAAATCTGTCCGTATACGTTGACCGCACCTCCGCACCGCTGTCCGCTATGCTTTGAGCTTCGATTGAAACGGAGGCGGAGGTTAATTGGAAGTTTAGACTTATCCAAGTCGGAATCGACGCTTTAATCATTCCTAATGGAGACTGTGAAGTAAGTCGTGAGTCTTTAAACCTAAATATACTTATATTACGTACAGCGGCTTGGACCGGTCGCTTTTTGTTTTTTTTTTCACGCGATATTTACGCTCGCCTGCCTCATGATGAATATATAAAACTATAGTTAAAAAAAACTATAAAAAACACGTTTATGAAAATGTGCCTATTATGAAAGCCTGAAACAAAAACGATCAGTTCACGGTTGCCTTAGTCACCGTCACTATGCCGGCCAAATTGGTATTGTCATTGGTGTTTAATACGTGTACAAATTTTCAAATTGTTCAGACCTCTAGAAGTATTTCGTTACATACATTGAATACAGTGAAGCTAGTAAAAGCGTGTTAATAAGGGTAGGTTCAAGAGCACAGAGGACTAAAAAAACGTTTAATTGTGCATAGACAAAACATCACTGTTACTGTACAGTTACGGGTCTATTGAGTCTATGGTCTGTACATATAAACTTCCTGAAGTGCACTTTTCAGTCTCCCACAGGACACGAAGGGGCACATTTTTATTTACCCCTGAAATGAATTCTTTATTTTGTCATGAGTAATGTCTCTAGGACATCCTGAAAAATGTTTTATTGAACAATGTCATGTCATTTTATATGCCTATAACCAATGTGCTTGTTATTTTTTAAAGTGAAAACTTCTTTAGCGGCGTTGCGCACTTTTTGTGATGGGTAAAAAATGTTAAACTCGCGTCAGGACATGTGACCTGATCGAAAATTCTCGTAAGACGGTGGGACGGCGCGGCGTAGGAGAGAAAGTATCCCCCTCCCTCTCTTTCTACCGTGCGACGAAAATGTATGCCTGCGCCTGCTGTTTCTGAATAGTTCTGAAGTGTTAAATGTTAACATTTAATGCAATATAAATAGTCATGTTTGTGTACGATAGCGCAATAAATAAATATTGTACCATATTTAACCACATAAATAATAGTACTTTTATACTGATAATTAAAGCAATTCGTGCAAAATTATTTCCTAACCATTCCAAAATATCAAAAATGCACAACGTTAATATTAAAAGTTTTCACTTCTGCCAGCACTCCTGGAGTGCAGTTTTTTTATGGCTCAACATATGACAGCTTCCCTCCTGATGTTAAGGTACAGTTAAGGTGCAGTACATGGATTAGTGCGACTGTTACTACAGTTAGATAACAGGAAGTAGCAGTCGCATCCACTAGCCGGTTTGGTTAGTGGCCGGCAACTTAAAAACCTCAACGCGACTAAATCACTTCAATTAATTCTATTATAATCATTATTCATTTATTTCACATCTTGGCCGGTATAGTGACGGCGTGCAATTATTTCTTGATACTTCCCTTGCTTACCAACTATTTGCGATAGTAAGCAAGGAGTATTTTCAAATGTCTATTAAAAAACATTGGTACAGGCCAGATTCCCATGTGAGTCTCAAATATAATTTTCCTCCAATTCAATTTAAGGCAGGGATCAACGATATCCTATTTTAAGGTACTTTTGACGATTAAATAACCATTTTTCTTGAAATATTATAAGTTCTCCGTTTTTTAAGCGATAACACTTAGATTTTTTTAAAATATGAACAGTCAATTAGTAAATTGGACACTTAATCGCCTAGATATTTAATTAAGTTCACGGTTTTCTGACAATTAACAAAATGTTGTTAAAAAAGGAAAATATTTCGCACGAACGTTCAAGAGAGATTTTCAAATCTCAACCCAATTTCGCCTAAAACACGTTTCCTCACCTTAACACGGTATCTAGTACAATGCATTTGCACAAAATAGAAAACTTAAAATGTCAGCGAATCGGATGGCTTTATTGGATCTTAGGTGTAGTCACGCAAAGTTCAAGGGTCTGTCCTTCCATTGCCAGGTTAATCTGACCTTTTTCATAAGCCATACTTATTGGATTTGCTTTTGCTTTTATTAAGCTTTGAAGCTTCTATTATACTACTATTATATACTACTTGTATTAGTTTGAGTTGACAAACAGACGCTTGGCAAATGTTATAGACAGTCCTTCCTATCAACCTAGGAAATAAAATTACCTGCCTTCCTAATGCCCGGGAGTTTTAAATGACAATTTTACCCTACTTTTTGAACACAGTAGCAAATATGTGTGTAACTATGAAACGGAATCTTTTAAATAATTTTTACCCACTTATAGAGGTCTGAATAATTTGAAAATTTGAACACGCAATAAAACCGATGATAATACAATAATTTTTTTGACCGCAATAGTGACGGCAACTGAGGCAACCGTGAACTGATCGGTTTTTCAGTCGTCGGTGTTCTTGGACCTCCTCTAGCTTATTATCACCTGGTCGAGGTCAGATGACGAGTCACTATAAAATATAAATAAAATCACTTTTTAGCATTATTTTTTTAGTTTATTTAAGTTTTATTTTTGTTTGAATAAAATAAAGTTTAACATAACCGTGGTCTAGTGGTAGTGAAATGGTCTCGTAAATCAAAAGCCCAGTTTCAAAACCATTTGCCGCTGCAAATCCCCCTTTATATACGTGTATGTAGTTTGGTTATTCTGCTTTAATAATAGCTTATGGCACGACGTTTAGCTTAGCATAGAAACAGTCGATTAGGTCGTATGAGTCCAATCAGTTGCGGGTAGTTAATTATAACATCAATTAAATCCAAATGTCCGCTTAGGGAGATAACTAAAGTTATCTAACTCATTTTGTATGGGGACTTGCGCTAAATTGTATTAACAGTTGCATATACATTTTAGAATAGTTTAATGTACGAAGATTCTAATGTAATTGGAAAATGTATGCGACATGATCAAACTATAATTATGATAGTTCAAAGCAGAACTGTTATTATGACATGTCTTTGTCATTTAGAAACGATTTTTAAAATCCATATCTTATTTTCCAAATAACTTAATTGCAATTAAATGCCAAATTGTTATTAGTTTTATTATTACAAGTTTAAAAACTACCATTTGTATATTTTTTCATCATTGGGAATTACAAAAATAGACCAAAATGAATGATGTCCTTGAATGAGTTGTATTGACTTAATTCCTACATGTTTGGTGTTAGCTGTAAGTGTTGGTTTGTAAATAAATATTTTTTTATTATTTTATTTACATTTATATACTAAGCTACTAACGTGCTTGTATCATAGAAACAGGACAACCAAAGTACATATGTCAAAGATACATTGGTATTGGCAATTGGTTTTAAATCCGTGCTCTCTGTTTGCGTAACCATTGCACTGCAACTACACCACGGCACAGTCGTCTTGAATTAATAATAATTATTTAATGTCCTAGTGTTCTAATGACATTTTGTGCACTAATAAACATTTAAATTATTATCTGATTGAAGCCGTAGAGTTCATTGAATGAACATTGAAATTGTCTTTTCTTAGATTTTGCGCGAACATTGATTAATGGATGTAACAAATTTTATGCGGCTTATTATCGCGTTTATTTTGGAACGGAAAAACAAAATCAAAACATCAAACGGGGTAGTTTTGGAAACAATAACAGCATCAACAAATAGGACGACCAACACCTCGGTCTCTCCGTGACCACGATGGCTGCATTCGAAACATCCAAATAATAATAAAAAAATGAAAAATCAAAACCAAAATAAACGCGATAATAAGCTGCATAAAATTTGTTTAATTCATTGAAATTGTCTCTTACACGAATTAAAATAAATACGTTTACGATAACGGATGTGGCAAGATTGATAAAATTGCTCCACCGCAAATCCCGGATATGTGCCAATATTTACACTCCAACCGTCACATGCTCCCCTTCAATACCCAGCAATATTGACACAAGACATCCGCCCTACGTCGTCGTTAAAGTAGATACTCCTACATGTGTAACTAGTAATTGCATTTGTAGGTTGACTGACACCCTTCATTTTAGTAAACGGAACGACATATTTTTGTCATTCTGTTTACAAATACTCAATAATTGTCAAGCCTTTTTCCTATAGGTCATGATCTCTACACAACTCCCTCGCTTCCTTCACATCTACAATTCTCTTCTACAAGGTTCTACAATTCTATTCATACAAGCTCTATGGTTATGGGCACTAGGCAACGAAGCTTTCTTGAGAATGTCTCCAATTTAGTCGGAAACACCCTAATGAGGCCCTTGTTTAACGCATCCATCCACATCAGATTTATAAATTTCTTTCGTCAATCTACTTTCACTCAATAGACTACATACTTACTTAATCTGTCTAATAGTAAGCAAAAGGAAGACTAAAAGGCACCGAAACAAGCGATTAAATTCACGGTTGCCTCAGTCGCCGTCAAAGAAATTTAATTTGATTTAAGTACAAAGTTTTTTCAAATAAATAACAATAACACTCACCCCACAGTGACATCGAAAATATTGCTGCCGACTGAACTTGACACGGCCATGTCACCGAATCCTTTTCTTGCAACGATGACCGATGTTATCAGGTCAGGCACAGAAGTTCCAGCAGCCAAGAGCGTTAAGCCCATAACCTCTGGAGGCACGTACGCCGTAGCACCAGCGACATTCGCCCACCAAACCATCAGGTAGGAAAAAAAAGCGATCCAAACAATGGACCCTATAAATGTTACCGGAAACAAATTTTTGCCTGCAAATAAGAATTTCTGTTTAATATTGGTTTTGTTGCCTGCAAAACCTATTTTAGTGTACTATGGCAAACCTATTTTAGTGGACTATGGCAAACTTATTTTAGTGGACTATGGCAAACTTATTTTAGTGGACTATGGCAAACTTATTTTAGTGGACTATGGCAAACTTATTTTAGTGGACTATGGCAAACTTATTTTTAGTGGACTATGGCAAACTTATTTTAGTGTACTGTGGTAAGAAGGACATGAAAACTGCTGCTGGATGCAGGCCGCTTGTAAAGATTACCGAGGGCAACCAATGTGGACGACTCATGACTGATATGTAAGAGAAAGTAGCTTCACATATTGGTCGTCCTGTTTCTATGATACAATCAAGTTAAGTAGCTAGGTATAGAAATGTAAAAAAATTCGTCATTTGCCCAGTCCTTTGACCCAGTATAATATAAATGTAATAAATATATACTATAAATACATAGATATTATTATAAAAGTATTATTATTATAAAAGTAAAAAAAAATATAAGTCACATAGTATAACTAAGATCTTTTAAAAGTTCTGCCACCCCTTGTTGAAACAAAGGCGAAAAATATGATTAAATTCGTAGATATTCTACTTGAATAACAATTGACACCATTTTATCTGCTTTGAAAACAGCAGAATTTTAACGCTTGGACACTTCAGTCTGTTTCATGGTAAGTAGATACTTCAGTTAAGATTTTCAAGGCAGTTATTTATACGTAGAACTCAATAATTCTATTATTGAATAAGCCAATTATATTTATAAAAAACGGGTTGCACTCCGGGAGTGTCGGCAGAAGTGATAACTTGAATATTAACATTGTGCACTTTTGACATTTTGGAATGGTTGAGGGAATAATTTTGCACGAATTGCTTTAATTATCAGTATTAAAGTACTATCATTTATGTGGTTAAATATGGTACAATATTCATTTATTGCGCTATCGTACACAAACATGACAATTTATATTACAATAAAAATTTAACACTTCAGAACTATTCAGAAACAGCAGGCGCAGGCATACATAGAGAGAATGTGGATAGAAAGAGAGGGGGATTTACTTACGAATGGGGGGGATTAGGGGGATTAGGATTAGGACTTACGAATTTTCGATCAGGTCACGTGTCCTGACGCGAGTTTAACATTTTTTACCCACCACAAAAAGTGTACAACGCTGCTAAAGAAGTTTTTACTTCAAAAATGATTTTTTTAAAACATCATTGGAATAAGCCATAGTGACGGCGACTGTGGCAGAGGTTTTCGCAGTCGTCGGCACTCTTAGACTTTCGTCATTGATGCCCAGTCTGCCGATCCGGGGTAGTACATAACCATGAAGTGATTTATTCACGTTTCGGAATAAGCTTGTAAGTTGCCGGTTCCAACTAGGTCGGCGTAATGGATGTGACTGCTACTAACCGTTATTGAATTGTAGTAGCAGTGACATCAATTCATGGACCACACTCCAGCTTAACACCAGGCGGTGTGCTGTCATATGTCGAGTCACAATAAAATAAAAATATACCTTTTGGCGTTCTCGTATCAGGTAAAGTGATCCACAGGGGGAAGACAATTGGTGCAATTAACAAATATGTCAATCGCTTTCTGAATCCTGAGGGCCACGACATATCTAGGGGAGTGGTGTCCTCCTCCAGGTCTCCTATCTGTAAGTAAAACAATAACATTATCATTCATCTAGGTGATCTTTATGTTTTCTTTGCGTTACATATTTCGTCGTTTCTCATTTTCATGAGATTTCTTAGAGACTCGACACCTGAGATCGACTTGCCTAATAAAAAAAGTAGGAGAAGTCCAAGAGCGCAGACGACTGAAAAAATAGATTTAGTCGCAATGCCAGCCAAACGTAATTTTCCACGCTATACTTAAAGAATACAAGAATATAGGATCGACAAATAAACGATGCGCGGAACGATTCCTTTGAATCCATTTGGTCAAAGGAATATAGAAGCTTTGCCTAACCTGTACGTACAGTGTACGTGTATCATGAGGGTAAAAGATAGGGTAGGAACAAAACTTGTTTTTATTGTGACTCGACATATGACAGCACCCCGCTTGATGTTAAGCCGAAGTGTGGTCCATGAATGAATGTCACTGCTACTACAATTCAATAATTGTGAGTAGCAATCACATCCACTATGCCGGCCTAGATGGAACCGGCAACTTACAAGCTAATCCCGAAACGTGACTAAATCACTTCACGGTCTGTATACTTGTAAGTGGTGGTACTACCCCGGATCGGCAGACTGGGTACCACTGCCTACCACTCTTAAAAAGTAAGTGCTAATGAGAATATTCTTCGTGGTAAAGGCGATAAAGGACCCATAATTATTTATTTACCTCACCTACGAGTATAGCATCTAATGCATAAATTCCCAAACTTAGTTTGTCTATGAGAATATATTTTTTTCTAGAGTCCACTAATTATTATTTTGAACTATTTTAGACCTTTTTGGCCCATGCTCCATCTGGGTCTTCTACTGCCCCCTAAAATTCTCTAACGACCACAAAGGGGTGGTATCGCCCACGCTGAGAACCTATGATTTAATGATATATCAGGTAATTACCTTTTTATTAGCGTCTAATGTAATATGAGTTAATCCACTATCAGGCAGGTCTAATGGTGTTTCATTTGTAGCAGTTCTGTCCGCTATGCCAGCCTGGTGAGATACAGGAATATAGGATAAAGGAAAGAAGCGTTAAGGAAGGTAATTTCATTTAGCCTAAAATTGTTAAATGATAACTTAATAAATTACCTCTTCATTAGCATCTAATGTAATATCAGTTAATCCGCTATCAGGCAGGTTTAATGGTGTTTCATTTGTAGCAGTTCTGTCCGCTATGCCGGCCTGGTGAGATACAGGAATATAGGATAAAGGAAAGAAGCGTTAAGGAAAGTAATTTCATTTAGCCTAAAATTGTTTAATGATAACTTAATAAATTACCTCTTCATTAGCATCTAATGTAATATCAGTTAATCCACTATCAGGCAGGTCTAATAGTGTTTCATTTGTAGCAGTTCTGTCCGCTATGCCAGCCTGGTGAGATACAGGAATATAGGATAAAGGAAAGAAGCGTTAAGGAAGGTAATTTCATTTAGCCTAAAATTGTTTAATGATAACTTAATAAATTACCTCTTCATTAGCATCTAATGTAATATCAGTTAATCCGCTATCAGGCAGGTTTAATGGTGTTTCATTTGTAGCAGTTCTGTCCGCTATGCCAGCCTGGTGAGATACAGGAATATAGGATAAAGGAAAGAAGCGTTAAGGAAGGTAATTTCATTTAGCCTAAAATTGTTTAATGATAACTTAATAAATTACCTCTTCATTAGCATCTAATGTAATATCAGTTAATCCACTATCAGGCAGGTCTAATGGTGTTTCATTTGTAGCAGTTCTGTCCGCTATGCCAGCCTGGTGAGATACAGGAATATAGGATAAAGGAAAGAAGCGTTAAGGAAGGTAATTTCATTTAGCCTAAAATTGTTTAATGATAACTTAATAAATTACCTCTTCATTAGCATCTAATGTAATATCAGTTAATCCACTATCAGGCAGGTCTAATGGTGTTTCATTTGTAGCAGTTCTGTCCGCTATGCCAGCCTGGTGAGATACAGGAATATAGGATAAAGGAAAGAAGCGTTAAGGAAGGTAATTTCATTTAGCCTAAAATTGTTTAATGATAACTTAATAAATTACCTCTTCATTAGCATCTAATGTAATATCAGTTAATCCACTATCAGGCAGGTCTAATGGTGTTTCATTTGTAGCAGTTCTGTCCGCTATGCCAGCCTGGTGAGATACAGGAATATAGGATAAAGGAAAGAAGCGTTAAGGAAGGTAATTTCATTTAGCCTAAAATTGTTTAATGATAACTTAATAAATTACCTCTTCATTAGCATCTAATGTAATATCAGTTAATCCACTATCAGGCAGGTCTAATGGTGTTTCATTTGTAGCAGTTCTGTCCGCTATGCCAGCCTGGTGAGATACAGGAATATAGGATAAAGGAAAGAAGCGTTAAGGAAGGTAATTTCATTTAGCCTAAAATTGTTTAATGATAACTTAATAAATTACCTCTTCATTAGCATCTAATGTAATATCAGTTAATCCACTATCAGGCAGGTCTAATGGTGTCCCGTGGTCGTCACAGACTATGTCTGTGGCGACAGCAATCACGCGCAGGTGATTGCTGGAGTTTTGCTGTTCTCCCATCGGGCGCGTTCCCGGGTGGCGGATAGGGAGCCGCGACGGTGTACTCCGTCGCGGTATCGGGACCCGGGCGTAGTGCACCCGGGTTCCGACGCGGACCAAAAACAGCATGTGGGCGCCCCGGCCTAACGGCCAGCGTGGCGCAACCCGAGGGCGGTGAACTTGACACCGCCCTCACCCCGTCCTCTTCCTGTTAGCCTCTGGCTACCAGAGGCGCATCGGGAAGAGGACACGAGAGGATTGTCCCAGCTGGGTGTCTTGGCGCCTGGCTGGGACGGAGAAGCGAGTGCGTCGCCCGGGCAATGACCGAACATTGCCTGAGCGGCGCACTACTAAGAGGTGGCGCTGCCTTGAGCGGTTGCTCGGCAGCGCCAAACTCGGTGCTCCCTCGGGCAGTGCTTTTTAGCATAGCCCGAGGTTGAGAGATTGGTGGATGCCGCTGCCCAAGGTGGGCAGTGGCAGTAAGGGAGAGACGTGCAACCGTTTCCGCACGTCTCTCCCAGAAAGAGGGGCCCGCTCGTCGTGTCAGCAATGTCGCGACTGAGCGGGCCACATTGTTAGTTGGGGCCCGAAAGGGCCAACGTCGGCGGAGTTACGCGGGTTTGCTAACGCGATACCAGTGCTCCGCCGATGACGGTTTGTGGAAACGGCGTGGGAGGTTTTAGCCGGTGAAAGCCCGGCACCTCGGCTGGTAGAGCTTTCCTCCCACGTTAATAAAAAAAAAAAAAAAAAAAGGTCTAATGGTGTTTCATTTGTAGCAGTTCTGTCCGCTATGCCAGCCTGGTGAGATACAGGAATATGGGATAAAGGAAAGAAGCGTTAAGGAAGGTTGTTTAATTAATTAAATTTATGACGTAGGAAAGATGGCCTAAATTTGTTTTATGATAACTAAATAAATTACCTCTTCATTAGCATCTAATGTAATATCAGTTAATCCACTATCAGGCAGGTCTAATGGTGTTTCATTTGTAGCAGTTCTGTCCGCTATGCCAGCCTGGTGAGATACAGGAATATGGGATAAAGGAAAGAAGCGTTAAGGAAGTTTGTTTAATTAATTAAATTTATGACGTAGGAAAGATGGCCTAAATTTGTTTTATGATAACTAAATAAATTACCTCTTCATTAGCATCTAATGTAATATCAGTTAATCCACTATCAGGCAGGTTTAATGGTGTTTTATTTGTAGCAGTTCTGTCCGCTATGCCAGCCTGGTGAGATACAGGAATATAGGATAAAGGAAAGAAGCGTTAAGGAAGTTTGTTTAATTAATTAAATTTATGACGTAGGAAAGATGGCCTAAATTTGTTTTATGATAACTAAATAAATTACCTCTTCATTAGCATCTAATGTAATATCAGTTAATCCACTATTAGGCAGGTCTAATGGTGTTTCATTTGTAGCAGTTCTGTCCGCTATGCCAGCCTGGTGAGATACAGGAATATAGGATAAAGGAAAGAAGCATTAAGGAAGGTAATTTAATTTAGCCTAAAATAGTTTTATGATAACTTAATAAATTACCTCTTCAATAGCATCTAATGTAATATCAGTTAATCCACTATCAGGCAGGTTTAATGGTGTTTCATTTGCAGCAGTTTTATCCACCATGCCAGCCTGGTGAGACACAGGAATATAGGATAAAGGAAAGGCGCGTTATGGACCGGTGTAGACTCAGACTCAGCCGTGAGATGAGTCTTTATTTTTCAGTCGTTGGCGTTCATGGACTTCCTCTTGCTTACCAAACTAAGGAAAAAAGGGACGCAGGAAAGACTGCCTAAGATTACTACGATACTTGATCAATTACCTCTTCTATAGCATCTAATTGAATATCAGCTAATCCGCCATTGGGCAGGTCTAATGTGGTTTCCTTTGCTATGCTCGCAGTGGCTGCGGAGTGTCTCGCGGCTGCTGCACCAGCACCTCCAGCAGGTGGTCTCGTGGCTTCCAGAAGCACCTTGAGAGACGCGATAGCATGTAACTGCGTGGCTTTCTCATCTACTTTACCTGTCATAATAAAAATAAAGCGATTAATTTTGAGGCGACAGTGGTGTAGTGGTAGTGCAGTGGTCACGCAAATCGAGAGCTCGGGTTTGAAATCACTTGCCTGTACCAATGTATCTTTGATATATGTACTTTGGTTGTCCTGTTTTTATGATACAAGCACTTTAGTAGCTTAGTATAAAATGAAAAAAAAATATATAAATTGTCATGTCCTAATTTGTACAGCGATAGACAGAGCCAACTATAGGACTATATGGCGATAGGAGTGCCACTTTTCACAATCCTGGCACGACTCTCTCGCTTTTTTCACATCAACACTTTTCAAATGAAAACGAGAAAAAGAATTTTTAGTATTGATACTAAAATATATAAATTTTAATTAGTATCAAAAATTGTAAAGTCTGCAGACTGTAAAAAGACTTGCTGGTTCCTAGGCTTAAAAAAACGGTAATGTTAGTCAAAACAGTTGGTTTGCGACTGCAAGAAAAACAAATCTTTGTACCACAACTTAAGTAAAAAGAATAAGATGTAGTGATCGCAAGACACTCATTTGACCGTTTTTCATCGACTTAAGGTAAATTAATTTTCGCGAAAACAGCTTTTATTCAACGCGATAAAATATAGATTATATACACCTTGAGCAAATTGCTGCCTCTTATTTAATTTACAAATATTGTATCAATGTATCCACAAAATTTTTGAAAACATGTATACATAATACCCCGTAATACCCGCACAGGTCGGGGGAAGCATTCACGTTTTGTCGACTGAATCAGTAGTCAAATTAAAAAGAGAACAATCGACTAGTGAAATGCTTTGTCAGCCCATGTGTTCTCTCCATCCTATAGCCTTGGATCCTTCAAGCGATGCGCGAAAAAGCACCTTAGGCCGGCATAGTGCTGGCGACGCGGCAGCCGTGAAGACACGGTTTTTGCAGTCGTCGGCACTCTTGGATCTCTTCTTGCTTACCATCAGGCAGGTCGAGGTAAAATTCGACTCACAATAAAAAAATACATTATATCAATCAATCAAATTGTCACGCTTTTTTCCCACAGGGATAGGCAGAGGCAACGGAGCGCCACTTGCCACAATCCTGACACAACTCCTTCGTTTGCTTCACATCCACAATTCTCCTCATACAAGCTCTACGGTTATGGGCACTAGGCAACCCAGCTTTCTTGAGGATGTCTTCGATTTGATTGGAAAACACCCTCCTAGGCCTATATATATTTACGTATATATTTGTTATATATTTATGTTGTTTGAACAACAAGTAGATCTCACACACAACCCTGCTGAATAATAAATAGCATGAAAAGGATGAACACAAAAGGTCACTTAACTATACCTTTCCTCTCTAAAGCCTAAAATAATAAACTATATATAGATTCTATTTATAAACAATTGCCTTATTAAAATACAATTAAATTATCCATCAATCAAATTCATAACATTCTTACGCCTTATCTCCCATAGGTTCTCTTTGGCCGGCATAGTGACAAAGACTGAGGCAGCCGTGTACCGTTTTTTTCAGTCGTCGTCACTCTTGGACCTCTTCCTGCTTATCAACAGGCGGGTCGAGGTCAGATGTCGTGTCACAATAAAAAGAACGTATAGGTAGATACTGATACAATCCTCACATCTACAATTGGCGATTATCTAACACCTGGGACCTCATAATATACAAACTTAAGTCTCAACTCCAGCAAACTGCCAAATCAGATGACACCGTAAGTAATTTTTGCAAAAAATCGAATTAAACCAGGAACAATAAAAAAAAAACATGAAACGGGGTAGTATGGAAACAATGTCAGCATCAACCAATAGGACGACCAACACCTCAGTCTCTCCGTGACCACGATGGCTGCAACCTTTCGAAACGTCGGAATGATAATAAAATATAATATCAATCAATCAAGCAATCAAATTGTCACGCCTTTTTCCCACGGGGATAGGCAGAGACAATGGAGCGTCACTTGCCACGATTCTGACACATCCTCGCTTTCTTCACATCCACAATTCTCAGCTCTAAGGTTATGGGCACTAGGAAACCTAGCTTTCTTGAGGATGTCTTCGATGCCTCCTGAGCATGCCTTGTTTGGTAAATCAATAACCAAAAATAAACGCGATAGTAAGCCGCGTGAAATTTGTTTAATTCATCTACCATTCTCTTCTCACAAGCCCAGGAAAAGAGGGGTTTCTTATTACCAAACAGCCAAATGACTTGTCTACGAATTTGCACCGATATTTGTTATTCTCAACTAATAACAAATCAATAGGTAACCTAACGGTTTCTCGCGTTGTTTCTTAATCAACTCCCTCGCTTCCCTCACATCCACATTTCTCTTCATAAGCTCTACGGTTATGGGCACTAGGCAACACAGTTATATAATTATGAAATATATATGTTATTTAGAATACATAGAATAGAATTCCGTATTGTCAATTTTAGTTGTAAAATATCTAATCTCTATCTAGTGACTCTAACAAACTTCATAGTTGAAACTTTAATCAACTCTAACTTTATCATGCTCCATAGTTCGTCCGCTCTCCACATTCAGGTTATTTAGTTAGATAGCTTTAGTTGTTTATGAATAAGAGACGATGGAAAAGATAAAATGGAGATAAACTAATAAATTGCTAAAAAATACACAAATAATTGGCAAACTCAAGGCATTCCTTTACAACTAACCACGGCAAGATGTAAGCGGACAGTGGGGTGCATATTTAGAAAGCAAACAGAATAATTAAATACACAAAATATATCAATCAATCAATCAAATTGACACGCCTTTTCCCCACAGGAATAGGCAGAAACAAAAGAGTGACACTTATCATTATCCTGAAACAACTCTCTCGCTTCCCTTAGGTCTACAATTCTCTTCTTACAAACTCTACAGTTATGGACAAGCTATTCTGTTCACTTGTTTGGTCGGAAAACACCGTCCATCATATTTATAAATTTCTTTCGTCAATCTACTTATCCTTTCCGTGTGCCCAAACCATCATTCCTTTGTCAATCTTTGTCTCTACATCGTCTTTCGAACCTCATCTATTGCGAACTGTGCTATTCCTCATTCCATTTATTATCGTCACTCCACAATGAATTAATCCTTCTAGGCTGGCTAATAGAGAAAGCTAACTAATATTAAGTCCGCCATAGTACGGCAAGTAATTAATTTAGGATTGAGAAAAATATCCCTGAAAATGGCTATCTCTGTCGGAATGGGGACCTAACAATCAGTTATCTCTGCTCTGCTATAGAAAAATTAAGTGCTATCCATTACCATTATATATGCATCGACTACTTTAAATCACCATAAATAAATAAAATACAATAAAATTATTATTTTATTGTATTTATAAATAGAATTCAAAATTTAATGGCAATTACCATGAATACTAAGGAACCAGACGAAAATCCCAAGCGCGTCTGTTAGATCGATAGCGGAACGTAACGTAGCGTAAATACGCTAGGCCAAGGTTAGGGCATCCGCAACATAACCTGCGCCCTTTACCACGAGGGCGGAACAGCCGACCGCGCAACTTCAATGGGAATGACGATGAAATTCATTTCCATTTGTTAAAAAGTTACGCGGTCGCTGTTAGTGTCAAAAACAACGTTATTTATTTGCTTAATGAGTTTAAATGAGCTTGAACTATCCATTAAAATAAACATCGAATTTAGTGTGTTGTGCGGCAAATTTTAAGTTAAAGCTCCATTAATGGAGTTAAACTGTCAAAATAAAGCTCATTATCATTGTCATTGGAGTTACACGGTCGGCCCGCAGGAAGAAGCTAAAATTAATATATTTTTTTTTATAATGACACGACTTGTACGTTATGCTATAAACGGACCACCAAGAGTAAGGACAAAAGTCACACGTCTATTCCCCACTTCGATTCTCTTTATGCATCTTATCTCATCTCGATTATTATCTCTTGGATGGATGCGTCAAACAAGGCCAGGCCAGGAGGATATTTTCCGACTAAATCGGACACATCCTCTAGAAAGCTGGGTTGCCTAGTGCCCATAACTATAGAGCTTGTATACAGAGAATTGTGGATGTGAGGGAAGTGAGGGAGTTGTGTCAGGAAATTGGCAAGTGGCGCTCCCTCTACCTATCCCTGTGGGAAAAAAGCCTAACCATTTGATTGATTGATTGACATCGGCGTAGTTGGGGCGTAACACCATGCTTGCGTCACGGCAACCGACATTACTGCATGCCAATAGATGTTTGTCATCAACACCTCTCTATACCGAACTACGTAGACTTGACGACGCTACTACAGCAACTCGTGGTAGAAGTACTTAGTAGACCTTTCATAACACTAACCTATTTTTAAATCATGAATTGAAACTTGTTTAAATATTAAAAACAATGAATGAATTGAAGTTCGATACCCATTCGACGTATTAAGCGACCGTGGTTTAGTGGTTGTTTAAAATAAGAGCCTTCGGTTCAATACCACTTGCCGGTACCTATGTATCTTTGATATATGTACTTTGGTCGTCCGGTTTCTATGATACAAGCACTTTTAGTAGCTTAGTATAGAAATGGAAAAAAAAGTTAATAAATGTTTGGGAACTGCGCAATTCCCAATTATTAAAGGTGTTTTCCGACCAAATCGGAGACATCCTCAAGAAAGCTGGGTGGCCTAGTGCCCATAACCGTAGAGCCTGTATGAAGAGAAATGTGGGGAAGCGAGGAAGGTGAGGCAGGATCGTGGTAAGTGGCGCTACTTTGTCTATGCCTATCTCTGTGGGAAAGGAGTGACAATTTGATTGATTGATTGAACTGCAAAGTCTTACGTTGGTGGCAGTCAGATAGACGAGGCCAAGAAATGGGAATAAAGTGATGGTCAAGTTCAAGACTTTATGGTTCAAATTCAAAACAAGGTTAATTTATACACCAACATTCATTCAGTCCAGCATTCGACAGTCGAGGTCAAATATATATTGATTAATATCTAGTACATATTTTGGTCGCCCTGTTTCTATGATACATGCGCGTTTAGTAGCTTAATATACAATAGAATATATAATAAAATTGTAAATAATAAATAAAATAATTGATTGCATACGAAAGCTTAGTTAAGATAAAAATAAAATTAAAAAATATTTTATTGTCATGAATTATCAGGCTTCAATTCTCACAGGGAAAGGCAGAGACAACAAAGCGCTACTTTCCACAATCCTGACACAACTCTCTCGCTTCATTCATATCCGCAATTCTCTTCATTTTATATTACTTATAATATAATATTAATATACTATACTTGCCTAAAGTTGACTAAAGTGTAATTACATTTGCAGTGTATTTATTAAAACAAATTAATATTTATTTAAAATAATTTTGATGTAAATAAATGGAAACAACATGGCATTATATATTATATTTATTTCCCGCCTGATGTTAAGCTGGAGTGCGGTCCATAAATGAAGGCGACTGCTACTAGAGTTAGAAAACTGTAGTAGCAGTCGTCTTCCGTCCACGCCCACTTTGCCGGGCTAATCGGAAAACTTACAAACTGATCCGATTGTCACTTCAATGTAAGTGGTGGTATACCCGGCAGATAAAAAGAGCGATGACTTTAGCGTGAAGCCACACGGTGCGGCGCGGCGTCGCTGCGGCGTCCTGCATACTCGTATAAAAACAATGATATGCCAGACGGTGCATTCCGGCGCCGTACCGCAGGCACACCGTACTTCGATTGAGCGAGACGCGAGGGGGGAGGAAGTGTTGCTCTAGGTCCCCGCTCCGCATACTACGGCACCACATACCACGTGTGTACAGTGATGCGGCAAAATGTTTGCGATGCGACGCCGCACCGCACCGTGTGGCTTCACGCTTAGAGTTGCGTAGCATAAGAATCGGCGAATAAGAATGTCTATTCTGTCGTGCTCATAATTTATAATATTTACATTCGAAATAGGAAAAGAAAGTAGGTAACGAAACAAGTTACTGCGCCGCTTCAATGCCAGCGCTATTTTTATCTGCCGGGTTCTATACTTGAACCATTTATTTACACCAAATCAGTTTATAAGGCGACCGTGGTGTAGTGGTTACGCAAACCAAAGCACGGGTTCAAAACCACTTGCCGGTACCAATGTATCTTTGATATACTTTAGTAGCTTATTATAGAAATGTAAATAATAAAAAGAGTGACTAAAATCGTAGTAAGCGAAGCGTGCATACCTAACTCACCGTCATGCATTGGATCGATTGTATGTATCATGAGTTGTAGGAGGCCATGTCTGAATTTGGCTGCTGGCGGTGCATCCTTACTGCTGCTTGGTGTAGGCCCAGCGTTTGCGGTGGCAGTGTTCGTACCTGCTGACGTCTCGCTCGATGTCGTCGCATTCCCGTGCTGCAGAAAAGAGATAGTTATAGTTTTGGTTTTTTAATTTAGATTTGTGTGGTGTATAAAATGGAATGGAAATAGAGGTCCAACTACGTGGAGTTATATTATGATTTGTTTTTTATTGTGACTCGACATATGACAGCTGATGTTAAGCTGGAGTTTGGTTTATGAATAGAGGTGACTGCTACTACAATTTAAAACTGTAAGCAAAAATTAATAGAAATTTAGAAAAAGTAAAGTCATCATCAGCTCTAATATATAAGGAAGTATTTAAGAGGCTTTTTAAGATGTCTGCGTTTAGCAGTCAATATATTACCTATATCTGAGGCAATATCTTAAGCATTCGAGACTCCAAAACACAAGTAATACATTCTAGAACATTCTTCTATTCTAGAGAACTTACTAACCTTTTATATTTTTGTTAACTCATAAAAATACTTTAAATAAAGGAAATGTTTTTTTTAAACAACAGTATAATGAGTGCAGTTAGCAGTCGTATCAAAATAGCCCGCTATAGTACTGAGCTATTTGGAACCAGCAACATTTGCACTGATTCCAAAACACTACTGAATCCCTTCACAGTCTGTTTGAAAGTTCGTATTAATTTGCATTGAAAAATCGCCTTTGTCGAGTGTTGGCCTACATCGCAACCGACCGAAAAACTCCCTCGGCCATGAAAAACTTTAACAATAGCTGTAAAAATGACCTTTTCGTTGAGTTAGCTCTTTTATTATGGCCGACCCAAATTATACAGATTATTGTCATAAGTTTGCTGTCAGAAAAACTGTCATTAAAGATACATTAATAATATACGCGTGTTAAACTTTTAGCATTGTCATCATCAGCCAGAAGGCGTCCGCTGCTGAACATAGGCCTCCCCCTTAGAACGCCGTTCCGAACGACAAGATGCCAGTTGCATCCACCGGTTACCCGTGACTTTCACTATGTCGTCAGTTCGCCTAGTGGGATGCCTACCTACGCTGCGTCTGCTGATTCGTGGTCTCCACTCTAGAACCTTTCTTCCCCATCGGTTGTCGGTTCTTCGAGCGATGTAATATACATAATACATAATTAACTTTTATAATTTATCTAAATAATTAATTAATAGATGTAAAGTTCTAAAGATTGACACTTTTCGAAGAGTGGTAGGCAGCGGTGCCCAGTCTGAGGATCCGGAATCTTTACCACCACTTACAAGTATACAGACCGTGAAGTGATTTGGCCACGTTTCGGGATCAGCTTGTAAGTTGCCGGTTCCAACTAGGCCGGCATAGCGGATGTGATTGCTACTCACAGTTATTGAATTGTAGTAGCAGTGACGTCCGTTCATGGACCACACTTCGGCTTAAAATCAAGCGGGGTGCTGTCATATGTCGAGTCACAATAAACAATCTTTATTACACAAAACAGATACAGACAATAAAAATTAAACATAGCACAATTGGCGGCTTTACCACTAGAAAGCGAGGTAACTAACTCTTCCAAGTAACCAACCTTAAGGTGTAGATCCTGGCAGAAAAAAAGAGCGCTGGCTTTCAAGCTGCGGAGTAAGTTGTTTTGTTACCTACTTTCATTTTGTTTAATGTATGTGTATATATATTTTTAAATATTAATTAGGAGCACAGATCTATAGTTATATGCGCGGACTTGCTCCCACCGCAGTTGTGCCAGGATTATGGAAAGTGGGACTAAACTGAGGCGTAACAATTTAAATAATTACGACTATAAAAAGATCGAGTAATCATAAAAAATATGCTGAGCTGAAATTGATTTTATATTTTATTATTTCCTTTAAAACGTTATTAACCCAAGGGCCGAGAAACACGACGAAATCGCTTTTTTGCTGCAAACGTCAGCGTTCAGCATCAAAAACAAACAAGCGGTCTTATATCAATCAATCAATCAAGGCGACCGTGGTGTAGTGTAGTGTAACCACCCACCGATACCAATGTATCTTTGATATATGTACTTTGGTTGTCCTATTTCTATGATACAAGCACTTTAGTAGCTTAGTATAGAAAAGTTAATAAATAAAAAAAACAAAATTGTCTCGCCTTTTTCACAGATAGGCAGAGCGCAAGGAGCGCACTTGATACGATCCAACACAACTCCCTGGCTTCCCTCACGTCCACAATTCTCTTCATACAGGCTCTATGGTTATGAAAACTAGGATGCTTTAACCCTGTCGGTGGATTACACGGAGTACACCCCTCTCGGAGATGAATATTTTTTTTAACGATCAATGATGAAGCTTGCGAATTTGCTTGGATCGCCGTTTGTCGTGACGTGACCCTTGGCTAAGGGGCATATTTTTAACGAGCAACGAAGGCTGTATGCAAATTATCTCCGTCCTGAATCATTTGAAATTTTATAACCTCAATAATTGACTTCCTATAATAAATAACCTTTTCACTACCTCTTTTATGTCACCGTATAATTGTAAATGCCATTAGTTTATAACACCGATGTTTACATCGATGGTTTATAATCTATCTCGCGAGATTGTAAACTATCGATAAATTGTAAATTGTACAATATTACGTATTTGCGTATTAATTTTATAAATAATCCATATTATAAACTATCGATATTGTAAGTAGTATCGTCCAATTCACAATTTATCGATAGTTTACAATCTCGCGAGATAGATTGTGAACTAATTATATTCACAATTATTCGGCAACATATATATATACCGACCGGCAGACGTCGTCTTGTCCGGAAAAGCGACACCACAATAAATTATAATTTAAAAACGTTTATATTTTTAAATTTTGCTATTTTATAATTACTTTTAACGAATGTACGGTTGAGTCAACATTTTTAGTTATTTTACTGTACCTATATTATATTAAGGTATATTAAGGTCCCTTATGTTGTTTAGCAAATCTTATTTTAGGACATGCCGACAGCAGCGCCACTTACAGGGTCTAATTTTGTTTTCAAACCATCCAGGAACCCATTGAAATATACACACAAAATTTCATCCAAATCGGTCCAGCTTTTAGGAGGAGTTGAGTTACAAACACACGTACAGAAGAATTGTTTATTTGTTTTTATATATGTATTGATTGGACGCTAGTTTAACTTTGACTTTTGACTTAATGATGTTATAACATTTACGCGGGCTGGAGGTAAATATTATTGATGACGCGTATTATTTTAATATTTATTCTATTTTTATTTCATCAATAAACTCAATACTTTTTGATATTGATTTGATACGTTTTAATGATATTGATATCTTTTATAGACATAAAAAAATTAAATTTTATTATTATAACTAAAGTTAAAAAAACTAACAAACACGCTTATATGACAATGTGAATTAAAAAGTCATAAATGGTAATCAAGAGGAGGTGGTAGGCAGTGGTACTCAGTCTGCCGATCCGGGGTAGTACAACCAATTACAAGTATACAGATCGTGAAGTGATTATTTGGTCACGTTTCGGGATCAGCTTGTAGGTTGCCGGTTCCATCTAGGCCGGCATAGTGGATGTGATTGCTACTCACAGTTATTGAATTGTAGTAGCAGTGACATTCATTCATGGACCACACTTCGGCTTAACATCAAGCGGGGTGCTGTCATATGTCGAGGCACAATAAAAAACAAAATACAAGTTTTAATGGTGTTGATATATTTCATAGACATAAAAAAATGATTAAGTTTAATTTTTATTATTATGACTAAAGTTAAAAAAAAACTAACAAACACGCTTAAATTACAATGTGAATTAAAAAGTAATAAATGGTAAGCAAGAAAAGGTCTAAGAATGCCGACGACTGAAAAAATCGAGTCAGCGGGGTTAGGTTGGGCAAGTTAAAACGATAATCGTCTTTCGTCGACGATTGGCAAAATAATAAAAGGCTAGGCTAAATCCACCAAAATGAGTCTATTGATGATAATGATCCAACGTGTCGTCGCACAGACGATATTCGTCACAACAATTAATAGTCTCGTTTTATTGGATTTAGCCTAGCTTTTATTATTTTGACAATCGCCGACGAGAGACGATTATCGTTTTAACTTGGCCAACCTAACCCCGCAGTTCACGGTTACCGCAGTCGAGGGCACTATGCCGGCCAAAACAAATATTTAAATAAATTACTGTATTGTCATACGTGTACAAATTTTTATATTATTTAGACGTCTGGAAGTAGATAAAAATGAATTTAAAAGATTCTGTTACATTGTTAAATACATACAAGTCAAGTTAATAAAATCGTGCTATAAAATTGAAAAAGTATGTAGGAATATAAAATATAAATGGCGACCGTGATTTAGTGGTAGCCACGCAAACTAAGAGTCCCCGGTTCAAAAACCAAAGTATCTTTGATATATTTACATTGTCGTCCTACGATACTGGTCGTCCTATAAGTTCTCTAATGCCCGGTTCCTATAATATAATAAAAAATATCTGTCATCAGTAACTATTCGATGTTCACTTAAAAATTCACTGAGGTTTGAAAAATAATAAAAAAAACCAGTTGTATTCTTTATGCTAGTAGTTCTCGGTAACGACTTACGAAAGGTATTTTATAAAAACGGTTTTGACCTACGGCTGGTAGATAATTTAACTGTCCGTATCGAAAACGATCCATTTGACAGATATAAAAAACGGGCGAATTTATATAAAATTAAAAAAATGTGACGCAACACGGCGCAAAAAGGAGGTCGAGGAGCGCTAACGACTGCAAAAGCTTGCAAGATGCCGGTTCCAAATAGGCGGTAATAGTGAAAGCGACTGTCGCCTCTATTGATGAATCCAGCCTAACATCAGGCGGGGTGCAGTCCCAATTAAAAAAACTACCCTGTGCTCTCATTGTTTCAGGATCGTAAGAGGTAACATAACATTTATTCCCATGTAATCTGTGTATAGTATAAAACTTGTGTATATTATGCAACATTCTTTAGTATACATATTATGTATAAGGTAAGTGTTGTTACGTGCCCGGCACAGATGTCATTTAATGTTACGACCATGATTTATAGCACCAATTACTCCCCATAGAGCCTTCGCCATACAGCCTTCGATGTTTCTCATATTAATTATAACTTGTAGACTTATTACAGTTTTCTTTTTGTAACTGCGGTCGTATTGTTTATAATTTCTTTTACCATTACAGTTTCATTTAGACTTAGACCAATATTAAATAAATCAAAGTCGAAATTGTCACACCTTCTTCCCACAGGGATAGGCAGAGACAATGGAGCGCTACTTCTTACGATCTTGATACAACTCCCTCGCTTCCTTCACATTCATAATTCTCTTCATACAAGTTCTATGGTTATGAGCACTAGGCAACCTGACTTTCTTGAAGATGTCTCCGATTTGGTCGCAAAACACCCTCCTGGGGCTGCCTTGTTTAATGCATCCCTCCACATCAAATTTATAAATTCCTTTCGTCAATCTACTTTCACTCATCCTTTTGTCCCTTTGTCAATCCTTATCACTACATCTTCTTTCAAACCACACCTATCGCGCACTGTGCTATTTCTTATTCTATCCGCTATCGTCACTCTACATACAATCCTTAATGACCGCAATTCTACAGCGTTAATTCCGCTCTCATGCTTCTTCTGTCACATCCAACCTTCACTTCCATACATTAATTTAGGAACAAGCAGCGCATTATGAACAGCCATCCGTGACCTTTGGGACATTATTTGGCTGTTCATTATACTATGGATGGCACCGTTCACTACGTTACCCTTTTGCACTCTTCTCTCAATATCTTCATCACACTTCCCATCCCTTGTAAACATACCTCCCAAGTAAACAAAATGGAGAAATAGATAAAAACATTAAATAGATACTTCAAAAACAGTACTTATATATGAATAAAACAAAGCAATAAATTCGTTTGTTTTTCGAGTACTAGGTACTTCACATTGAATTGTCTTGAGCTTTGAATTGTAAATTGTAGTTGATTTTCTTATGATGAGTGCCAATTTACTAACTTCAAAGTTATATCTCATTATTTTTTTATTTTTATTTATTTATTTAGCACAACAACAGACAACAAGTTAAACACGCATTTTAAATATTGTCAATGAAATAATACAATAAACTTGAAGTCCTATTACAGTTATACATAAAATATTTAAACAACATGGTCAAAACAAACCAAAATACAATGTCATTAAATTTAAAGAAATTACAACAAAATTAAAATAAAACAAAATAAGCAATGTTAATATATAATCTAAATAAGTAATTAAACAAAAATTAAATAAATTATCAATGTAATGCGATTTTTTTCATGGAAAGACGACTCTGTTGAATTATATCACATTCCTCTGAGATACTATTATAATAAGAGCACATGCGATGTTATTCAAAGTTGTTAAGGATTATTTATTTAGGTCATTAATTCATATACATCAATTGTGTTTATTGAAGCATGGTACTTGAAATACAATAAAATTAAATTGGGTATACAATATAGGTATTGGAGATTTGTTTTAAATGAAAAGCAGAATGGAGCGATAGAGGCGGGCCGCGCATTGTCTTACAAAATCTTAGATACAGACCGTGATTGTAGCGTTTCGGGATCAGTTCGTGAGTTGCCGGTTCCAACTAGGTCCGGCATAGTCGAATGTAGTAGCAGTCACCTCCATTATGGACCACACTCTAGGTTAACATCAGGCGGGATGCTGTCATAATATGATTATGTCGAGTCACAGTAAAAGTTGAGTTTATACAATATTTTATGTTTAATCATGCACCCTAATGTTCGCTCACATCTAGTAACTATAAGAGAATGCCTCATAGTAAATTTTATTTCAATAAAGAAATTAAATTATTAAGTTATACATATTATACTTGTTTATAAACCTTAAATTCCTTAATTATTTCCAAAACTTCTGTATAACCCACAGGGCCGCATCGTGAGTTTAGGGGGCCCTGAGCTATTACTACTTAGGGGCCCACCTAATCACTCAAAGTATAAGAAAAAAAAGTCAGTTTAAAGTACCAACGCCTGAACGTAGACTTGAATTAAATAGATTTGATTAATCGCTGGATTTGCAGGGCTGCAAACTTTACGATCTGTTTAATTTTATAAAATTATTTTTTTTTTCGCAATATCGTCTATTTTTGACTTTGACTTGACTTAGCTGGGGGCCCCTTGAATCCACGGTGCCCTGGGCTGAAGCTCAAAAAGCCATATGGTAGATCCGGCCCTGATAACCCATGATATTTTAATAATAGATTAAAATAATTCCGCTTCAACCAGAACGGTAGCACACCCGCTATAAGGATTGGAATGGAATGTATGTATTTTACTAACATACTTCATGCTCTAAATATCCTGAAAAATGTAATGTTCCTGAAAACTAAATGAATTCTATCTAGAAAATACTATTTGAAATAAATCTACATGTAAATTACATGCCGTAAAAACTATAGGTTTAAAATTAACTATTAAATAACTTTATATTAGAATATTTAGGTAAAATTAGTTTAAACAATAAATAAATGGTCACGCCTGAACGCCACTTTCCACGATCCCTCACGTTCACAATTCTCTTTATGCAAGTTATATCTGTTTAATTTAGAATTCATATAATATTTTTTGTTATTTTAACTAAAAACATATTATACATTTATACGAGTGAAGATATTATAGAAAAATATTTGAAACCGTCTCAGATTATGGCTGCCTTTTTTCTGACATTACATGCCGACATTTTTGTGACTTTTCGGACATTATTTGGCAGATTATGAAATTTTTTTAACTTTATTATTAGTTCACCTACGATAATATAATACTTATTTCTCTCTTGTTCCTAAGGAACAACGCATCTTAAATTTCTTATCAGAAATTGCTAAAGGGATTAATTTCACGAATTGTATAAACATTTTTTTTTAATATAAAAAACAGCGGCTATTTAATTTGATTATTTAGTTTCAAAGTTTCGAAATGTTTACAGCCATGATCTCGCGGCGAGAGAACACTTTGTTTGCAGTTTCCACGCCGTAACTTGTGTTTTAAAATAGCATTTTTAGAAGTTTTGTGCAAATATTCATTGTGAAATAATCTCTTCAGTGTCCGTATACTTCTAAGTGGTGGTACGTACTACCCGGGATTGAAAAACTCGGTATCATTGCCTTCCCAGACCCGGAGCAAAAAATCGTTTTTTTATAACAATCAAGGCGACTGTGGTGTAGTAGCAGTGCAATGGTTACACAAACCGGAGAGCACGAGTTCGTGACCACCCACCGGTACCAATGTATCATTGATATATGTACTTTGGTTGTCCTGTTTCTATGATAACGGTGGTAACGGAGAGACAAAAAAAAGGAAAATAATTAACCAAAAATAAACGCGATAGTAAGCCGCTTAAAACTTGTTTGATTCATTTCAATGTTCGCGCAAAATCTAAGAAAATTCCATTATGTTATTATTATTTTTTGTTCAATAAAATTGGCAAAGCACGATAAGCATGAATCTCATCGATATGAGCATACTTTTGTATTTTAAAGATAATTACAATTGATATTATAAAGTTTATAACATATTTCTAAAGCTTACGGGTCTCGCAAAGAATTCTCTCACTTCGCAAAAGAGAGAGCTTATCATAAATTCCCTTTCAAAGAGTACATACAGATCTCAACATTGCAACAATAAGAAATTGCTACTTTAGTGGATGGATTGGAACAAATTGGTAGCAAAATGAGGGGTTTCACCCCTACAAGGTCCCACACAATTGAATACAATGAACAATAATCAAAATTCATTTAAGACATAATGGGAATCTATTTTTTGTCTTGTAAGTGTAAAAAAAAGAGTAAAATCGATTCATGGCAATAGAGTTGTAGAAACGTGTTTCACGCGCAGATCATTCGACAATGCTATTGGATAGATGGGTGACCGCTAGTGGCGAAAAAAGATTTCAACCCTACTCGTGTTCCAGATGACACAGGCGTGGACGAATGGTCAGCGATTGGTTTGTTGCGCGTATAGTCCCGGGTTCGATTCCCGGTCGGAGCAAATATTTGTTTCATAGCTTTTATTTGTAATATTTAATAATTATATTAACTAATGCAAATATTTGTTAATGAAAAAAAGGTGTTGTTTTGTTTGTTTCGGGTCTGGTTATCAAAGAGTGGTAGGCAGTGGTACCCAGCCTGCTGATCCGGGGTAGTACCACCACTTACAAGTATAGTGACACCGTAAAGTGATTTCGTCGCGTTTCGGGATTAGCTTGTAAGTTGCCGGTTCCATTTAGGCTGGCATAATTGATGTGATTGCTACTCACAGTTATTGAATTGTAGTAGCAGTGACATCCATTCATGGACCACACTCCAGCTTAACATCAAGCGGGGTGCTGTCAAATGTCGAGTCACATTAAATAAAATAATAAAAAAACATTAAACTGTAGGTTCCGGTCGTTGTCACTAGATGGCCGTGTACCATTTATATATGTTTTTATCATTAGAAATAACAAAAGTTGTACATAGAAACCCAAAATGAATGATGTCCTTTAGCTCTGTATAAAATATCCGTTAAACGTAATGAAAAATGTGAAGAGTAGTGGAAAATGAAACAATTTCTTAGCATCCATGGATTCTCCGTGCGGGTGCCAGATCCATCGCGTGGCAGGCGGAAGAATGTAGGCAGCGTTCCGGACTTGCGACCGAAATATAGGTTTCAAAGCTTTTTGCGACATGTCAACACTCACTTTCCCTGCCTTCACTATCCCCTCTACCCAACCAAATATTGTCCTTTAATCTTAGTGTTATTGCAATAGGTACCTACTTACAAAAACAATTTGTTGTATAGCTCGTCGAGACATCTACTGCCCACCATTGTGGCAAAGTTTTCTCTATACTGCTTGTTTGTTTTCGGAATAGATAAACTTTTATTTTTTTTTAATTTTTATTGTGACACGACATCTGCCCCCCTAGCACGGCAATCCAAGAAGCACGATAAATATCATGATTGTTTGTCAAAATATGACTTTTCCCCATGAACTGTAAGTTGCGAGCACGGCGGCAAGCAAGATACGCAATATGTGTGATAGCCACCATTTTGTTTGAAGTTATCATAACTTGCGAGCACGGCTGATCCAAGAAGTAAGATTTTGACGATATATATACACATTTTTATCACATTATGAACGGGGTGGTGATAAATATATTTTGGCCTTTTTTAACTAAATAATTATAAATTATTATATTTTTTGTAAGGTTCTTAAAAGGTTATTATGTTTTCTATGTCCTAAACTCGATTAATAATTACTCAAGACTACCTTTAATTTTACTTAAAAAATTGTCTGTAATGACGCGCCTCTCCACTTTATTAGTTTATTTGAATGTGTGAATGCAAACATTTCTAATTATACTACTATACTTTATCAGCGTGCTCCTCCTTTTGTGTTTAACCAGCAACTGAATGACCAATTACAATTGCATTTTCGGTGTGTTGCATACTTTACTTTTGTTGCTATACTTTTATTTCATGCGCCTAAATACTTTTAAGCGAAGTTTGAAACTACACATTTGGCCGGCATACTGACGAATGACTGAGGCAAACGTAAACTAAGTCGGTTTTTTCACCAGCGCTCTTGGACCTCACCTTGCATAAATGCACATTAACTCAAAGCTAGTTTTTTTATATATTTATTTAATTATTATATTTAATAATTGATGTATTTATTTGAGATTTTGTAACATATAATAAACAAGTTTATAAACGTTTGACAGTGAATACGCCTCAAATTTGCCGTAAGATGTAATGAAAGTATACGGTCAAATTAAAAAGTTTGTTGTTATTTGACATTATGTATGTTTCGACTCTTTAATTTATACGCATAATTTCTGTTAGTATTGTTGTAGGGAACGTACCATGACCGAAATGAATGAATTGAATGATTATATGACGAAAGTCAATATAGAGGTTTGTTGTTTCCGAAAAAGCCTGTAGTAATGCGATAAAATATCTTAATATTTTATCGCATTGATTTATCTTAAACAAGGAATGGCCATGCTCGCTTATGTGATAAGTTACATGGTAAGATAGCTCTATCGCGGAACTTGATTCTTGAATCTTGTTCGACCCCGTGCTAGGGGGGCTGATCTCGTCCCGCCTGATGATAAGCAAGAGGAGGTCCAAGAGTGACGACGACTGAGAAAACCGGGTTTGTTCACGGCTGCCCCAGTCGCCGTCACTATGCCGGCCAAAGGTGCTTCTTCACGCATCGCTTGAAGGATCCAAGGTCACAGGAACCGTTGTGCTATCACTTTACACTTATAATTAACTTATAATTAATTTTAAAATAGTGATGCTTACAACTTTGGCATTTCTACCACATCTCTACAAAATTGTAAATGTGCTTCAAAAAACAAGTTGTATTTTCTGTCGTTTCTGACTTTTTAGTGTGACAAATGTCAAATTACTTATTTTAATTTGTAATTTCGTTATTTTTGAGGCTTGAGACAAACTTATTTGTTTATATTTATGTACATTCAACAAAAGTGAAACCTCACCGACTCTTATACCAAAAGTATTTTTTTATATAAAAATCTCTGACAAAATCAAAAAGGACTAAATACAAAATTTAGTTTGCAAGAACTGCTCAAAATCATGTAGTGTTAATTGTTCAGCAAATCAAATTTAGTGGCATACCAACAGCAGCGCCATCTACCGGGTCTAATTGTGTTTTCAAACCATCCAGGAACCCATTGAAATATACACACAAAATTTCATCCAAAATGGTACATTCATTTAGAAGTTCGGTATAGAAAAATTATATATCTATAATTATATATATGTAGAATATTATTATGTAGAATAATTATATATCTAAATTTAAAATATTACAATCAATCATACAAATTGTCACCCTTTTTTTCTAAATCATAGGCAGAAACAATGGAGCGCCACTTGCCACGATCCTAACACTAGCCACGAGGTATCACTTTCCTTACATCCACAATTAATTCAAATAATGTTATAAAACTTTATGCTTAGTGGTGAGTTACCAATGCGCCACGCGTGTCGTAAATACATGAGAATTAACAACAACATAGTTCATTTGTTTAAAAAATGTACACCAAATATTCTTATATCAAAATTTGTATCGCGTATCGCGACTCATAAATCTACCGGCTGGAGATAGGCGCTACGTACCAATCCTTAGAAATGTAGCATTTACATAAACAAACCAAAATGAATTCTTTGCCAACCGCTAACAGCCTATTTTCCATTAACCACAAATTGGGATACTCTACCAAACAATTTTAGCTCCTAACGTCAGGGCAGATAAGCATAAGTTTCGTGAGGAAAAACCTTTCTCCGAAAAACGAAGCAAAGAACTGTTTGACAAACGGCAGGATTTCCCGGCCTGGCTGGGCATTTCCCGGGATTTTCGAAGCTCTTCTTGGCGAGGCGCAGCGGAATCTCGATGCCCTAATTCGGACGCATTTTACTGATTTTTTATAGTACTTGAAGGGTCGTCCTTTTCATATTGTTCACGAATTTTATGACCGGTTTTATGGTTTTAAATTTTGTTAACTTATCCGGATGAGGGACGTTTAGATAAATTTACACTTTAATTAAATATAATGTTAGGTATCCCGTTGGTTTTTCTGAATATTTATATTCTAATGTATATAAATTGATGTAGGTAGTGAATATTAGGGGCAGATCTCAGAACAGAGAAACTTGGTCCTGTTATATCAGAGAGAGATATCTCTGTTTTGTGGGGCAGATATAAATAAATTTAAAAAGATAACGAAAAACCAACACTGTAATTTGAAAATCGTATTAGGTACTGTCATTGTATTTTTTCATTGTCTCGACATATGACAACATCCCGTCTTATGTTAAGCTAGAGTGCGGTCCATAAATGGAGGTGATTTCTACTTCGGAAATAACTGGACACCACTGCCTACCACTGTTAACGTTGATATCCTTTTCTTTATATTTCTATACTAAGCTACTAAAAATGCTTGTATCAAAGAAACAAAACAACCAAACACACATAGCAAAGATACATAGATATATCAAAGGTACAGGCAAGTGGTTTTGATGATACATTGTTTTTTTATTTTACTTGACTTTTGACCTCGACTTGCCTGTAAGCAGGGTCAAGTCATAGAGCGCCGACGACTGAAAAAACTTATTAAACTTACCTGTGATGCTTTTATTTAATTTTAAAATAAAGTTGCTATACCATAAAGCAGTGGCGTAGCGTGGCGGGGCGGATAGGGCGGTTCGCCCCGGGCGGCAGATTTAGGAGGCGGCAAAATAAAAATAAAATATAGTGTAAAAATTAAAAATCCTACTAGCGCAAAAAATGTCTCTCTAGATTTTTGTAATTGTAATCGATTGTATTGGTGCAAGACTTTTTTGGTAACAATACAAGATAATGAGTACCTATATTGTTTTTGCCGAAAAGTTCTCTAGAATTTTCCATATTTTAGTCTTTTTAATTATAATTTCTAAATAAGGGGGCGGCAATTTTTTTTTCGCCCCGGGCGGCTGACACCTATGCTACGCCACTGCCGTAAAGCTATATATTATATAAATTAATATATATCTATATATATAGTAATTAGTATTCGTGTAAATAACTCGTTATTAAATGAATTCATATTTTTTTTTATTTAATTATTAAACAAACACGATCTCGAATGCGTCTTATCAAAAGTTGTCATCAAATGTCAAAGTCATATTTTAGATTGTATGTTTATATCTCATTTATATAAAAGAAAATATTTCATTGCTAGAATGGCTGGTATGTATTTTAAATTTGAATTATTCATGTTTTGTGATAAAGTTTTAAAGTTTCATATTATAATAATTTCATATTACCTAAAATTAATGTTTCAAAATCTATACTAGCAAACCTTAATATACTAGGAAAAGGGGAAACACTCACTTATATTAAGTCCATAAAGTAGATTATAAGTATAAACTTTTGTTTCAGAAATTATCACCCCAAATAGATATTCAGCTCGAGTTGATCTGAATAACTACGTAGCTCATAGAAAATCTACCAACTGTGTTGTTTTTATACACAAGAAATATGCAGGTAATGATTCCCATAAAAAATATCAACTTGATAATGATGGCAATAAATTACATAATAAACTAGAAAATAAAGAACGAAACAATAAAATACCCAAAACTGATTTAATAACACACAAAGCTTCAACTAAAATAAACACAAAGAATAATATCAAATCTAAAAACTGTATACCAATTGTTTTACCAAAAGAAGATGTTATTTCACCAATTATTTATACAGTTAAGAGAAAGAAGAAATTATGTCCCAAGACTCGCAGTCAAAAAACACAAACAGACAAACTTCATCTTAATTTAACAACTTTAGAATGCGATAGTTTATCAACAGACATAAATACCGTTTTAGATAGAAATATAACAAAGTGTCTGTCAGGCACCATATCAGATAGATCTGCTAAGAAGTTTGATAATGCCTCCACTTCTTTAATTAGTGAAATAAATAATAAACATAAAGAAAATCTAATAAATGACAATGAAAAGTTGTCTTTAGTTGAAATGATACAAGGTCCAATTTTAAACGCTATCAATGAATGTTTTAACGAACTCAAAGAACATAAAGAAGAATTTTTAGATATAAAAGCAAAAAATACATTATTAAACACAATAACTTTGAAAACTGATAAAGTTTATGACAAACTTTGTGATATTGAAAACTACATACTAAAAAATAAAACTAATAGAACTAAACCGGAAGTAGTTACTGAAAATGAACTATCTGAACATGAAGTAACTGAAAATGAATTCACTGAAGTTGTACAAATTCATAATATTTCAAAAGATATTGATAAAAATATTAATAATGGAGAGATGTCGGTTAAAGTGACGACAAGCGATTGTTGCCCTGAGGGGGAAACTTTGGAAATGGCTTCAGTAGAGACTATTTTTTATGCAGATCGAAAAGCTGCACCTTTTCACAAGAAACCTGCCAGATTTTGCTGGACTGATGCCAGTAATAATAGAACTTAACCAACACTAGGATACTGAGCTATACTTTTATAGGGTTAATTAAAAAAATCTTTAATGTTATGCCGGAATAGTGGATATGACTGCTACTTGCAGTTATTTAACTGTATTAGTAGTCGCTTTCGTTAATGGATCAGCTCCAGCTTAACATCAGGCGGGTGTCATATGTAGAGCTCTAATAAATAAATGCTCTCCATTAACTATTTATCGGTCTATATAAAGAAAGAAACTAAGCAAAAAATTAAGGTGTATTATATTAACAAATATGAATTTATATTAATTAGATTTTGAATCGTTTAGATCATGTGAAGAGGATTCACTATATGATAGATAGCTCTATTCCTGGACAAACTTTCAATGCTGGTAAGTCGTTCGTAAAACGTTTATTGTCCTGTGTTCAATAAGGACTAAAATGAGATAGATGTTTTAAATAATCTATATTAATTAGTTATATTTAGCTGTATACATATATTTATTTTCTTTTATTTTAGAATAAAAATTTATTACTGAAAATGTGTAATTTCATTTGTAAAGTTTCATTAATATGTATAACACAGACGCTTCATTAAGTCGACTAAGTCACCAGTTCAACAATCCGCTAAAGTTATAAAGTGTACGTAAAATTGAAATTCTTAGCTTAAGGGTCTGGCGGACCCAAATAGCATACCGCAAGTTTCTAGGTCGTTTCCTATTATTCTATGCCAATCTTCATATAAACCTTGCATAAGATTTAGAACTCTGTTCCTTAGTCATTAGGTAACGAAATTGCATAATTCGTGTTTTGAAGATTGACGACCAAGGTGCGTGGTGGAGCTTGGCGGGAATCGCGTGATTTAGTTCCATAAAGTACTTTCGGATCGATACCATGTTCTGATATTTCATATAAAAGCTTTTGTGATATCTTTTGATTTTGTAAAGATTTGAGACTTTGTAAACTAAAATGGAAGCTTTTATTTTAAGTAAAGCTACTAACATTTGGCATACAAAAGCCACCAGCATGACTTCAAGCATGGCTGCAACTTGCTTGAAACGATTATATATACTGTATAAATTGGATAGCATGTAATAGGATAAATACACGCGTGCACAACGGACAGCTGCAACTGGAGATCGAACCTGTCACACGCATGAATTTATTCTATTAATTTTCATTACTATTTTTTTACAGTATTAACACAAGCATTGTAATATGAAAAACATTACTATCAAATACTTTTAATATAATATAACCGCACTAAACATATTTATTAATTGCATTATTAATATAGGGGAACAGATAAAATTAAAACTATATTAACTATAATTAAACTATAAATAAAAATTATCATCTAGACTGGCAGCATTTCCCCTTCGTATAGCAAGGCAGAAATAATTGCCAGCCGTCCTGTCTCCAGACTTCTCCGTCAGCCGCCATAATATAATATGATATAATATAATATAATATGATATGATATGATATGATATGATATAATATAATATAATATAATATAATATAATATAATATAATATAATATAATATAATATAATATAATATAATATAATATAATATAATATAATATAATATAATATAATATAATATAATATAATATAATATAATATAATATAATATAATATAATATAATGAAGTCCATAAAGCCTAGCTCTAGTCCATAAAGTGATGCTTACATGTATGAGACCTAATTTACCATTTGGCAAATGAAAAGGTTTTTTTGCGAATCATCCCCTATTCAAGGGATGTCATTATTAGGTTCCCTAATGTCCTTTTGTACTAAACTTTTTAATTACATAACCTTGTGCGCATCTGCAGCGTCATTACGCTAAATACACTTTTAAATGTTTTTCGTATAAAACGTGTGTACTTTTTTACACGAGTTTTTACTTTTTCTTTTTCACGCGATCATTTCGGATGATAGGTTATAGTATAGTATTTCAGTTGTATTTGTCAAGCCAATTTAGATTTTGGTTCATTGTTCATGGCACACCTCGAACTAAACATCCAAAATGCATGCTTTGCTTAATTAGAAATTGCCCTAAAAGCGACGTGAACTAGGTCTAGGCGTATTTAAAAAATATATATTTAAAATTGTCGGATTGGCTAAGTAGTAGAAATTGTTTTTTTATTTTTATACTAAGCTACCAAGCAAGTTTTTGAATCATAGAAACAGGACAACCAAAGATACAATGGTACCGGTGAGTGGTTTTGAACCCATGCTTTCAGTTTGCATGGCCATTACACCACAGTCGCCTTAAACCAGGTGCCACTATACCTGGTTGCCTTGTTCACGCCGCTTTCCCAGCAAAAGTCTTGATCTAAAACTTAGTTTAGGATCTAATTAGCCACAACATTCATATACGAATACAACATAAGTTTACGAAGTATTTTCTCTAAATATTAGACCAAAGTTGCGTGGCGAATTTAATATTTGCCGCCAAAATAAATTCATGAAAAAAGCAAAAAAAATAGTAATGAGTCAGAGAGGGCCCTGGGGTACGCCGCTGCAAAGTTGGCTTAACTAACAGCTCAACACATTTATCTACCTTAACTTAATACATAATCATGCAACTACAATAACTTTACACAAATATAAAACACACTACACAAGCGGCACGCTACGTTGGCCGTTTTGACGTTTGCATCGGTAATGAAGTTTGGTAATTCTTCTTCAGTTCAATTGTCCCATTGCGGAGAGGCAAAGGAAACTTCCGCCATAGCCTAGTCTTCCGTAATATAGTTATAATATCTTCTGCGGATGAAGATAAAACACTGAAGTGTTTTATCCATTACATGAGGGTGAAGATGATGGTTTTAGTAAAGTGGTGGAAAAACTTCACTAAAACTCTTTTGACGGAGTCTTGAAGGGTAACACGAAGAGATACGTTACACAGCTTTAAATCACTCGATGAACTTATAAATGATTATTAGATAACATCCCACCGTTATTATACATTATTAAACAAGAAACACAAGCTATACAAATAATTAAAAATTGCACGCCCTGTCACTTGCAGTTTCCCGCCAAAAAACTTAGTTTGGTATAAATTAATAATTACGATTGAAGTAGAAAATTGTTGTTCTTGTCACTATAAAGAACAACAATTGTTCCTTCAAACGTATTTCATAATTTATACCAAACTTCATGAACGATGCAAACGTCAAAACGGCCATCATAGCGTGGCGCTGTTATAAGCGCCATTTGGAATAGAAGCAATTAAGTGTAAAAGGTTACTATTATGTATTTGTAATTTATGTATATGGAATGGTTTACTTATATGTGTAGAAAACGTCCATTGCAACCTATTAAGGCCGGCATAGTAACAGCAACATTATTTTTTTTATAGTTCGTAATATTTTAAAATCTTAATTCGACATATAATTTTAAATTGAAGAGCGGTCCATGAATGAAGGAAACTGCTACCAAAGTTAAATATCTCCAAGTAGCAGTCACATCCACTATGCCGGCCTAGTTGGAACCGGCAACTTACAAAGCGACTAAGTCACTACTACTCTTAAAATTTGAACATGAAATAACAAGGCCGGCACAAAGGCTTTTTATCTATACCTGCACTCTAGAAAACTTATAAAAAAGAATGAAAATGACTTATAAGTATAAAATTAATGTAAAGTATTATAGAAAGACGTTGCAATGTATGGTTTTTAAATGTGTTAGCAAAAGCCTATCCAAATACTTAAAAGTTTGTAAGGCATTAGGCTGAGGAAGTAAATTTTTATAAGACGGCGAAGACTCACCAAGGTTTGTGCTGCTGCCTGGTGCTGTAAATAAGGCTAGAGTCAGTATAGCCAGTAATAAAGGCGAAGATACATTTAGGATAAAATAAATCAGATAACAAAATAAAGGTAGTTGGAAAACAGTTCGCAAATGTGTAATCTAATCAGTCTTTCTTTGACCACGGTGTGAGATGGTCGTGTCGGATGTTTTAATCAAATCTTTAAATATGGCTTAAATAAATAAACTTATATTTATTTTATTTTAAGGAAATAGCTAAATAAAGATATTAGAAAAGATATTCATTTTAAATTAAATCAATTGGAAGCGCTAATAAAATATTAGAAATTTAATGATTTGCAAGCGAGGTGTCTGTATTTGTGTAGTGTTATGTATAAGCCTAAAAAAATAAAAGTTAAAAAAAAACAATTACTGAGAACAAATAATAAGCCTTTTAAATTTGAGACCAATCAAGTTTTATTTTGTAGCTGTACATATGACAGCACCCCGTCTGGTTTTAAGCTGCCTGTCACTCTTAAACATTGAGGCCTCGAGCAAATATCGATTTACTTCTTTAATTAATAATCAATCAATCAAATTGTCACGCCTTTTTTCACGGGGATACGCAAACTCTCATTACACAACTCTCTCGCTTCCTTAATTAATAAACATTTGTAATATCCATTATGAAATAACCTTATACGAGTAATAATTAAATAATACAAATGAATGTATCAAAGAAATCTTTGTACGGACCGGGAATCGAACCCGTGACCTGGAAATGATAACTTATGCGTTAATTTAGTGCGTATTTAGGTTAATGTTTTTTTTTATTGTGGTTCGACATATGACAGCACCACGCCGAGGTAGTTGCTACTACTACAATTAAATAACTGTAAATAGCAGTGACGTCGACTATGCCGGCCTAGTTGGTGCCGGCATAGTGAATGTTACTTCACGGTCTGTATACTTGTAAATGGCGCTATCCTGGTTCAGCGATCGATAAGTGGAATGCTTTGCGAGCCCATGTGTTCTCTCCCTCCTATAACCTTGGATCGTTCAAGCGATGCGCGAAGAAGCACTTTTGGTCGGCATAGTGACGGCAACTGAGGCAGCATTGAACTAACTCGGTTAGTTTCAACCGTCGTCACTCTTGGATCTCCTCTTGCTTATCATCAGGCGGGTCGAGATCAAATGTCGTGTCACAATAAATAAAAAATACCTAAGTATATACTCTTACTATTAATTTTACACGTCTACATTAAGCTATGAATTGGGCTTTCATCACAGAGATGTTTCAGCTCAATATTCATTGCCGCTAGACGGAATGAAACAAAAGCTTCAATTTCGCTTCAAGGCAAATTAGTAAGAATACTCGAGAATTCGCCTTGAAGCTGTAGTGGTGTTCAGTTGTTTAGTCTAGATTAGTGATTACCAACGGGGGGCCCACGCCCACTGGGGGGCAATTTGATAGTTAAGGGGGACAATTTAAAAATGGACTCGACACGACTTTAACCCTTTCGCTTTGGGTTATTTAAATTATAATGCAATGCAAGATATCGGTGACAAATTTAAAAAAAAATTCTTTAAAAAATGTAACCTGCTACTACAATTTAATAACTATAAATAGCAGTCACATCTACTATGCCTAACTAGTTGGAACCGGCAACTTACAAGCTGATCTCGAAACGCGACTAAATCACTTCACGGTCTGTTCTTCTTGTAAGTGGTACTACTACTCCGGATCGGTAGACTGGGCAAATATCCACCTATTTTATTAACAAATATTATAAATAAAAGCTATAAAACAAATAAATTAAACAAATTTTATGCGGCTTAATATCGCGTTTTGTTTTGGTTTAGATTTTACAATATTTTATTATTCTGAAGTTTCGAGAGCTTTGCAGCCATCGTGGTCACGGAGAGACTTTGCTGCAAACGATGGCTGCAAAGCTCTTGAAACGTCGGAATAATAAAAAAAATGTAAAATCAAAACCAAAATAAACGCGATAGTAAGCCGTATAAAATTTGTTTAATTCAATAATGAATGTTCGCGCAAAATTTAAGAAAATACTAACAATAAACTTAAAATATAGCCGGGTACTTGGTAACACTAATGAAAATTATACAAAATAGGAAACCTCGCCCCTTCAAAGCAGCACAGTGGCTCGTTAATCAACCACCTATTCATTAGCCAATGATTCTTGCTTTGATAAATGTGTGCGGGGTATATTTTATCAAGGGCTATTATCGTTAAACAACCTTTATTATATTGCATGAGTTAATTAGGTCTAGTTTTAATAAAACTATGGGTAAAAAACATCCTCAAGAAAGCCAGGTTGCCTAGTGCCCATAACTTGTATGAAGAGAATTGTGAATGTGAAGAAAGCGAGGGAGTTGTGTCAGAATTGTGGCAAGTGGTGCTCATTGTCTCTGCCTATCCCTGATAAAGGCGTGACAAATTGATTGACAATATAAACTAAAAAGGTATTGTTTACTTTTTATTTTATTGTGACTTCTTTTTAACCCCCGACCAAAAAAGAGGGGTGTTATAAGTTTGACTTGTCTGTGTATCTGTGTATCTGTGTATCTGTGTATCTGTGTATCTGTGGCTCTGTGTATCTGTGTGTCTGTCTGTGGCATCGTAGCTCCTAAACGAATGGACCGATTACGATGCGGTTTGTTTCATTTGAAAGCTGACGTGATCGAGATGGTTCTTAGCTACAATTGATGAAGATCTGATCAGGGGTTTCAAGGTCATCAGCTCGATTTGTTAGCTGCGGTAGCGATATTAGACGCGCTGTTTAGGATGGCAACCCTTGTACGTCGCTATGCGACGAAGATTGTTATTTTATGTCAAATAAATATGCCAATGTAAATACACGTAAAAAATGTTATAATTTTTCCCTTAAAATATTCATATGGCGAGGTTGGTTTGCAGTTTAGATCGATTACCTTGATTGAATATTTTAGGGGAAAAATTATAACATTTTTTACGTGTTTTAACAATGGCATATTTATTTGACATAAAATAACAATCTTCGTCGCATAGCGACGTACAAGGGTTGCCCGTCCTAAACACGCATAAGGCTGGGAATACACGTCCGATATTGCTGAGCAAATTATTTACAAATCGGAAGTAGGAATCGGACGTCTATTTTGTTTCTGTATTTTGTATGAAAACTGCACCTTCAGACAATCGGATCGGCAATAAAATCGTAAGCGCCTTGGCGTTGTTTCCGATTCTGACATCCGATCCGACTATCGGATCTGACGTGTATTAAGTATTCAAACAAATGTATGGCACGAGTGACTATCGGATCGGACTATCGGAGAGGAAAATCGGACTTGTATTCCCAGCCTTATAGGTATTTACTTTTAAACATATCTGTGACTTAACATTTGAAATAAAAACGTATACAAATACATGTGTGTTTTAACTGGTACCACTGAGTTACTCTGATGATGGAACTCGAAGGTAGGAGACGAAATCCTGGATGTGTTCAAACTTTTTTTTGGTATACTAAGTTTGGACTTATTAGATTTGTCTTGAAGGTAGGAAACTAAGTGTAGAAAAGTTAGTGCGATAAAATAAAACATTCCGGATCTAAAAAATCTGATCATGGATCCTCTCAGATCAGCAAATCAACAAGAAATGGACCTGTAGTGCTTTAACTAAAATTGTTACTCACTATGAGCCATTAGCTGGACCGTTATCAAATTAAAGACCGAGAGTATCTGATGAGGCACCATCATGAATCCTCTCAGATCAGCAAATCAACAAGAGATAGAACTATAGTGCTTTCACTTAATTTGTTACTCACTAAGAGCATTTAGCTGGACCGTCATCAAATTGAAGACCGGGCAATCTGATGATGCACCATTATGAATCCTCTCAGATCAGCAAATTGATATCAATTGATCAGCAAAAAAGAGATAGAACTGTAGTGCTTTAACTAGGCCTTTAGTTGGGCCGTTATCAAATTGAAGATCGGGAGTATCTGATTATGAATCCTCTCAGATCAGCAAATCAATAACAGATAATATCATAGTGCTTTAACTAAAATTGTTACTCTCTATGAGCCATTAGCTGGGCCATTATCAAATTGAAGACCTGGAGTAGTTATCTGATGATGCACCATAAGGATCCAAGGGATATTAAAGGGATATAACTATTGAGCCATGACTAATGTTGTTTATTACTATAAAGCTGATGATATGACCAAAGTGGTTCCAGGCGTTTCGGGGGTTCCTTTAAAATTTTAATTTTGATTTTATAATGGACAGCACTCCGCTTGATGTTAAGCACAAGGATGTTCAAGAATGCCGATAATTAAAAAATCTGAGTCAGTTTACGGTTGCCTCAGTCGCCGTCACTATGCCAGCCAAATATAAATATTTCATGAAATTATTGTATTGTCATCGGTTTTTAATACGTGTACAAGTTTTCAAATTATTTAGACTTCTAGAAGTGAGTGAAAATTAATTTAAAAGATTCCGTTACATAGTTATATACTTATACATACAAGTCAAGCTATTAAAAGCGTGTTAATAATTATAAGCGTGTAATTAATAATATTTTTTGACGACAGGCGTGGACGAACAGTTTAGCGATTGGTTTGTTGCGCCCAAAGTCCCGGGTTCGATCCCCGGTCGAAGCAAATATTTGTTTCATAGCTTTTATTTGCAATATTTAATAATAATAAATATTGCAAATATTTGTTAATAAAAAAAAGAGATTTGCTTTCGGGTCTGGTTATCAAAGAGTGGTAGGCAGTGGTACCCATTCTGCCGATTCGGGGTAGTACCACCACTTACAAGTATACAGACCGTGAAGTGATTTGGTCACGTTTCGGGATCAGCTTGTAAGTTGCCGATTCCATCTAGGCCGGCATAGTGGATGTGATTGCTACTCACAGTTATTGAATTGTAGTAGCAGTGACATTTATTCATGGACCACACTTCAGCTTAACATCAAGCGGGGTGCTGTCATATGTCGAGTTACAATAAAAAATAATTCACATGAATAGAGTGGTAGGCAGTGGTGCCTAATCTGCTGATCCGGGATAGTACCACCACTTACAAGTATACAAATCGTAAAGTGATTTATACGCGTTTCAGGATCAGTGATTTAGACCGCCCCCAGCCTAACACCAAGCGGAGTGATAACACCATCGACTGATTAGGATATATTACGTTGGTTTGGGCACATTAAGAAATTTCTTGATCGGAGGTGAGTGAAATCAGCGACTCGTTTCGGAATGACACATTTTGAGTTCAGAGGGCTTACGAGCTTAGAGTATACATTCCTTATGATAGGATAAGGATATCCTTAGGAGAGGGCTGGGCTAATATATATATAGTATGTATGTATAATAGCATACGAGCATAAACCAGTTCGATAATAATTCACAAAAATCTATAATCCAACATAAAACTGGACAACGGCCCTGATAAATTAAAAAAATTATTTTGAGTTTATCAAGAATTTACAGCATTAATTATTGGAATTTAGGTTTAGTAACTCTATATTTTCTCTTTGATATAGATACTAACCTAGTTTTAATTGTGGGTAGATATTATTAACTTTTGAAATGTAGTATAAAAATAAACGTTTTTTTTACATTTCTATACTAAGCTACTTGTATCATAGAAACAGGACAACCAAAGTACACACATCAAAGATACATTGGTACCGATGGGTGGTTTCGAACTTGTGCTCTCGGTTTGTGTTACCATTGCACTGCCACTACACCACGGTCGCCTTTTTATTTAATTTAAAACGATCCTATCCGATCATAACAGCTTGAATGTTACTGGTTTTAACTAGACCGATACAATGGCTGCATTTGCTACTTTCTATTATTTTGCCGCAGTAGCAGTCGCATCCAGTTAAAAATCAGGCAGGGTACTGTCATATGCCTGGTCACAATACTCGTAAAAGGATTTTTTAAATTATTCATTTCTATACTAAGCTACCAAAGTAGCTTAAGTAATGCGAAACTACTCACCGGTACCAATGTATCTTTATGTACTTTGGTTGTCCTGTTTCTATGATACGAGCATTTTAGTAGTTTAGTATAGAAAGGTACAATAATAAAAAAGTGCTTGTATCATAGGAACAGGACGACCAAAGTACATTCAATATATATTCAGTATATATATATATATATTTTATTGTGACACGACATCTGACTTCGACTCGCCTGATGATAAGCAAGAAGAAGTCCAAGAGTGACGACGACTGGAATAACAGAGTCAGTTCCCGGCTGCTCCAGCCGCCGCCACTATGCCGGCCTAAGGTGCTTCTTCACGCATCGCTTGAAGGGTCCAAGGTCATAGGATGGAGAGAACACATGGGCTGGCAAAGCATTCCACTTGTCAATTGTTCTACAAAGAAAAGACGCACCAAACTTTTTAGTTCGACTGCCGATTCGGTCGATAAAATGTGGATGCTTTCCCCGACCTGTGCGGGTATTACGGGTGTGGAAGGACGAGGCAGGAATAAGGTCAAAGAGCTCTTCGGAACATTCTCCGTGGTATAGGCGATAGAGGACGCACAATATCAAATATACATTGGTACCGGTGTGTGATTTCGAACCCGTGCTCTCATTTGGCGTAACCATTGCACTGCCACTACACTACAGTCTCATTAAAAGCTGTTTTTGTCTAGCATTCACCATAGTGAAATATGGGTAAATTTTCTCCGTGGCTTAGTGCCAAAAGTCATTGTGATTACCGCTCGCAGAGTACCTAATGAGCTTAAATATTTTTTTTATCTGAAAGTAGAATAATGGTCTTTTGCTTCGATGGTTTGGGCACATAGAAAGGATGAGTAAAAGTAGATTGACAAAAGGAATTTATAAATCTGATGTGGATGGATGCGTTAAACAAGGCAGGCCTAGGAGAGTGTTTTCCGACCAAATCGGATACATCCTCAAGAAAGCTAGGTTGCCTAGTGCCCATAACCACAGAGCCTGTATGAAGAGAATTGTAAATGTGAAGGAAGCAAGGGAGTTGTGTAAAAGGCGTAACAATTTGATTGATTGATTGATAAAATGGATCTGAGAGAATTGTGTTAGGATCGTGGCAAGTGGCGCTCCATTGTCTCTGCCTATCCCTGTGGGGAAAGGCATTACAATTTGATTGATTGAAGCCGATATTTAATGATGATGATTTTATTACGATTTAATGTGGCGTAAGTATTTAATTAATAATTAAAATCGAATAGAAAAGATTACGGGTACACATTACACAGCTGTGTCCATAGGTATAATGCGATTAAAATAAGAATAGGACGGAATCGGCGCCATTTTGTGACGTCTAACTCTCTAACCAACTTCACTTTAGTATGGTGTCTTTTTCTTTGCGGACCGTCAAGAAAAATACACCTTTGAATCAGTCAAGTGAGCAGCCCTTGACTGATTTAAAGAGTGGTAGGCAGTGGTACCCAGTCTGCCGATCCGGGGTAGTACCACCACTTACAAGTATACAGACCGTGAAGTGATTTGATCACGTTTCGGGATCAGCTTGTAAGTTGCCGGTTCCATCTGGGCCGGCATAGTGGATGTGATTGCTACTCACAGTTATTGAATTGTAGTAGCAGTGACATTCATTCATGGACCACACTTTGGCTTAACATCAAGCGGGGTGCTGTCATATGTCGAGTCACAATAAAAAAAAAAGCCCGTCCTATTCTTATTCTAATAGCATAGTAACTATTTTTGTTAATACAAAAGGTGACAGTAGTGTAGTGACAGAAAATGGTTACGCAAACTGAAAGCACGGGTTCAAAACTACTGGCCCGTACCAATGTATTTATGATATACGAGTACTTTGGTCGCCACTTTCTATTATAGAAAAATACTTTAGTAGTTTAATATAGAAATGTAAAAATAAAATGCCCTATTCAGTATAATTCGATCACAAAAAGTTTATTTAGCAGATGTATTATTGAAAATGTATTTTCGCTGCCATTTGCAAGCGGCCACGTTCGTTGTTCATCAATTAATGCCATTTGACAATGAAGAATGATCAGAAACGGGAACATATAGTGGGAAAAATCAAATATAGGTCGTGAATCGTGATGTAGATGGCCAGTCTACAGATCCGTACTTATACAGTATACAGATAGAGATGAGATCGCGTTTCGGGATCAGCTTTTAAGTTGCCGGTTCCAATTAGGACGGCATAGTAGGTGCGAATGCTGCTTGCAGTTATTTACCTTATTTAGTAGCAGTCACCTCTATTCATGGTCCGCACTCCAGCTTAACATTATGCGGGGTTCTGTCATATACGAGTAACAAAAGGTTTATCCCTCTACTCAAGTCTGATTTATCTAAATCTCTTTACCTAATCTCCTTTTATTTTGATCAAATAACGGATTTTTTTTCTCAATCTTAAATTTAAGCTTTCAAATAATACCATAATATCAAATAATATATAAGCCATTTACAGAGTACAATCGAGACATATTTCAAAATTGGATATTAAAATAAGGTCGCATATTGAAAGTGGCCGTATTTGAGATTGGATTTAAGATGTCAAATGGGACGGTTTATTCCGCACCAGTTATTTCAGATGTCACAAGTGGAGGTAATTGACTGAATTACCTTTATATAATATTTATATCGGGGATTATAGATATGAATTTAGGATATGGATACGGGTATAGGAATAATATTATACCGGTTTCAGATATATAGACCAAGTATACAGACCGTGAAGTGATTTGGTCACGTTTCGGGATCAGCTTGTAAGTTGCCGGTTCCATCTAGGCCGGCATAGTGGATGTGATTGGTACTCATAGTTATTGAATTGTATTAGCAGTGACATTCATTCATGGACCACACTTCGGCTTAACATCAAGCGGGGTGCTGTCATATGTCGAGTCACAATAAAAAAAAGATTTGGTTACGGATATTAGTTTTTTTTTTATTATTTTAAATTTATTTAGGAGACTAGTCAATGTTGACTATTGAGTAGCCAGCCCCATCTTAAGAACTAACTAAACTAGAACAGTTATATGATTAAGCTTGACTATGTAACTTAATCACAGACCCGCCTGATGATAAGCAAAAGGAGATCCAAGAGTGACGACGACTGAAACAATCGAGTTAGTTCACGGCTACCTCAGTCGCCGTCACTATGCCGTACAAATTTCTGCCATGTGATTAGGTTAGTTAAATTTCGGCTCTTTTTTTAAACTGACGTTTAATTCATTACTAATAATAAACAAATGGTAATTGTAAATAAAGCCATGTAACTGCCTAATTTGGTAGAGTGTGTTTTATTGTAAATTAATTGCAGCGAAAATACAATCCGAGATAACCGTTGGCACAGTTCCAAAGATGACAAACGCTTTCCACCAAACTACACTTTTCTTGTCACATTTTCAATCGAAATTAAATCTAAATTGAAACTTTATCCTAAACGGTTAGACCGACTTTGATGAAATTCTTTATGTGTGTGTGTTTATATGGATTAGACAATGTTTTAGATTTACAATTAAACTCGGTAGGTGGAGCTAGAATCGTCTTTTAATTTAAATTAGGGCAGGACAACGTCTGGCAGGACTGCTAGTATATATGTTTAATTCAATATATTTATTCTCTGCGTGTGTAGGTGACTAAACTTCTCCCAAGTTTGAATCTGCAATTTTCAAGCTCTTTCCTATTAGACTGAATTATATATTATTAAATTACGTTAAATGGCAATTCATTTATTATTTTATATATTTTATGACATATTGTACTGTTAGATTATGTGGACCGCTTTTTCTAAAAGTTCTCGGGTCACATTTAGATGCCCTGTGTTCTCCCACCTTACATAATTGAAATCAATTAAAAAAGTCCTTGTGATCGGCATAGTGAAGACCACTGGGGCAACCGTAAACTAAGTGAATTATTCCCTTTTGACTCCGCGAGCCGCCGCCCTGGTAGGGCAAAGTGGAATACATTTCATTTTAAAGGCAAGTTTTCCCCTATTTTAATGTAAGGGGGCAAATCACACTAGTCTAGAGTCTTGGTGAATTCTGCCCCACTAGAACGGATGCCCCAGGATGAGTGAAAGTAGATGAGTGCATTAAACGAGGCAGACCCAGGGGATGTTTTCGAACTAAATCGGGGACATCCTTTAGAAAGCTGGGTTGCTTAGTGCCCATAACCGAGCTTGTATGAAGAGAATTGTGGATTTGAGGAAGTTGTCAGGATCGTGGCAAATGGCGCTCTATTGTCTGCCTACCACTGTGGGATAAAGATCGTGACAATTTGATTGAAAAACCGTATAGCTGTTTATATATAAAGAAAATAAATACATATATACTTTCACTCGTCTTTCTATGTGCCCAAACCATCGAAGCATTCCTTTGTCAATCCTTGTCACGACATCTTCTTTCAAACCACATCACGTGAAATAAATTAAAAACATTAATGTAACTTTCACAATTTAGATGTACCTAACATTGTTTAGACTTCAGGGCGCTGAAAAAAATAAACATAAACTCGAAAAAATCTGAAATAGGTAGTTAGGGAAAAATACGTCTAACACTTCAGATATAAGGTTAAATTTTCATTGTTACGCTTGAAGGAAATATTATCGCCTTGTTATCAGGGAAAAATGTAAATTAGCCCAGATAGAGTTAAATAAATGACATAATAAACACGAGGTGTAATGTTACCTTTACCCTTTATTTATTGTGGCTCGACCCAAACGCGATTCAATCACTTTACGGTCTGTACAGTTGACACCGGATTGGAATACTGCGCAAATGACCACCAAATGTCTGTCTACCACTTTTAAAAGTACCTAAACATTTCCAGGAATAATAATGCGAAAGTTGTTTTCCAAAAGCAATCTAATTTAATTGAGATATATTTTTAGAAATTTAAAAAAACTTGGATTGTTTGGGAAACGTCTATTTGTCTAAATGTCACGTCACATTTCTCACAGGGATAGGTAGAGATAATAGAGGGCTACTTTGTACGATCCTGACACATTTTTTAATTTTTTATTGTGACACGACATCTGACCTCGACCCGCCTGATAATAAGCAAGAGGAGGTCCAAGAGCTTGTTCACAGCTGCCTCAGTCGCCGTCACTATGCCGGCCAAAGGTGGCTTCTTCACGCATCGCTTGAAGGATTCAAGATTATATCTTTAGAGCTCTATAAATAAGGACGTATGTCATAACCATAGAATATAATACGAATACTTACGTCGATTTTAGTGATGTTAACTTAATTTCTTTGACGAATAAAAATACATCTCTAATTACATTTATCCTTATTTCAATATATTCAGTTTAAGATATCGTTTCTGAAATTTACATGCATTCATTTTAATCAATTTAAGTATCACGCCTTCATTCTAAGAGAAATGTTTCTTTTTACATGTACTAAGCTACTAAACGTAGGAATATACTTGTAATATATCAAAGATACATTGTGGTTTTGAATCGAGAGCTCTGTGTATAAGAGGCCATTTAACTACCACTAGACCACTCTTCACACAAGCTTTATATGCACTAGACTAGGCATCCCAATCTTGATGATGTCTCCGATTTAGTCGGAAAACACTTTCTTGGGACAACAGATTTATAAATTCCTTTCGTCAATCTACTTTCACTCGTCCTTACCATGTGCCCAAACCATCGAAGCATTCCTCTGTCAATCCACTACTTCTTTTTTCAAACCACATCTATCGCGGACTCTGCTATTCCTTATTCTATTTGCTATCGTCACTCGTCACTCCATGTACACTCCTAACCACACTTCTACAGCGTTAACTCTACACTCATGCTTCTTCTGCTAACATTATTTCGAAATCAAGTTATATACATTCGGATTCAGTGAAAAAGTCCCATTCCGAATATTAAATTTTAAAACAACTTAATTTTGAAACTTAAAAAAAAAAAAAAAATGTCGCATGCCCATCCTTATGACGGCAGTATATTATTCTATATTTTAATTTTACAAAATGTATATCTATAATATATTAGAGGATAGCTTCGAGGCTTTTAAAAGCTTCTTGCACGTGCAGAATTTTTTGGCTTTGCGCCAGAATACTGAAGACTGTTTCGTTTTCTCCGCTAAATAGGACTCGAAGGCTTAAAAAATTCTTTACAGAAGTTGCAGAGTTTTAAGCGAAAACTTTTCAGTTAAATATTAAAATTGATGCATCCGATTCGTTGTGCTTTAACTTAAAAGTCTTCTTAATTTTTTTAAAACTATCTAGAGTTTTAGTTTTTTTTATATAGAGGTTCATCGTGAGTTCCCTGCCTGATATTATGATGGAGTACGGTCGCCCATAAATGACGGCTACTGCAACTACAGTTAAATGCAGTTATTTAGTATCCGTCACATCTACTATATAGGCCTAGTTTGCACCCGTAACTAACAAGCTGAATCTGTACCTGGAATGATCCTGTAAACCTTTTGATATTGAATCGCGCAATCTGCCTACTATCGCTGACTTTGCGGTCGTGACTTGCAATACTATAGTTGTTAAGCGCTCTCTGTTGGAATACTTGTGTTTCCAGTGTAACCCCTGGTGGTCATGAGAACGGGCATAATATTAAACACGTCTCCCGTTCCTAAGACCTTTGTCTTTTAAGCATCCGGTTTTATTTATAAGACCTATGAAATCTAAAGTTAATACCTACTTATTATGTATTTTCTTATAATTAACGTTTAAAAAGTAATGCGTTTAATTGATTGTTATTAATTTATTATGATTATTGTTTATTGTGACACGACATCTGACCTTGACCCGCCTGATGATAAGCAAGAGGATTTCCAACAGTGACGACGAATGATTCGAAAGCTACATGAAAAGACAATATATACAAAATAAATCTGTGCTACGAAACAATATCGACTCGATATCTGATCTCGAACTGCCTGAAACAACCGACGCAGTTCACAGCTGTCTCAGCCGCCATCACTATGCCGACCAGTAACCGCAGACATTGCAGGATCGACAGACTGCGCAAATTACCAATACTACCCTATCACTCTTAAACATCCACACCAGGAGTAAATATATATTTCATTAACATAAATGGAAATGTACAAATTAAAGTACAATAATGTATTGTACAAAATGTACAATACATTTTTGTACATTAAAACAATGTTAGCATTCATCTATCATGGGGGGTCTCCGTTATATTAGCATCCGTAGTTACTAATCGGTTACTTTACAGAGGCGGCACTATCATAAGCAGGAAATAAATAGGGCGCTTTTAAAGTGTCGCGTCTGGATTTATAAACTGTTATTATGAATTTATCATAATTATCAATTAATCAAATTGTCACGTCAGGGATAGGTAGAGACATTGGAGCGCCACTTGCCACGATCATGACACAACTCCCTCGCTTCCTTCATATTCTCAATTTTCTTCATACAAGCTTTATGGTTGTGGGCACTAGGCAACCATAAAATAAAAATAATTAAAATAGATAATTACGGTTCCTAACGTTTTAATAAAACGTGTAATATTTAAAATACGTTAATTTTTTTTTTTTATTGTGACTCGACATATGACAGCACCCCGCCTGATGTTAAGCCAAAGTGTGGTCCATGAATGAATGTCACTGCTACTACAATTCAATAACTGTGAGTAGCAATCACATCCACTATGCCGGCCTAGTTGGAACCGGCAACTTACAAGCTGATCCCGAAACGTGACCAAATCACTTCACGGTCTGTATACTTGTAAGTGGTGGTACTACCCCGGATCGGCAGACTGGGTACCACTGCCTACCACTCTTATATTTATAGTCATTGATAGTTGCTCATAAGACATCAAAGTTGCTCTCTACTTTAAGTTTGCTAAAAGTTTTGCGATATAAATCTTATAGTATCTCAGCAATCAATTATTCCCATCCTCTAACCTGGGATCATTCAAACAAAGCGTAAAAAAACACCAAGCCGACATACTGACGTCGACTGAAGCTACCGTAATCTGAGTGGTTCTTTTTTCAGTCGTCGACATTATTGGCCTTAAAGTGTGGGTAAAATATGGCGTATCAATACAATAAAAATATTAATTTAAAAGATATTGGTTTTGCTCTAGTATTTATCTATCCAGTCTATGTTAAGTTCGAGTACACCAAAAATTTTACTAAACCGAAATCTCTGCACAAGTTTTGACCAAACTTAACTTGAAAAATGTTTAGTGAAATTACGCATTAGTATAATTTAATGAATGTGAATTTGTCGTTTTACGTAAAATGTTAGTGTGGCCACTGATTGCTTGAGTTAATCTTAAACATCGGCTGTCAGAGTCCCGCACGTGAGCTGATCACGCGAAACTACAAAGTTACGTAAACTTCTGTGTTGGAACAAAAGGTACAGCTTATTTTATTTTAATTTTTATAATATACATTTCTATACTAAGCTACTAAAGGGCAACCTTAGTACATAAATCAAAGATACATTGGTACCGATGAGAGGTTTCGAACGCGTACTCTCGGTTTGCGTAACCATTTCACTGCCACTACACCATGGTCGCCTTAAGTGTAACTTAGATAAGTATGGTGGTACTCGTATGACGTTTGTGTAAATGTTAATTTTGTGCTTAATTTTCATTAGTATAAAGGTGTGTACAAAGACAAGTGTACAGAGGGTGAAGTGACTTAGTCGCATTTCGAGATCAGCTTATAAGTTGCCGGTTCCAACTAGGCCAGCATAGTGAATGCGACTGCTACTTGCACTTATTTGCCAGTAGTAGCAGTCGTCTCTCTCTCCAATAATAGACGGGGTGCTATCATATATTTTTATTACATATATAATTATTTATTAATACACTAACTAATCTCGCTGATGCATTTACATCTTTATGCGTCTATGTCAAGCCTCAACAGTAAAGAAAGTAGAAACCCCACCCATTATGCCGGCCTATTAGGAATTGGAAACTTATAAAGTAATCCGTAGACTACTGTGCTTCTAAAAAACTGTGGCCAAATTTTCCGCGCAATCGCAATACAAATGAAAACTATCTATACATTATAGAACCTATACATACTACAGTAGTACAACTTCCCGAATCGAAACTCTAATACTTTCACTACAAATTCGGAATCGAACCTAAACCCTTTTGTAGTTAAGAACACTAAGCAATACCGATATGATACTAAAACTTTAACTTTAAAATACCTAACTAAGTTTAGAGTAAATGGTTGTTAACACCCTTAAGTTGAATTAAATTTATAAGCTTTAAACATATTTTAGCTACGGCTCCCTGTTTTTTTAAATAATGTACTCGTTACTTTAGGTTCCCTGTGTAGAGTCTGTCTAAGCCGAAATTACGCGCCACACCACTGCATTTAAGCACACGTGCGAATATAAAATATGAATGCAACACACCGAAAATGCAATTGTAATTGGGCATTCAGTTGCTGGTTGGACACAAAAGAAGGAGCACGTTAATAAAGTATAATAGTATAGTTAGTAATATTTGTATTCACACATTTAAAAAAAACTAATAAAGTGGAGGGGCGCGTCATTTATAGTTAAACAAGCTATACTGTTCCTTGATCAAGTCACATTGGAGCAAGCGCCCGCAGTGCCCATAACAAAACAAAAAGAAAGAGAATTGTGGACATGAATAAAGAGAGAGAGAGTTGGGTCAGGTGGAAGTTGTCTCTGCCTATCCCTGTGGGACTATGTATTTAAGATGTATTCTATAATAAAATTTACAATAACTGGCGCGTCTATAAATAATAGAAAGTAAAAAAACAATAAACGTAATCATCATCGATTAAAGGCCTTCATTCCAACAAGGATTGGCAGAGACAACGGAGCGCCACTTTCCACGATCCTGACACAACTCTTTTACTTCCTACACTTCCACAAATCTCTTCATATATCTCTTATGGTTATGGGCGTGCGGACCCCTGCTACTTTTAGGAAGGTCCCCGATTTAATCAAAGAACAATCCTCTGGGTCGCCGTGTTTAATGCTTCCACTCGCTGCCTTAGAAATCACTTTCGTCAATCTCCTTTCATTCGTTCAATGTGTCCACCAAATAATAAACATTGATTTTATAATTACAGAATGACAGTATAAATTCATTGATTGGTCTCATATTTAAAATAATAAAATGACAAATATTTAACTTAACTTAATCGTGCGCTAAACTATTCAATGCATCATCACAAGCAATATGGCAGCTTATTTGAAGCTTAACAACATTCATTTGTGTACTTTATGCTGTTAACTATTTATGCGAACGGCTACTTAAACAGCCACAGACATCAGGCATGCTGGACAATTAGAAACACATGCACTTTATTATTATTATTACTGGTGGGCAATGATTGTGGGGGGTGAAGCGGCTGCAATGGCAGTGGTAAGGGGGGGGGGGGGGGGCACATAGCGGGTGGCTCACCGTCGGCATCAGCTGGTCGGTGCTCCTCACACGTGTCACCTTGTTCTTGTAGATCAACTTCTTGAGCGCGCGCTCCAGCGGCTGGTTCCATCGCATGAACAGCACGTACGCTATGTACAGCGAAAACAGAACGAGCGCCTCTTGCCAGTAGATCTCACTGTCGTGGAAGCAATAGATCAGCACGAGCAGGCTGATCGAGTAGAAGGAGCAGTCGCGGAAGAGCGGCCACCACGTGAGCGTCAGCGTAGAGCGAGAGAAGAGCGCACAGGCGCCTATCACGAAGAGAATGTTGAACACCGCGGAGCCCACGATCGTGCCGATGCCGACGTCGTCGAAGGAGACGAACACGCCGATGATGGACGTGAACAGCTCCGGGGCTGAGCCGCCGGCCGCCATGAACGTCGCCCCGGCCACGTCGTCCCTGATGGCCAGCCGCTCGATGATCACGTCCAGCGAGGGCACGAAGAACTCGTCGCAGACCACCGCGAGCGCGACGAACATGTAGCCCATGCCGATCACGTGCAGCAGCACCGCGCCCGAGCGGCGCTGCTCCTCAGTGAAGAGGTCTGTGGGAAAGAGCGGCGCCTTATGTTCGTCTTCCGCTGACGGGTCAGTGGCATTGGACCCGGCGGCTGCCACCAGCGCCAGCAGCAGCGCGCCCGCCATGCCGCGCTCCCGGGGCCACTGTGTGCCGACTGACGCGCTCGATAGCCCCGCACTGCGCACCGCCCCGCACGCCCGCCCGCCCCTACCGCGACACCCTTATCACTTTCCTATTATTTTGGTTTTCGCACTTTAGAATTGCAGATAAGGCGGCACCTTGTTTCGCGGACACTAACATGAATTTATTTAAACAATAAATTAATTTCAGACTTATTTCATCTTTGTATATTTGACAAATCACTGAATGACATTACATTTTATTTCAAAATTGCCGCGTAAGCACTGATTCTCCACATCCTCCCGAGGGGAAATAAAAAAGTAATATTACAATAAATCAAACATAAAACATATTTTAAAACTTGCAAAAAAACTAGACACGAGAGCAAAATGACCCATGCTTTAAATGCGGATAACTTTCTAGAATTAAAACCGATTTCCATATATTGAACCTTATCTTCTTCCTCGAGAGTGTCATTCATCATGTTGTTTCTTTTTAAACTGTATTTCTAGGATTGTCATTAAATTTTCTCATCTCAAATTTTGGTAATTTGATATTACTTTGTTGAGAACCTTTTCTGCTTTGCAAATCAACATTATAACTTTTGAGCATCGATTTTATCTTAAACCATTTTATTCTATAGTTTTCGCATAGTTCGTACTCACTTTCAAATGCAAGTTCGTCAAAACTTTCACCTTCTAAAATTGTCGAATCTATAGCTTTATCTAATGCGGAAAGCGACGTATTTTTATTAAAAATATTCAATATCTACATTCAGACCTTGTATAAAATCCTTAGAGTAAAATTTTCTATTTGTCATACATGCCTGTCTATCCCTCGTCGAAGTTGGGCTCTTTCTCTTTCTAATTTCTTTGTCGACATGTTCTTTAATAAATTCTTTATAGACTTAATAGACTTTATTAGTTTATTTAAATGTGTGAATACAAATATTACTAACTATACTACTATACTTTATTAACGTGCTCCTCCTTTTGTGTCTAACCAGCAACTGAATGACCAATTACAATTGCATATCCGGTGTCTTGCATATGCGGGGTACTGTCATATGTCGAGTCACAATAATAAAAAAAACATATTTTACATTCGCACTAGTGCCTTAATGCAGTGGAGGGGCGCGTCATTTAGGCTTAGACAGACTATACCACTCTACCCCGAATGAGTGAAATATCATTTTTCATAGCTAATTACTAAACAGAATTACTAAAACGAACTAAACGCATCGTTTAAAATAGTCAACAATATAACAATTTTAAAAATTATCTTGAATATCTACTAAATTATTAAAACTAAAATTATAAAAAAAGCGTCATATTTAAGACGCGGAGTGGAGCGGGTGTGCAGGCGAAACATGTCCCTGCCTACCCCTACCTACCCTACCCGCTAATGTTTCACCCGTGCCTACTGTTTTCCTGAGTGAAAACAGTAGGCACGGGTGTATACTCTAAGCCGGCCAAACAGATAATAATGATGTGGTATGAAATGAACTAAAATCACGATATATGAAAAAGTGGACATATGACTATTTTCTTATTTATTTTTAATTTTTTTCGGAGCGATGCGTGCGTGCGGTCAAGTGTGAAGGGTTGCCATCTAATGCGTCGAATGCGGTGCACAGACAGATAACGATAACTATTATAAAGCGATGATTGCGAGTACGTTCAGTATATTCAATCAAATCAATCAAATTGTCACGCCTTTTTCCCACCTCTGCCAGGGATAGGCAGAGACAATGGAGCGCCGCTTGGCACGATCCATACTCAACTCCCTCGCTTCATTCACATTCACAATTCTCTTCATACAAGCTCTATGATTATGCGCAACCTAGCTTTTAGCTTGATCAGAATATTCCTTCGTTAATATTTTATCTTGTAATTACTTTTTAAACCTATTGTACTGCCTGAAAATTGCTTATTATTAAATGGTTTCATGCATTTTAGTAGTTATGTTTATAGCCTTTACTTATCACGACCTATCCTCTCATCCCCCAACCTTGTACTAATCCTACTATTCCGTGTTGTTCGTTACGTTAGACAACAATTAAGCCTTACACATAAGGAAACCGTATTAGGTTTTCAGATCAGGAATTCAGATTCTGAAATCTGAATGCTCTACTTACATACAAAATTTTCAACATGTTCTTATTTTTTCCGTCCGGAAAAAAACCTGACGTTAGTTTTGGAATTCTCTCCGTGCGTTCGGGTTGTAAGAACGGAAAAAAACCTAATGACGTCATCCCGAACGCAGCGCTCGCATACATTTTGGCTCGTCCACCACACACGGACAGAAATTTGCATTCGGAATTGCATTGAGACAACAAAAATAGAGACGTCAAAAGGTATTAGCTTGGGAGCAAATTTTCAAAGTACCTTTTCTGATTAGGAAACTGTGTAACAGCAATTAATTCGTCGTCGTCCATAATAACGTATTTTTTAACCCCCGACTCAAAAAAGGACATTGTAGCTCCTAATCGAATGGACCGATTACGATGCGTTTTTTTTATTTTAAAGCTGACGTGATCTTAGCTACAATTTATGAAGATCTGTTCATGCTATTTAAGGCCATCAGCTCTTTTTGTGAGCTGTGCTAGAGATCTTAGACGCATAATGCGTATTTCCTTAATGCGTATTTACCATACTCTTATGATGGAGCTCGAAGGTAGGAGACGAAATCCGAGATGGGTTTACTATGTTTGGGCTTATTAGATTTGTCTTAACTGTAGGAAATAAGTACGGTGAAAGAAAACATTTTGGATCTGAAGAACCTGATCATGGATCCTTTCAGATCAGCAAAACAAAAAGAGATAAAACTATGGTGCTTAAACTAAAATTGTTCCTTACTACTAGCCATTAGTTGGGCCGTTATCAAATCAAGATTTGGGGTTATCTGATGGTGGACTATCACGATACAACGGATATGTACGAGATATAACTATTATCATATGACCTAAGTTGTTTCTTAAGGCTTTAGCTGAGCTGTTATCAAATAGATGACCTGAATACCTGATGATGCAAGGAATATTTAGGAGATATAACTATATTTTCTTAGATTTTGCGCGAACATTAATGAATTAAACAATTTTTGTGCGGCTTACCATCGGGTTTATTTTATTTTGGCTGCATAGCGTTCTCGAAACGTCGCCGGAATAATAAAATAAAATTGTAAAATCAAAACCAAAATAAACGAGAACTACCAGTTTTTTGTATTAGGAATTTTTAGGACTGGTAATTATAGCTATTGTGATGAAATTTAAAAAAATTATCAACCCCCGACAACACTTTTGAAACAGCTTTAGTCATTGCATCATAGTTAAATCTGAATTAAACAAATTGTTTGCGGCTTACTATCGCGTTTATTTTGGTTTTGATTTTACAATTTTATTTTATTATTCCGTTTTTTTTATATTTTATTGTGACACGACATCTGACCTCGACCCGCCTGATGATAAGCAAGAGGAGGTCCAAGAGTGACGGCGACTTAAATTGAGAGAAGAGTGCAAAAGGGTAACGTAGTGAACGGTGTCATCCATAGTATAATGAACAGCCAAATAATGTCCCAAATGTCACGGATGGCTGTTCATAATGCGCTGCTTGTTCCTACATTAAATGTATGGAAGTGAAGGTTGGGTGTGACAGAAGAAGCATGAGAGTAGAATTAACGCTGTAGAAATGCGGTCATTAAGGAGTGTATGTGGAGTGACGATAGCGGATAGAATAAGGAATAGCACACTGCGTGATAGATGTGGTTTAAAAGAGGATTTAGTGACAAGGATTGACAAAGGAATGATTCGATAGTTTGGGCACATGGAAAGGATGAGTGATAGTAAATTGACGAAAGAAATTTATAAATCTGATGTGGATGGATGCGTTAAACAAGGTAGGCCCAGAAGGTTGTTTTCCAACCAAATCGGAGACATCCTCAAGAAAGGTAGGTTGCCTAGTGCCCATAACCACAGAGCCTGTATGAAGAGAATTGTGGATCTGAAGGAAGCAAGGGAGTTATGTAAGGATCGTGGAAAGTGGCGCTCCATTGTCTCTGCCTATCCCTGTGGGGAAAAGGCGTGACAATTTGGTTGTTTAAACTTTTTAATTTAGATTTTAAATACATTTATTAAGAGTACTGCAAATGGGCATTCCTCTTCCGTATACTCATTTTCAATCAATGTATCAGATTGTCACGTCTTTTTCCACAGGAATAGGTAGAGACAATGGAGCGCCACTTGCCACGATCCTGACACAACTCTCTCGCCATCTTCATATTCACAATTCAATCTAATTATTATATAAGCCATGAAACTATTTTTTGCTGCGACCGGGAACCGATCCCAGGACATTATAGGTGCTAACCAATGCGCCACACGTGTCGTCGAGCTGTTATTATTTGTCGATAAATATGTTTCCAATTAATAAATTAGTTTTGTGAGCAGGATTTTAACCGTAGTTTACATATTTTTACAATAAAAAATAATAATTCTTAGGTAACGTTATCAAGGCGTTTTGCGCAAATTCTCGAGCAATTTTTCGTGTAGTGCAAACTTTAACTCTGGATTATTTCTTATAGCAAATGACTGCTTTTTATTGCAAGTCGCATTCACTATGCCGGCCTAGTTGGAACCAGCAACTTAGAAGTTAATAATAATAAATATTCATTAGTTTAACCATGAGCTTATACCACGTCAAATTCACTATTATACTAGTAATACAGAAAAGACAGCTGTTGACTTTAGTTGTAGTTCTAAAAGTTTTTTTGTTTGTCGTAGATCTGCGACAATGGAATACGACGGGTTAACATAATCAGATAAAAATAAAATGTGTAAGTAAGTACTAATAAATAAACTAAACTAAGCATTGAGTTGTTCGCTCGTACCACAGCATTTATGTATGGAAACATCTGTCATTCGAAAGACATTTTTATACCCGTCGTCGTAACATCTAAACCAAAGATCCGATTCGAATAATTTAAATAGAAGTTAACAAGTAAATTATCAACATAACTATTTAGTTGGAAAATACGTTTTTAAGTAAATACATATCTAAAAATGATTTAGGCATTATCATTTAGAAAGAATCTAGCTTCTCTGGACTTAACCGATTACGCCGATCAGTTAAAACATCCTGCTTTTGGAAAAAGTCTTATATATAAATATTTTTTGGCTAATTTATATAAATCTGGAAACATTTTCGCTTGGTCCTCCCAAAATGGAGGTGTGGAGGATTCGTGTTTCTATCTATCAGAGCCATATCTTCATATTGTTTTACCATTATATAAGCCGTAATACTGGGGGTTTCGGAGGTATTTTTTTTGGAAAACTTTTGATCAAAATGTGCCCACAGGGAAACACATTCATCACTAGTATATTTCGTTAAATTTATAGTATGTGCTATACAAGGATGATTATGTTTTTGTAAATTCTCCACTACTGCTGTTGCTACTAATATTAGTATTATCATTCGATTATATTAGTTCAATAATCAATTGGTTATTCGATCAATGTAATCATTCGACTTGCACATCGCTACTCCGTACTTTGTGCAGCGCTTCGTGTGAACTTTAAGAACTGAGCTGTCACCCCCCTGCGTAAACGAAGTTTGACAGGAATCAGATCTGATTCATCGGCATTGAATCAGTTAAGTTCGAAAAAGACAAGAGAATTGCGTTTTCACCAGAATAACTTATATTTAAGAAGTTTAAAATTTAGATTAAGTTAGTGAATGTGCCAAGAGAATCGACACCATTATATAACTTAATTTAAGTAGCGAATTAATTGTTGTTGTTATTTGTTTTACATTAATATTATGTTGGGGCAATTAAGTTGAGTAAACTATTTATTTCATTATTGTAATTTTATTCGGGTCTGGTTATCAAAGAATGGTAGGCAGTGGTATCCAGTCTGCTAATCCGGGGTAGTACCACCACTTACAAGTATACAGACCGTGAAGTGATTTGGTCACATTTCGGAATCAGCTTGTAAGTTGCCGGTTCCAACTAGGCCGGCATAGTGGATGTGATTGCTACTCACAGTTATTGAATTGTAGTAGCAGTGACATTCCATTCATGAACCACACTTCGGCTTAACATCACAGCATCATATGTCGAGTCACAACAAAAAAAATACATTAATGCACGGATAACTTTTCCCCATAAATGTTGTTTTATAAGTTTTTGACGCTACGTGGTGAAGGATGTTTTGAAATGAAACGCCATCCGTTGAAATTGTAAAGAAGACTTCTTTATTTGACAATAAAAATAGAATATAAACAAATATTTATAAATCAAAATTAAAATTTTAAAAGAACCCCCGATTTGAACACATAAACTTTAGTGTTCTCTAAATATCCTTTGCATCCATGAGGACAAAAAACTATTTTGTCATTTTTCGTTCGATAGTGCCGTCGAGAAAATTGAAATTCCGAGTTCTTACGCTCTATAAGCGGTTCAGTGGGAACACGTTGACGTCAAAATCTTTTCTCTAATGATTCGACAATTTTTTTGTCGTACATTGTCGTTTTGTCCAGCGAAAAAAAATCGGCACCTCTAGTAGAAAAATCGAAAAATGTCAAAAAATGACATTTAACAAATTTTAATAATCGTTTGGGGCCTTGCTGGAGACCCCATACAACCTCCCCCATACATGACAAAACTGTCAGATCACTCCAAGTGCCCGAAATCGTAAAGTGTCTGGTTTCGTCAACTTTTTCTGATTTCGTCGGTTTTTTTTCGCATAATAATGACGTTCGACAAATAATCGATTGCGCGAAAGAAAATTCCGCCAGTAGGCAACGGATCACAGAGAAAAAAAAATTGACAGTTAAAAATGTCAAATGTCAAAATTTATGATTAGCTTTAAAGAGAATTTGACTGAGAGGTTCTACTGTAATTGATTTTTTTGTTCTAACTTCAAACCAAACACTCATTTGTTCTAAAAGATCACAGATCTCTAAAACAAACGATGATTTAAAACAAAGTTTTCTAAAAATGAAACCTAGCTAGATCGATTAATCGCCCCCGAAAACCCCTGGATACTAAATTTTATGAAAATCGTTAGGGCCGTTTCCGAGATTCAGATTATATATCAAGAACTGTTCATTTAAAAGTATTAGATATACTTATATAACAACATAAACCAAATACTTAACATATACCCCATGCTTACATTTAAACTTAAAAATACTCTTATTACATGGTTAAATACTAAAGACTACAAATCTACAGAAAACCTACTAAAGGTAATTAAATGAAACACATCAATACCACACCACTCATAACAAAACAAATTATATATCAATATATTCTATTGTAAAATACTCATATTTTCTTATTAGCATTTATTACTGTTAAAAAGATTAGCATGTATCTTTTTATTTTTATTTTTGTTGTTTCCTGTTTTGTTATTTTTTTCCTTTTGTACTTTTTTAAATACATCTCATAGCTTGCTGTATGAGTCAGGGAAAGACAGTGTTGTCCTGTAATACAGTGTCTCACGCAGACCTAGTACAGGAACCTTCAATTCACAGATGTTAATAAATAATTTTTAATTTAATTTTTAATTTGATAACAGCCTAGCTAAGCCTTATAGTAAAAAACAAGTTTAACCATAGCACCATAGTTATATCTCCTAAATATCCCTTGCATTCTGATGGTCCAGGTCTAGGTCTTCAATTTGATAACGGCCCAGCTAAAGGCTTATAGTGAGTAACATTTTTAGTCAAAGCACTATAGTTATATCTCTTGTTGATTTGCTGATCTGAGAGAATCCATGATGGTGCATTAACAAATACTCTAGATCTTTAAATTGATAACGGCACAGCCAAAGGCTCATAATGAGTACTAATTTTTGTTAAAGCACTATTTGCTGATCTAAAAGGATCCATGATGGTGCATCATCAGATACCCCAGGTCCTCAATTTGATAACGGCCCAGCTAAAGGCTCGTTGTGAGTAAATATTTTAGTTGAAGCACTATAGTTCTATCTCTTGTTGATTTGCTCATCTCCTACCTTCGAGCTCTATCATCAGAGTAGCTCAGTGGTACGAGTTGAAACACCCATGTATGCGTATACATAGGTGTGTAAAATGTTAGGTCACAGATACGTTTAAAAGTAAAGTAAAGACGATATGATAAAAGTAAAGTAAAGGAAATAGTATGACGTTGAATTTTGAAGCGTCGGCAGGAGATGCAAGATTTGGTCCAGGAGTTCATAGAGGGCCTTATGCCGGGGTGACAAAGATCGTGATGCGCTTTGAAGGCGGCGAAACGAAATGTCGGTGGCAGGCAAGGGCTGGGAGATGTTGTTGACATCTCGCAGGAAATTGTGTGAGTTGATCCTGGCCAGTTCGATCTCTGCAAATTTGAAGTTGGCTTTTGTCGTCTGTGAGCTGGTCAACAGCTAATTTGTCGCAGAAATTTGCTTGCTTGTAGTCCTTATGCCGGGGTGACATAGATCGTGTGCGCAATGAACGATATGCGCGGCGAAACGATATGTCGGTGTCAGATAAAGTCTAGGGGATGTTGAGTAACTGCAAGGTGACGTGTTCGTGCACGTATCACATTTAAAAAGCCTTCTAAGATCTGAGTTCAGAGGAAAGAGAGAGAGAGAGAGAACATGGTACGTTTTAGTACCGTGGGACATATCTGTGAGTATAGAGGTGAGAGAAAAAGCACCGTGGTTCTGGGTGAGTGAGAGTTGTTGCTTTAGAGATGCTTTGTCAGCATTTATCACTTGGCGTCCCAGGAATACTTACAACTATTACAACTATTTCTGGGACAAGTCGTTTTCTTTCTTTTTACCGTGCAAATAATCCGTGATTATTTCACCGTGGTGGTGAAAAATATCACCAACCTCGTTTACGCCAGACAATCTCGTCTTCGCGACAGTCACGTCCTTAGGTGATAATTTGAAACTCGAGTCTGTCAATGCTATGGCATACTTAACTCAACAATACAAGCAGCTAATTTTTAAGATACGTCTCTTTGTGATTTGACCAACGATATATAAGAAGCGGTCCAGTGAAAACATTTGCATTGCGCAACAAATCGTTTGAAAATTATCGCTGCATATCGTGCCGCGTAAGGCCTTATCTTGTAATAAAAAAATCCAATCCCAAAATCAATAAACATAAATTGAATAATAAAATAATATTTTTTTATAGTAATTGTATTTGGTATTAATTTTAGCATAGATTTATTACATTCTCTACATACTCCAGTCGCGATGAAGTATTTTTTTATTTTCGGAGTTGTTTTATTGGTTTCTTTATTAGCTAAGGCTAATTTAGTAAGTCATGGTTTAATATTTTTATTTTATCGCATCGCTTTGAGGATCCCAGGTTATATGTAGGACTAACTAGCTTTATAAAATTAGGATTATAACACATTATAAATGTGAATGTCCGTTTGTTTGTTACGCTTTCACGCAAAAAATGCTCAACCGATCATCATGAAATTTTGTACACATATTCTTGAAGGTATCAGAAGTAACATAAAATACTTTAGAAAAAATTTACGAAAAATAAAAAAGTTGACAATTTTTTTTTCCTATTATAAAAATAGGTACAAGGAGTTGGTTCAAACCCGGAATACTCTAATACCATCGCACTGTATTACCGACAGTCAAGTCAACATCTATGCACTATACTTTCCATAGACTATACTTTTCTTTATTGTTATTTCCTTCTTTTATAAATGTGCATGTGAGTTTGATTGTTACGTTTTTATTTTATTTTTGGAGGTACTAGTAGTAACATAGGTTACTTTTAATTTAAAAAAATATAACTTTTACTATAGTTTCCAATTGACTACAGTTTTAGCTGTTTGGAATATATATTTATTTTTATTTCCGTCTGTCATTTTTATATGAGATATCGAGTTATAAATACAAAAAAGTCAAATTAGGAACCTCCTCCTTTTTATGACTGTGTTATAAACCAAATTTTACGCGGGTGAAACCGCAGGCACAGCTAGTATACAATAAAAAAAATACATAATTGTATTTATGCGTACAAATAAATGTTACTTGATAAATTCAATTGTGAATTCCATTTACCTCCTTCTCTATATCCATACAAAATATCTATTAAACAAATAAAATTAAAATTTTCTTTTGAAAAATGCAACCATTCCATCACTATTTTCTTATGACGTTGTCACGTTCAACTATCGATGTAAACCGACTTTACAGACTCCGCATATTCGATGTTCGAGATGAGCGACATTAAAATATTGTACATAGAGAAATATTGGTCTTCATATTACTCGAACATCTGGTCATTTTCATCATCTGACCATCGAGAATCGAGTTCCCAATGTGAGGTATCGATTTCGGATCACATAGATTCCAAAATTTTTATCTTAACCTCAAATTCCCGTTTTTCTGACATGTCGTTGAGTTCATTATTAACATTGCTTACGTATAATTCAAATGCCTTAAATTTACTGTATTGTTCAATTATCATGTCCTCGAACCTTTCATAATCTTCAACTGTAAACCTCAATCGAATTAATGGTTTGGTGTGTGGGCTTTGAATGGTAGAAGTTTGTGGTGGTATTGTTTTGGTGAAAATATCGATTGGGTTGTCAATAAATGGCGTGGTACTTCGCTCAGACATTGTGGTGTAAAATGTGGAAAGATCTCACCCTGAAGCTCCCTTCTCCAAAATGGTAAAACGGTGTGGTATGGTTCCACGAAACACGACACTAGTACGTAACACGGTCACTGACACATAAAAAACTATCGCGTTTTCGCGGCTAGAAGGACCTTTGATGTGGTCCTTTCTTCTAATTTCTGGTTGATGTACGGTTCCCTTCTTCTGATAAGGGAATCCAGCTCGAAGGACCATTGATGTAGGGTGTGTTGTTACATTAATGGTTTAATAGCTATACTTATTTGGTAGACAATCCGGCTCGAAGGACTATTGATGTACGATGTGTTGGTGACAGTACAGCAGTTGCACGTGTTGGTTGGTGCGATGATATAAATAAAGTAACGAACTTCTGGTTAATGTCTATTAATTAACTTAATTGGTAATTGGTGGTAAATGTGTGGTTTATGTGGATAATGGTTGTTGGTATGAGATACACGGGTTGCGCGGTACCTGCACCAGTGGCGTAGCGTGGAAGTCAGCCGCCCGGGGCGGAAGTCGGCCGCCCGGGGCGGAAAAAATATTTGCCGCCCCCTTATTTAGGAGTTTCTATCATGGTACAACAAAAATATGAATTTCAGGTTCAAATTCAAATTTTTCAGTTTTTAAAATTTTGCCGCCCTCTAAATGTGACGCCCGGGGCGGGCCGCCCCCTCCGCCCCCGCCACGCTACGCCACTGACCTGCACCTTAGTTATGTACCACCGAACGCGATCTCAAACATGTACTTATGTGGTGGTATAAATGGTACTTGGTATAAATGGTATATTTGGTGTAAGACACACGGGTCGCGCGGAATGGCACTATTGGTTTGTGCTTCAGGCCGCGGCCAACCGTGAACTTATGGTGGTAGAAATATGGTAGTTGGTGTGAGACACCCGGGTCGCGCGGGACCTGCTTGTCAGACCGCGCTCAACCGAGAACTGAATAATTAGATGTAAAATATGGTTTTATATAGCGATGACGTCGCGGCCAGCATATAATTATTGTACATCGTAAAATAATATTGGTATAGATGTGAATGTCCGTTTGTTTATTACGCTTTCACGCAACAACTACTTAACCGATCATCATGAAACTTTGTACATATATTCTTGAAGGTATCAGAAGTATCGTAGGATACTTTTTATTATATTTTTTTTTACGAAAAATATTTTTTTTATAATTTTTTCCTATTATAAAAATAGGTAGGTACAAGGCGTTGGGGACCCTGAGTACAATAATACCATCGCACTGTATTACCGACAGTCACATCAATATCCAATCCTACTACTATACTATGGAGACTATACACTATAATTTTCATACTTTCAGCTGTTTGAAATTTTTCTTCATTGTTATTTTATTATTATCATTTCCTACTATTAATATAAATGTGGATGTAAGTTTGTTTGTTACGTTTTCACGCACCAACTACTTAACCGATCATCATGAAACTTTGTATACATATTTTTGGAGATTTTAAAGTAACATAGGTTACTTTTAATATAAAAAAAAATTACTATAGTTTCCAATTGACTATAGTTTCAGCTATTTGGAATTATTCTATATTCATTTTTATTTTCGTCTGTCATTTTTATAGGACAGTTGTCATTTTCGTCTGTTATCGAGTTATAAATACAAAAAAGGGATATACAGTCGAATTAAAAACCTCCTCCTTTTTTATGACTGTGTTATAAACCTAATTTTACGCGGGTGAAACCGCGGGCACAGCTAGTAATAACACAATATCAGATCATATCATCTATACTAATATTATAAAGAGGAAAGATTTGTATTTTTGTGTGTATGTTTGTAATGAATGAACTCAAAAACTACTGGGCCGATTTCAATAATTATTTTACCATTAGAAAGCTACATCCTTCGTGAGTAACAAAGTTTAGGGTTCTGTACAAAATCTCGAATAATGTTAGCTAAGGTGTAAAAAAATTACTTATAAAATTCCTTACATCGCGTACGTCGCGAAAACTATTGACGATAGAACAAAATATTGTTATACAATTTTAAAAAACGCATTAAAATGTACAAAAAAGTCCGCGATAGCATATATATAACTTCACTATAACTACTTTTTTAATCAATCAATCAAATTGTCACGCCTTTTTCCCACGGGGATAGGCAGAGACAATGGAGCGCCACTTACCACGATCCTTACACAACTCCCTTGCTTCCTTCACATCCACAATTCTCTTCATACAGGCTCTGTGGTTATGGGCACTAGCTTTCTTGAGGATTTCTCCGATTTGGTCGGAAAACACTCTCCTGGGTCTGCCTTGTTTATTGCATCTATCCACATCAGATTTATAAATTCCTTTCGTCAATCTACTTTCACTCATCCTTTCCATGTGCCCAAACCATCGAAGCATTCCTTTGTCAATCCTTGTCACTACATCTTCTTTCAAACCACATCTATCACGCAGTGCGCTACTCCTTATTCTATCCGCAATCGTCACTCCACATACACTCTTTAACGACCGCATTTCTACAGCGTTAATTCTACTCTCATGCTTTTTCTGCCATACCCAACTTTCACTTCTATACATTAGTGTAGGAACAAGCAACGCATTATGAACAGCCATCCGTGACTTTTGGGACATTATTTGGCTGATCATTATACTATGGATGGCACCGTTCACTACGTTACCCTTTTGCACAAGAAAACAAATTGTTTGACTTGTTCCACTTTCTTTCCGTCTATCATTATCTCACATTCTGTCATTTCATCCTCTCTCTCTCTCCGAAACCATAACTTTAGGGTTTACTTACATTTACTTTCATACTTTTCTTTTCTAATTCCGCATTCATAATAGTAACCATTTCCTGTATATCATACGCCGAAGATGCAAGGATAACTTGATCGTCGGCGTACAAGAGACATTTGATCACCAAGTCATTCATACTCAAACCATACTTCCTTTCACGCAATTCTTTTAGACAACTGTCCATGAATAGATTGAAGAGCCATAGTGACGCTACACATCCCTGTCTGACACCCTTAGAGATGCCAAACCAGTCAGATAGCGCCCCATTAATTCGAACACATGCACTGAAATTCTCATACAGAGATTTTAGTGCACGGACCAAACGCTCCCCCAACCCAAACTCGAACAGCTGCCGCCACAATTCATTCCTGTTCACTCGATCATAGGCCTTCTCAAGCTCAACAAAAGCACAAAACAGCTTCTGATGTTTTGCCGACATTTTTTCGCTGACGCATCTTAGAGAGAAGATTTGATCCATACATTCCATCCCTTTCCCAAATCCCGCATGCGCATCCCAAATTTTATCATCTGTTATATGATCACCCTTTCAATTAATGCTTTCACATACAACATATTACACATTTGATTATTTTAATGCTATTTTCTATGTATTTTACTTGTCCTGTTTCATGATTTAAGGTAGTTGTTCTACCAGATGCACTTTCTTAAGGATTGTTTAAATCCATTTACTGTTGCAACAGTAAATGGATTGTTCACACAGTTTTGAAGTTATTAAATTTTAAAGGTTATACATTATACGAAATACAGAAAATTTGCTTACAAATGTAATTATAACTAAACAAATTTTATTTAAAACTAGCTGTGCCCGCGGTTTCACCCGCGTAAAATTTGGTTTATAACACAGTCATAAAAAAGGAGGAGGTTCTCAATTCGACTTTTTTGTATTTATAACTCGATAACTCATATAAAAATGACAGACGGAAATGAACCAAATATATATTCCAAACAGTTAAAACTATAGTCAATTGGAAACTAACCCATGTTACTTCTAGTACCTTCAAAAATAAAAAACGTAACAAACTTACATTCACATTTATAACAATAGTAGGATATGCATATAGTAACAGAAGGAAATAACAATAAAGAAAAATTTCAGACAGCTGAAAGTATAGTCTATGGAAAGTATAGTGTATAGTCTCCATAGTACAGCTGATTGGATTAGATGATGGCGTGACTGTCGGTAATACAGTGCGATGGCATTATAGTACTCAGGGTTTGAACCAACTCTTTGTATCCATTTTTATAATTGGATTTTTTTTTTGTCAAACAACTTTTTTTTTCATAAAAAAAAATATTTTTATTAAAAAGGATTTTATGTTACTTCTGATACCTCCAAGAATATGTGTACAAAATTTCATGATGATCGGTTGAGCAGTTTTTGCGTGAAAGCGTAACACACAAACGGATATTTACATTTATAATAATAGTACGATAATAATAATAATTTTTTTTTTAATTCTCAACAGCTTGACATATTTTCCTTAGTTTACCCAAAATAAATTTCTGAACGCACGCAATTTTGTATGGAAAAAGTTTTTATTTAATTTTATTTATTATAAAGGATTTTTCTAAAATAAACGTAGCCTAAGTTACTCCTTATTTCATCAGCTACCTGCCAGTAAAAGTCCCGTCAAAATCGGTCCAGTCATTCCAGAGATTAGCCGGAACAAACAGACAGACAGACAAAAATTGTAAAAATGTTATTTTGGTGTATGCTCCGTATATATATTCATATACATACATGTATTAAAAAACGGTTATTTCAATATCACAAACAGACACTCCAATTTTATTATATGTATATGTATATAGATAATGATAATTTTAAAAATATAAGTTAACGTTTAGAAATGATTAATAATGTTTTTAATAAAATTTCATTCAGTTTTCACAGTTTCTGAGATATAATTATTAGTCATGAGTAAAAGGGAGCAGTGATTGTGAGTGAAAGAGAGAGAAATAGTCTAAACGTCTAACTTTAAACTATACCGCGAATAGTGTGTTATAGTGAGTGTGTAACAACTACCTTAAAAAAAAAATATTTTTGTTTTTTTTTTCAAATTGTCAGATTAATGAAATCCCTTCAGATAATTGTCAGATTATGGGTCAGTACAATTGGGTCATCTTACTGAACCTTCTGTATGAAAGACTGACACGCTCGAGTATTTCAAAATGACGTTTTTTTTACATTTTCAAAAATCCGCCACGGACATGCACCGGAATTGTCAGTCTTTTGAATGGGAGCTTCTGTCGGGCTTATTTAACATCCCCTCTAAATGTCAGACGCCCTCGAGTGAATTTTTTATTTTTTTATTTTCTACCTTTACGTACTGCCACCCCCACCATGCAAACCGTCAGATTAACATACTAGGCCAGTGGAGTTAGACGATTTTAACAGGAATTCGCAAATGATTCGTTTCAGTTAGCCATAGGTAAATAAAGGTGTATTTAGTAGTAAGGAATGTACCTCTGTGATTCCTCCAAAAATAAATGAACAGAACATTGTTTAAAAGTCACCTTTCTGTCAAATAATCGTGAAATTCCTGTTTTTTTAAATAAGAAAAAGACAAATAAAAATATTATCTCGGCTCCTAAATGAGTTATAGCAACAATTATTTTTTAAATTGTAGAAAAATACCAGCAACTCGAATATGAAAGATATATGCAGATACGTTTATTTGTTGTAAAGTTATTTGCATAAAACGCTGCTTCGAAAAGTAGCAATGTTGTTAACGCCATTTTGACGGTCAAAATTGTTGAAAATCGATACGCCCACAGCGGATTCATAAAATTGACATCAAGATGAAAAAAATGAGCCCCGGTTAAACTGTTTTTGATAACGGAAAAGGCTCCTTTTGTATGAAACATTTGGGACCTTTTTAATAAACAAATGAAATTTCTCGAAAACGAATAAATATTTTTCGACGAATTTTTTTTTGTAAGTTAAGGTTATTAACACACATAATTTACCAAAGTTTTAAGAGTCTAGTATTTTTCATTTAAGAGTAAAATATAATTTAAATTTTTAAAAATTTTGATGGTTGTTGGTGATTATTTAAATAACCAATGGATGAATTTTATTGAACCGGGGTTTAAATTAACCGGCTTTGTATTGGCTACAAAACTGAATCTTGAAAAAAATGTATTCTACTTCTGTCTTTTTGTTATTTAAAAAAAAAACAGGAATTTCACGATTTTTTGACAGAAAAGTGACTTTTAAACAATGTTCTGTTTATCTATTTTTGGAGGAATTGCAGAGGTATATTCCTTACTACTAAATACACCTATTTTTACCTATGGCTAACTGAAACGAGTTATTTATGTCATTTTTGCTAATTCTACTGGCCTATACCTCCAGTATCAGAGACACGTGGAGTATATACAATATCAATATCTGACGCGCTCGAGTATATTTTTTTAATTGTTTTTTTTTACATTTTCGAAAATCTGTACACGCTTTCCCCACCGCTAAAAGGGTATATAGTACATAACATTTAATTTTTTCTGTCACCTACAATTTAATAGGCCCCTACGACGCTCGAGTAAATCCCCGATTAGCCCCTACTATATCTATAGATATGATCTGAGATGCCAACAGTACACCGGCGCATGCCTCTTGGTGGTCTTAATGGCCTGGCCGATGTCACCCTTGGTACAAGTCGCTGTGAAGAATATCTAGGTTCTCCGAGGTACCGATGGAGGTGTAACAATGAGTAGGAAGGGTAAACACGGAATAAGTAATAAAAGGGTCTTACTATTTTTTTTTATTACTATTTTGCTTAAATAGTCACTTTAAACGACGTTCTCGGAACCTATTCATTTTCGATGAAGAATACGTGTGTTGATGGGTCAAAAGCTTTCAATGCGTGGCGTGGCTTAGCACACCAGTCCGTTACGCGGAAAATACCGGATTCTATTCCCGGTCGCAGCAAATATTTGTTTTATAGCTTTTATTTATAACATATGATATATTGATTACCTACTACAAATATTTGATTTGATCAAAAAAGAGGCGGATATTTGCTCGGAGTCTGGTTGTCAAACAGTGGTATAGTAGGGGAACGAGTTAAAAGAATTCGGGGGCTGAGGTGCGGTGGGGCGTGAAACGACCACCACCCGTATCTTAGTGGCCGCTTGTAGTGACGCTCATAGCTAGGAGATGTCATTTAAAATCGATAAAAACGTGTCCATATTTTCTTTATTTGAAAATTGAAAAAATAGTGAGTTAATTGAATAAAAGAGAATCGTCATCCGTAGTCAGGCTAGAATCATTATTAGAAACGTGATTAAAATGTGTGAAAAAGAAAACTATGCAGTCACTATTCTCAAAATTAAATTAATTTATAATTCATTAAAAATTGTTGCTGTCTAATGTTTATACTTCAATTTAATACAGATTTATAATTTTTTATAACTAAATCTATTTGCGTTTTAAGGAAAGTGTGTGTTTATTGTTATCGACATTTTGCATTTTACTTCACTATTCATAAAAGACACGTGACCATGACGTCACAACTACATTCCTAGCCCGTTCATTTAGCTCGTTCCCTTATTATAGGTAGTGGTGGCCAGTCTGCCGTTGCGGGGTTGTACTACTTACAAGTATACAGACCTAGTCGCTTTTCGGGATCAGCTTGTAAGTTGCCGGTTCTAATAAGGCCGGTATAGTGGATGTAACTGCTACTTACAGTTATTAATCTGTAGTAGGAGTCACCTCTATTCATTGACCGCAATCTAGCTCAACATCAGGCGGGTATACCATATGTCGTGTCACAATAGAAATAGGTTAAATTTTTGTTTGTTGTACAAAAAGTTTATTTTGATCGTATACTGTAGGGCGTAGGCCAACGCTTTAGAATTGTTAGAAAAACGTAATTAGCGACGCTTGTAGTCTCCATAAGCAGTACATAAGTACCTCCTTCTCTTTTTGTTCCACAAGAAAATTTAATTCGCCAAAAATATACAAGTACCTGACATGCCTTTTAAGTTCTGTCGTTTCCATATTTCCCGGCAATTTTGAACTTGGAACTGTTCTATATTCGAATGTGTTTAAATTTTGAATCTCTAAACGGTTAAAAGTATTAGGATTAATGTTGTTGTTTAGTCACAGCGTCGATTGGAATCTGTCAGGTTACGTACGAAAATGAATCTTTCTAAGGAAAATTTTCGTGCAATAATTTTCTACAACTTTAGAAGAGGCCTGACACGGCTTTAGTGTTTTAAAGAGCTAACATCTGTGTTCAGTGATAAAGCCCCATGTCTTCGGACTGTCGAACGCTGGTATTTAAAATTCCAGCGTGGACATATTAGTGTTAGTGACAAATCTCGCGAAGGACGCTCAAAATCCGCCTTCACTGAAGATAACATCATTGCTGTGAGACAACTAATTCTCGAAGATCGTCATGTGACGTATCGGGAGAGAGAGGCTCTATTAGGCATCTCAGGGACAACTATTCAGAAGATCTTCACATAAGCGCTTGGTGTGAGAAAGCTAGTTTGCCGTTGGATACCGCATCTGCTTTCCGACGATCACAAGGCGGTCCGCGTCAGATGATGTAAGAAAACTCTGCAAAGGTTCAACCGAGGAGAGTCAAATCACGTCTACGACATCATCAGTGGTAAAGAACGTTGGATCTATGCCTACGATCCTGATTCCAAACAACAATCTACAATCTGGGTCTTTCAAGACGAGCCAAAGTCGACTAAAGTTGTTCGTTCTCGAAGCACTTTAGAGAAGAAGATGGTGGTCACGTTGCTACTATTGCACTTGACGATCGTAGAACGGTTAACGCAGAGTGGTATACCACAGTTTGTTTGACACAAGTCATCGCCGAACTTCGAAAATCTAACTCAAAGTGACGCATCATCCTGCACCACGACAACGCAAGCTCACACAGCGCTCGTCAAACGATTGAGTATTTGAAGCAGGAAAAAGTAGAAATTCTTAACCATCCTCAGTCATACAGTCCTGACCTCAGCCCTAACTGTTTCTTCACATTTCCTAAAATTAAGAAAAGTCTTCGTGGTCAAAGGTTCCGGTCCGGTGAAGAAGCAACCGACGCTTTTAAGTCAGCCATTTTGAACACCCCCACTTTAGAATGGAATAAATATTATAATAACAGTTTGAGCGAATGGAAAAGTGTATTAAGCTACGTGGTGAATACTTTGAAAAACAATAAAAAGTACTATAAGGTTCTAGTTGTGTTTTTTTCTTCAAATGACAAAACTTAAAAGGCATGCCTCGTACCATGTACTCGTATTTTAGGAATTTCATATGTTGAAGACGTTTTGGACGTTTTCACCCTTTTGAATTTCAATCGTTAAAACAAGTAACTATACTATTATAATTGACTATAAAAAATAAATTTATGTTTTAGCATTGGAAACCGTTAGTACGAAGAAATGATGGTCTACCATTAAAAAAAAATTACAACATGGTACGTACATACGTAGATTTTTCAGGTGTATGAGGTCTTATCCCAGGGTTATATCAATATATAGAGCACCTTAAGGCAGCCGTCTCCGTGGTTTCGAGAAGCGTGCTGTCAACTGTGTTTCCATGGAATGCCTGTGGGGCTCGGGCTACGGAATTGGAGCGACTGGGTTTGTAGCTGATTGCAACACATCTAGATATAAAGACATATCCGCATTGTAATTTTTATTACAATTATCAATGTCACTTAATTTTAATTATTTTTAATCTTATAAATGTATTTATATTAATTTAATGATTATTATCTCTTCTCATGCACATATTATAATTACGTCATTTCAGATGAAAAACATGAGTTGGAATGATTTCATAAGGAATAAAGAACGATTGCCTGTAAGTATATAATGTGTTATATTATTCATAACTACTGAAGACAACATCAGTGGCATAGATTATTTATTATTAGCATTGTAGTGTTTGCATAGTATCCATGCACTAGTAACACAGATAAATAAGAATTACTGTAATCACAGGCTCGCCAACATATTACGCGTCGACCCTCGCCGAATGGTAGTTGCGTACTGCCTGATACGCACGAGATTGTGTCCGTACAACTAGTAATTGCACATTATTCTAGTGGAAAAAATAAAGAGATCAAAATATATTTTTTAAGTGTCTGTATTTCCCTTAAAAATGGTAATACTGGAATTTTTAAAAAATAATTTTAAAAGCTCGAAGTTTCTAGTTTCGAAACCTTACGATAAAAATAATTTTCAAGCAATGTGTTCCGCTTGGAACTACGAACTTAAAACAATTTTTTTCAACTTAACCATGTGGATCGGATAACTTGTTTATTCAGCTTAAATTTTCTATTTTAAAAAGTTCGATACGACCACTTCTCGCTGAGATATCGAACTTTGAATGGAGAAGAATCTTTTTGTCTTTAAACATTAATATCTCAGCAACCGCTGATCACACAAAAAAATTAAAGAGTGTTTTGATATTTCGAATAAATTTCCCACAAAAATAGGTACGGTTTTTAAAAAGAAGTTTTTTTTTAAATTCTTAACATTAATTTGAATAATCGAGAAAAGAGATTTTGGTGGCTTTTGGGATAATCAAGCGCTAAGTTGAAAATATTGAGAAAACCAGTAATTTTAAGTGTGCCTTTTACAGTTTAATATTCCCACAAGAACCCCACGAAGTTTCGATTCAATTCATTGAGCCGTTTTTTTGTTTTATGCTATCGAATTTTTGTAAAAAAAATTAAGGATCACAATATGACTTTAAATGATTTGACTTCAAATTTGACTTTAATTGCTTGAACAATTTTTTTTATTGTAAGATCTTGAAACAACAAATTTAGAGCTTTAAAGTTCTTTTTTTCTAAATTCCAGTATGACTATTTTTAAGGCGAATACAGCAACTTGAAAAACTTTTAAAAATTAAAAAAAAAAATTATCCCTTAATTTTTTCCACTAGTGTATGTGTGTACCCTCGTACACTACATCCCTTCCATATTATTATAACCTACTAATAGAACATATACTCGTATAAACTACGAGTGATATTATCTAATAACCAATCATTACACAATTGACTGATCCTACGCGTTTTTATCCAACTCGTGTTGGATGCATCTCGGCTTACGTGCTTGTGGCTTTGAACCACCGTTATTGCAAAGGGTTCGCCAGTGCTCCCAGCAGTGGACTCCCAAAGTGCACACTCAAATACCCAGTTTGTGAAACCCTCAGACTACCGCGCGTGCCGAATGACATTGTGCAGTCCACACCTCATTTAAAACCGCCAATTAAACAACCGTGAGCTTTAAGTTTGGTAGCATCCTGGAGACCATCAAAAGACGAAACCACGCTTACATACCACCACACTAAACCCACCAATATTGAATGTTTCATGATTTTGCGTCTCCAATATTATTTTTCTTTTTAATCCCCGACTCAAAAAGAGGGGTGTTATAAGTTTGACTTGTCTGTGTATCTGTGTATCTGTGGCTCTGTGTATCTGTGTGTCTGTCTGTGGCATCGTAGCTCCTAAACGAATGGATCGATTACGATGCGGTTTTTTTCATTTGAAAGCTGACGTGATCGAGATGGTTCTAGCTATAATTAATGAAGATCTGATCAGGGGTTTCAAAGTCATCAGCTCGTTTTGTTAGCTGCGGTAGCGATCTTAGACGCATAATAGTTATTTACTTTACTTTTAAACATATCTGTGACTTAACATTTGAAATAAAAACGTATACAAATACATGTGTGTTTTAACTGGTACCACTGAGCTACTCTGATGATGGAATGGATGGATGGATGGACGATGAAAGGTAGGAGACGAAATCCTGGATGGCTTTAAACTTAATAGGTTTACTAAGTTTGGACGCATTAGATTCGTCTTGGCTGTAGGAAACTAAGTGTAAAAAAGTTAGTGCGATAAAGTTAGTTGCCTCCAACGCAACAATTTTTCCAGGGAGTGTTCGAAGGAAATACGCCAGGATTTCGCGAACATAATTCGACACGGCCGACTTCCCAAATACAACATGACCAGAGAACAACTCACAGCGTTAAAGAGGTTACGCCAAAACGAAGACATTCTAGTGATTAGAGCCGACAAAGGTAATGCCACGGTGATTATTATGAGAAAATTTCTAACCTATTGTCTGATGAATCCAAGTACAAGAAGGTTATATCCGACCCAACTAATAAGATCATGAAGAAAACGACTGATCTCTTGGCAGCACACCAGGAAACATTGTGTCTTGAGATATCCAAATTAATAACATCATGCATTAAACCACCTAAACTGTACGGACTACCAAAAATACATAAAGATAACATCCCTCTGCGTCCCATAGTGAGCCAAATTGACACACCAACTTACAAATTGGCTAAACACCTAGCTAACATACTCTCACAGCTACGGGGATCAACGCAGGCGTATGTTAAAGATTCATACCAATTTGTCAAAGAACTGAAAACCTTGAAGCTCGGAGACAATGAAACTATGATCGGTTTTGATGTTCAGTATCTATTCACATGCTTACTAGTATCAGACTGCATCAGAATTGTAAAAAGGAAGCTAACTGAACATGATTACTCTCAAGAATATGCACAACTTCTTGAACACTGTCTTACATCGGGATACCTGTACTGGAATGGTGAATTCTACAATCAATCAAGTGGATGGAGTAGCAATGGGATCTCCCGTGTCTCCTGTGGTCGCTGACATCTTCATGGAGGACTTCGAAGACCTGGCCCTCCAAACAGCACCAGTTAAACCACGGTTCTATAAAAGGTACGTAGACGACACCTTTACTATACAGCCCATAGACAAAGTTGATGCATTTCTTAACTACCTTAATTCAATACACTCCAGCATTAAATTCACAATGGAGTTAGAGGAGAATCGTAGGCTAGCCTTTATTGATGTTTTAATAATCAGAAACTTTAACAATACAGTAAGCCATACAGTTTTTCGGAAACCAACCCATACAGACAAATATCTCAATGGTGATTCACACCACCACCCGAACCAATTATCTGCCGTAGGCCTTTCCTTGTTACAGAGGGCACGTGGCATCTGTGACGACCAACACCTGGGAGAAGAGCTGCAATATGTCAAAAAAGTTCTTGCTGACAACAAGCTGAAAATCCATCCCGTTCGTCGCAGAGGACATGTGAAAACACCAACAGTGGATCGTGCCCCCCTCATCCTGCCATATGTGAAGGGTGTTACAGACAAGATCGGCCATGTATTGAGAAAAGCATCGGTTAAAACATATTTCAAGCCGCATAAAAAGCTACACCAATACCTGAGACCTGTGAAAACTAACATTCCTTTACAAGATGCAGGGGTGTACCAGTTAGAATGTGACTCTGGACTCTCGTATATAGGACAGACAAAAAGAAATATATGCACACGCGTACGGGAACATATCGCGGATATAAAACACCAACGTAGTGGAAAGTCTGCAGTTTGTAAGCATCAACAGGACGGCGCCAATCACTACATCCGTTTCGACAAACCGAAGATCCTCGCAAAGGAAAGTCGACTGATACCCAGGATGGTACGCTATTGAGATTAAAAAACATCCTAATTTCAATAGAGAAGGTGGTTAGCGATTATCTAACACCTGGGACCCCATAATTCACAAACTCAAGTCCCAAGTCCAGCAAACTGCCAAACAAGATGACACCGTCAGTTATTTTTGCAAAAATTTGAAATAAACCGGGCACAGAAAAACAAAATATCAAACGGTGTAGTTTTGGAAACAATAACAGCATCAACCAATAGGACGACCAACACCTCAGTCTCTTCGTGACCACGATGGCTGAAAAGCTCTCGAAACGTCGGAATAATAAAAAATTGTAAAATCTAAACCAAAATAAACGCGATAGTAAGCCGCATAAAATTTGTTTAATTCATTAGTGCGATAAAATAAAACATTCTGAATCTAAAAAATCTGATCATGGATCCTCTTAGATCAGCAAATCATCAAGAAATGGACCTATAGTGCTTTAAATAAAATTGTTACTCACAGTATCTGATGATGCACCATTATAAATCCTCTTAGATCAGCAAATTAACAAGAGATAGAACTATAGTGCTTTAAGTAAAGCCTTTAGCTGGGCCGTTATCAAATCGGAAGATCGGAAGTATCTGATCATGCACTATCATGAATCCTCTCAGATCAGCAAATCAACAACAGATAATACCATAGTGCTTTAACTAAAACTGTTACTCACTATGAGCCATTAGCTGGACCGTTATCAAATTGAAGACCTGGAGTAGTTATCTAATGATGCACCATGAGGATCCAAGGGATATTGAAAGGATATAACTATTGAGCCATGACTAATGTTGTTTATTGCTATTAAGCTGGTGATAAAAACAAGGATTTGTTGGTATCTCACATATTTTATTTATAAAATATATGTTTTTTTACTTAGTATTTTACTTTTATTTGCTTGTATTGTATTTTACTCTTGTACAGGAAACTAACCGTATTACCATAAAACATAAACTAGCCCGAGACAAGCACTAATCACGGCTACAGACCATTTAGTACCACAAAACAAAGCTTCACTCTTGATGAGAAAAAGTGTTTAAATTTTAACTATGTCAAATGTGAGTTAACTCATAACCAAAATTCGGTCCAGCAATATGGTTATTTTAGATGTTACAATTCTACAATAAATAATAAACTTCTTTTTAATTACTTCAGATAATTGTAAAACCCATTACACACTTTTTCAAATTGAAATATTATACGATGGGCAAACAAAACGTTCAAACGACCATCGACTGTCAAATGTCAAACCGGGGTCACTTTCTCACTACATCAAACGCATTAAGCAGACAACAATTGCTTTGACACATGTCTGAATTCAACAAGAAACAAATATGATTCTGTGGTATAAAACTTTGCTCAGATATTCAGTTTATGTTTAGCCAACAACATAGCTAACATGGTTCCAAATATGCCTTATAGCAAGACCGCTAATGTTAAAAAAAATATGTACCTTTATTGTCCTGACATCCATTACCTTCTCAGGGCGCCCCACAGCTCCTCGGAGTATCCAGAGCGAGGTACAATCAACGGTACACGTCTAAATATTGGGCCATTCCAATTCCATTAATTATAAAATAGATCCAATCAATATCGTGCACACGCCATATTAATCAGCGGTTAGTTCCTTTAGCCCACCCGACGAACGAAAAATAGTGGAAATAATTCGTGTAAAAGCAATTTTTGGTATAGTTTATGTCAATATACAATATACAATAATACCAGAAGGTGTTTTGTGCTTTTGTTGACCTTAAGAAGGCTTATGATCGAGTGAACAGGAGTGAATTGTGGCAGCAGCTGTCCGGGTTTGGGTTAAAGGAGCGTTTGGTCCGTGCACTGAAATCTCTCTATGAGGATTCCAGTGCATGTGTTAGAATTAATGGGGCGCTATCTGACTGGTTTGGCATCTCTAAAGGTGTCTGACAGGGATGTGTAGCGTCACCATAGCTCTTCAATCTATTCATAGACAGTTGTCTGAAAGAGTTGCGTGAAAGGAAGTATGGTTTAAGATTGAATGACTTGGTGATCAAATGTCTCTTGTACGCCGACGATCAAGTTATCCTTGCATCTTCGGCGTATGAGTTACAGGAAATGGTTACTATAATGAATGCGGAATTAGAAAAGAAAGGTATGAAAGTGAATGAAAGTAAAACAAAAGTAATGGTTTTGGAGAGAGAGGATGAAATGACAGAATGTGAGATAATGATAGACGGAAAGAAAGTGGAACAAGTCAAACAATTTGTTTACTTGGGAAGTATGTTTACTAGGGATGGAAAGTGTGATGAAGATATTGAGAGAAGAGTGCAAAAGGGTAACGTAGTGAACGGTGCCATCCATAGTATAATGAACAGCCAAATAATGTCCCAAAAGTCACGGATGGCTGTTCATAATGCGGTGCTTGTTCCTACATTAATATATGGGAGTGAAGGTTGGGTATGGCAGAAGAAGCATGAGAGTAGAATTAACGCTGTAGAAATGCGGTCGTTAAGGAGTGTATGTGGAGTGACGATAGCGGATAGAATAAGGAATAGCACACTGCGTGATAGATGTGGTTTGAAAGAAGAGGTAGTGACAAGGATTGACAAAGAAATGCTTCGATGGTTTGGGCACATGGAAAGGATGAGTGAAAGTAGATTGACGAAAGGAATTTATAAATCTGGTGTGGATGCGTTAAACAAGGCAGGCCCAGGAGAGTGTTTTCCGACCAAATCGGAGACATCCTCAAGAAAGCTAGGTTGCCTAGTGCCCATAACCACAGAGCCTGTATGAAGAGAATTGTGGATGTGAAGGAAGCAAGGGAGCTGTGTAAGGATCGTGGTAAGTGGCGCTCCATTGTCTCTGCCTATCCCTGTGGGAAAAAGGCGTGACAATTTGATTGATTGATTGATCATTAAATCAGGAAATATGCCATAAAGAATGCTGTGATTGAAGATTTTTGCCAGAAATGGGGCTGCTGTATCTATTATACTGTCAATGGTTTTAACCGATATCTCCCAAAGATCCTCAGATTTCTTTTTGCGGATTGACTTGAAGGTGGTAAGTCGAGCTTGCTATGATATGTTTAAAGCTAAATAGTGGTAGGCTTTGATTTACTCTCCAATAATGGGTTGGCTAGATCAACAGAAGACGGTAATGATTTGGTGATCTGCATTGTGTTGGCATATGAGTTTTGATCTACTAAAATATACGATAATCTGACAACACTATCGATATGATGGCAACTCTGAAGCGGACAACGAGAGAGAACGCATAGATTGCGTGGCAGTCGGAGCGAAGAGAGGGTTGTTAGCGAAGAATAAATACAAGAAGGACAGATTGCATTTAAAGGATTATTTGGAGATGTTAATAAGAAAGGATTGCTACATGAAACTGTATATTGTGTTTGCAGATTATAAATGCATAGTAAATCCAGTTGTTTAATTAATACAACCAAATCATAACCTGTAATGTAAAAGTATGCCGTGAGATGCTGTTGTTTCTAATTACTGACTTCACATTACACTGAGAAAAAACTGACGCTTATAATTGCAATATCAGAAAAGAAGAGCTGAAACTCCTCTGCCACTTCTTTATCATCTGTAATACTGCTTCCATCTACCTTAAGTTTATAATTATATGCTCTGTTTTTTGTTTTGCCGCATTCCGTGTTTATTATAGATTTTTATTTTATTATCGGCATTTTATATTTTATTTATTATATAAATATTTTTAGCTGCATTGTATACTTTCTTAAAAGTTTTCGAATAACATTAAACATGTTCTATAAAATTCTTATTTTTATTATACGTCTCACTGTATAAGTCATAAAGTTCTTGTCTACTTTTGTATATACCCGCTGTCGCCCATTCGTTAAAAAATATTTTATTATTAGCTTTTATCGTTTTCGTAGTAAAATTTTTAGTAAATTGATCATTTATACACTAAAAAAAATGATTATACAGATCATTCGGGTTATCACCGGGGGTAGGTGTTGTTTGACTTTGGAGTTTGTAATAAATTTAAATTTTTAATTTAAGTTTATTAATTCTAGTTTTATTGGTATGTCTTATTGTGATATTTTGTCTATGATGCATAATGTCCGTGGTATAGTCAAAACTTGCCAATCGGCCTTAATGATCCGATGTCAATCGATGTCAGATTGTATATCATTATAGATGTATATGTCGGCTTATGATTACAAAATATATTATTAAGGCAAGTGCCTCTCTTATAGTCTTATTCATTGTTTTTTCGTTTTTCAGTTCAAGCCGGCATTTGACATCTATCCCGTCAAAAAGTTTAGCAATAATAAAAAATATAAAAAAAGAGTAAGTACTTAATATGTTTTGTCTAGTGGAATATCCCTGCAGATGTTACTCTAATAAAGCTCGCTCTAATCAATTTATATATATATATATATATATATATAAATTCATTTATATATATATAATCAATTTATATATATATATATATATATATATAAATTGATATATATATATACATATTATATATATAGAGTGTTAGTGGGTATTCCAGTGCATGTGTTAGAATTAATGGGGCGCTATCTGACTGGTTTGGCATCTCTAAAGGTGTCAGACAGGGATGTGTAGCGTCACCATGGCTCTTCAATCTATTCATGGACTCACTGTATAAGTCATAAAGTTCTTGTCTACTTTTGTATATACCCGCTGTCGCCCATTCGTTAAAAAATATTTTATTATTAGCTTTTATCGTTTTCGTTGTAAAATTTTTAGTAAATTGATCATTTATACACTAAAAAAAATGATTATACAGATCATTCGGGTTATCACCGGGGTAGGTGTTGTTTGACTTTGGAGTTTGTAATAAATTTAAATTTTTAATTTAAGTTTATTAATTCTAGTTTTATTGGTATGTCTTATTGTGATATTTTGTCTATGATGCATAATGTCCGTGGTATAGTCAAAACTTGCCAATCGGCCTTAATTTTCCGATGTCAATCGATGTCAGATTGTATATCATTATAGATGTATATGTCGGCTTATGATTACAAAATATATTATTAAGGCAAGTGCCTCTCTTATAGTCTTATTCATTGTTTTTTTCGTTTTTCAGTTTAAGCCGGCATTTGACAACTATCCCGTCAAAAAGTTTAGCAATAATAAAAAAAATAAAAGAAGAGTAAGTACTCAATATGTTTTGTCTAGTGGAATATCCCTGCAGATGTTACTCTAAAAAAGCTCGCTCTAATCAATTTATATATTTAATTGATTAGAGCGAGATATATATATATATATATAGAGTGTTAGTGGGTATGTCCAGCCTTTTCCCCATGACCACCCGCTGCCACCCACTTGTGGTTGCAGTAGTAGAAGGTTATATGAGTTATATCCCTTTATTATCTCTTGCATCTTCGTGGTGCATTATCAGATACTCTCGGTCTTTAATTTGATTACAGTCCTGCTAATGGCTCATAGTGAGTAATAATTTTAGTCAAAGCTCTATAGTTCTATGTCTTGTTAATTTACTGATCTGAGAGGATTTATGATGGTGCATCATCAGATACTCTCGGTCTTTAATTTGATTACAGTCCAGCTAATGGCTCATAGTGAGTAATATTTTTAGTTAAAGCACTCTAGGTCCATTTCAATTTTTGTAAAAAAATAAATATAAAAACATTTTCCAGTGGACCGAATTGTGAATTTAAACCATTCTCGAATGCCCTTGAACACACACAAAAATTAACATCAAAATCGGTTCAGTCGTTTAGGAGGAGTTTAGTCACATACACACGCACACAAGAAATATATATATATATATATATATTTATACTAGCTGTGCCCGCGGTTTCACCCGCGTAAAATTTGGTTTATAACACAGTCATAACAAAGGAAGAGGTTCTCAACTCGACTGTATATGCTTTTTTTGTATATAACTAATATAAAAATGACAGACGGAAATAAAAATAAATATAGAATAATTCCAAATAGCTGAAACTATAGTCAATTGGGAACTATACTAAAAAAATATTTTAATATTTAAGGAACCTATGTTACTTGCAGTACCTCCAAAAATATGTGTACAAAGTTTCATGATAATCGGTTAAGTAGTTGTTGTGTGAAAACGTAACAAACAAACTCACATTCACATTTATAATAATAGTAGGATATGCATATAGTGACAGAAGGAAATAACAATAAAGAAAAATTCCAAACAGCTGAAAGTATAGTCTATGGAAAGTATAGTGTATAGTCTTCATAGTATAGTTAATTGGATTGGATGTTGACGTGACCGTTGGTAATATAGTGCGATGGTATTATAGTATAGCTTGTCTAACTATAAATGATGCGCCTCCCACTTTAGTTTATTTAAATGTGTGAATACAAATATTACTAACTATTACTATACTTTATTATCGTGATCCTCCTTTTGTGTCTAACCAGCAACTGAATGACCAATTACAATTTCATTTTCTGTGTGTTGCATCCATATTTTATAGTCGCACGTGTGCTTAAATGCAGTGGAGGGGCGCGTCATTTCGGGTTGGACAGGCTCTACTCTATAATACCATCGCATCTATTAAAAATGAATAAACTAAAATAAAATAAAAATTAAATAGGATTTTGTACGTGTAACTCCTAACCAAAAAAAACCTGCCAATAACTAACCTTGGGCCTATATTACCTTAAGTACAATGCGTTTTAACAAATCGCTTGAAAACTCGCAAAACGGACACAACCGTCAATGACGTTTGCCATCACGTGACTGCCTGGCCTGCCGCGAGTCGCGTACTCAATGATGTGACCGACTTCTTCCCCCACCTCACTACACATAATGGCTTACACATAAGATATAGATGTATACTGTCGCGGGCTTTTTTGTAGCTCTATTTAGGATACACATTTTCACCATACATCACATATGTGTAACTCTAGCGGTTTTGGCAGCGCACGCCAGAATAGCTCGCAGATGGTAGATTTTTATCCGACTTACTTGACACTTATCGTCATATTTTGGACAATTCACACAATATCTTGATAAATCGTAGCCTATGTGTTATTCTGATGTATAAGCTATATTATTGTAAAGTTTCATTAAAATCCATCCAGTAGTTTTGGCGTGAAAGAGTAACAAACATCCATCTATCCATCCATACTCACAAACTTTCGCGTTTATAATATAAGTAAGGAAAGGATTATTACTCGACATCAAAATATGGCATATGACAACACCTAATGTTAAGCTGAAGTGCGGTCCATGAATGGAGCTGGTTCCAAAACGCGACTAAGTCACTGGGCACCACTGCCTACCATTCTTATCGCTAGTATTAAACTGTTATTTATTTAATTAACATTTTCGATATTTTTTAGACAATTGATTAATCAATCTATCAAATTGTCACGCCTTTTCCCCACAGGGATAGGCAGAGCCGATGGAGCGCCTCTTACTACGATCCTTACACAACTTTCTTGCTTCCTTCACATACACAGTTCTCTTCATACAGGCTCTGTGGTTATGGGCACAACACACACAAATCGGATTTTTTTAAAGTAACGGAAACTATCTTATTAACTATGAACTAAAAGATCCCGAAATATTAAGTATGTACAAAATTAATTTACAGGACCTAACTAATAAAAAATACTTACTTCAAAAATTATACGAAAAAATAAAATAATTTTACTGGATCGAAAAATGTAATTCTCTGTAGCGCAAATTTCTCTAATCGCATGCGTCCGACAATGACGTCTGCCCGTTCGGGTAGGCATAGTTAGATTTGTGCGCTCCCCAACCACAACACAGCGCCGTCGCCTGCCGCCACACTTCGGCGAATGTGCGCGACGACGACTGACGGCGATGATGCGGCGATGCAGAGTATTCGTTAAAAGGAACTTTAACTTCAAAAGCCAATTTTTTTTTAACTTGATACACCCAAAATTTTTAAATATCATGTTCCTAGGTTCAGTGGTTAAGATTTTGTATACCTTGTATAAAAAAAAATTGGATACCTTTTTATCGCAATAAAAGGTAGCCTATGTTCTTTCTCAGGGTCTAAAGATTGGCTGTGCTAAATTTCATCAAAATCGGTTGAGAGGTTTAGGCGGGAAAGCGTAACAGACAGACACATTTTCGCATTTATGTATTTAATAAAAAAAATAATATAGGGATATAAAGATGAATAACGGTTTACAGCTGTCCATATTCTTTGCACCTGTCATTGCTCTAATACATTTTTTTTGTGTTCTAAATAAGTTAATAATGTGACAGTTTGCTGCATGTCCCCAATGCAATATTCCATATCGTAGATTTGAACTGACGAAACTATGGTATGCACATAAGGCAGTTTTAGTGGATGAGTTTATTCTTAGTTTTCCAAGTGCATATACAAATCTACTTAGCTTGTGACATAGACTATCTATATGTGGTTTCCATTTCATGTTACTATCTAACAGGACTCCTAAGAATTTCATTTTGTTGACTTCTTCTATATTGTGTTCATCATGTGCTACTGCTACTTGCTTTTTGGATGTGTTGTTTAAGCAGAATTGCATATATCTTGTTTTAGTAAGATTATTTTGATTCAGCCAGTCAATTACACATTTTATAGTGCTATTTATAGTGTTTTGGTATTTAATGTCATTTGAACCTTTGATCATAATTGTGGCGTCATCTGCGAATAATATCATTTTCTGTTCTAAATACTTTGGCAGGTCGTTAATATAAATGAGAAATAGCAGGGGTCCTAGAATGCTCCCTTGAGGGACACCATGCTTTATAAGTTTAGTTTCTGATTTTATTTGCACTTCCTTTTTATTTTTATCTATATGTGATATTTCTGTAAATTGTTGTCCTGCTTCCAAATATGATTTAATTAATTTGTGTGCTTGTCCTCTTATCCCATATTTATACATTTTTTCTAATAATATACTGTGATTTATGAAGTCGAAAGCCTTTGTCATGTCTATGAACACTCCCATCACTGGTATTCTATTGTTTAAACACTCGAATACTTTTTTTAAAAGTTCATAATATATGCCAAGGTTCGTGGATTTACCTTTTCTAAAGCCAAATTGAGATTCACTTAGGATTTTATATTTATTACAAAAACTGTAAAATTTTAATATATTTTTTCAAATATTTTTGAGAATATTGGGATTAATGCTATCGGTCGGTAGAGTCTGTGCGGAAAGAGAACCGTCATAAAATTTGAGGGCGCCACTGTGTTTTTTTAACGTATTTGCTATGTTGACAACACTGTTACGTCATTATAGCGCGACTATGATTCTTGATATTTCTACACTTTGTAAAATAAATTGATACAAAATTCTGTCTAAATAATACAACCTATTATTGAAAAAGTTGTAAAAATAATTGCAAATAATGGGTTATAATAATAACCCAGGGTCTACTCTGGGTTAACACAATATAAACTATTTTTTCTCCCGATTAACACCACGGGGCGCAGCTGTTAAATAAAAGATTTTATTTATATATATTCTTATTGAGTCACTAATCAGAACCATAGTCAAAGTCTGATTCCAAATATTTAATACCAGACATGAGTGATCCATCTTCGGAGCTACCAGAGAGATACAAATTATTAATATCGTCTTCTGAACTTGATGTACTCGAATCAGTAACATTTATAATAAACTCTTGCATGTCGTCTAATAAATGGTCTTATTCCCAATATTTTTGTTCAACATGTAATACATGATCACATTCTTTTTGCCAATGTTCTGCAGTAATATTATCGAAACATTCATTTATAATTGGTAGTAGATGTTTTGCTGATACATTAACATTTTTTGACGCTACTTGTCTTTTTACTAAACTCCAAATCATTTCAATTGCATTTAGGTCGCAGTGATATGGCGGTAACCTGACAACGGTATGGCCATGTTCTTCAAGTATTTGATCGATTTCAAATATTGGTTCTCCTTTGTTCCTTTTTACTAAACTTAAAAGTTCAGCTTTTAGTGCGTTATCTGGATATTCCACTCCATTGTCTTCTAACCACTTTCTTAAACTGTCTTTCTTGTCATTGCTGTTTGGAGGCTTATTTAAGCAAGTACTGTGATAAGATGCGTTGTCAAGCACAATGACAGATGGTTTAGACAGGTTTGGCAAAAGTTTTTCTTTTATCCACTTTGTAAAGTTTTCCCGATTCATGGCATGGTGGTAATCTGCTGAAATACTTTTGGTTTTATATGCAAGTAGGCATTTTTTTATGAATCCATCTCTGCTGCCAGCATAATATATCTTTCACCGAGGGAAATGGCTTTTGAAACTCCAGGTTCATCGGGACCTTGCCAACACTTACTGACTTTATGTGCAGTGTGAATATATATCTCGTCTATATAAACAACTGGTTTTCCTGTTTCTCTCAAGCGCTTCATTGTTCGCAAATATTTAGCACGCCAGACCACAATATCACGTCTCTCAATAAGAACTTTTCGTTTTGACTGACACTTTTTATATTTATAACCTAGTTCTTTTAAAACTTCGCGCAGACAAGTGATTCCACCGCAGACGTTTATGTCTTCTTTTAACACACGATGTAGTTTTCTCAGAGTCGGCACCTCCTTTCTTACAGCATAAAATTCACGAAATTTGTTACGACTGACGCACTTATCAAAATCATCAAGAATGACTTTTTTGGTCTCCCTTTACGTATTTTCCCCGGTGTGCATGTCATTTGTAGAACCTTCTTTTTTTATTTTAGATACTGTATCTCTACTCAAACCTGAAAAAAATCATAAGTTAGTAAAAAAAAATAAAAGCATCAACACACTTTTACGCCTACTATCAAGAACAAATTGGTTGAATCAAAAACATACAAATATTGTCACATGTTTATATGAAATCCTTTTAGTTAAATACATTTGGAGATATCAGGAACCGAAGGTTATCCAGGAAGTACATAAGCAATAATATAAAACTGTTCCATACCGGACATTGCTGCAACACGCTCCGTTACTTTACTGAGGTCAGCAATGGTGTGTTTTGCCGCTTTTTCTCTTTGACAAAACTGTATAATGTTAAATATTATTGCCCTTGTGGAACTGCGTAACGATTTTCCCCGTTTAGACATAATTTTATGCAAAATTCACTTAAAAAAACACAAAACAAAGCTGTATCCGTCACGTAAATACTTTGACAGATAGCTGGGCTGGGCTGCCATATAAAAATTATATTGTTAGTTCCATTTTACGCCACGACGGTTCTCTTTCCGCACAGACTCTAGTTTTCACAATTCGTCTTGTCACCTTTTTTGTAAAATGGTTTAACTATAGTAGTTTTAACTATAGTTGTTTGTCTGGGTATATTCCCTGTTCCATTGTCTCACCAAGATGAATAGAATTTGTTAAATTAAGTACTTTATTTAATGAAGTTATACTAAGTATTCTACTTATTGAATGTTTTCTACCAAATTAATATAAGTGTCATTGAAAGCATTTACTATGTCAATTGGCTGATTCCCTTCAAAATTAATTTATAAAAACCACTCTTTAGTATCAGCAGTTGGTTGCCAACAGGGCGATCCACTCGGTCCTGCCATCTTCAGTTTAACAATTCATAAGATCATAAGCAGCCTAAATTCAAAATTTAATTTATGGTATCTCGATGATGGCACGATTACAGGAAACGCAGATACAGTTCTTAGGGCTTTACAAAAAATTATAAACGATTTTAAGACCATTGGCTTAGAGCTAAATTTTTCGAAATGCGAACTGTATCTTTCTAATTTATTAACACCTGGCGAACAATCTAAAATTATTTCCATTTTTAATAGTCTGGCACCCAATATAAAAATTTTAAACAACGAAACCCTTCGACTTCTAGGATCACCAATCCTTGATGAATCGATTCAAATTTACGTTCAGGAACAATTAACAAAATTTAACTCAACTTCAGAACGCTTATTCCAAATTCAACCACAAATGGCACTTTTTATCATCCGATTTTGTTTGTTTGCCCCCAAATTTACATATGTACTCCGATGCTCCCAACTTTGGAAATTTCCCAATGAACTACTATTACTAGACAAACTTTTACAAAATACACTAACAGAAATCCTAAATTGTCCAATGAACGACCGTACATGGGCCCAGGCCTCACTGCCAATTCGGTTTGGAGGTCTGGGAATTCGCAAAATTTCTAGTGTAGCACTGCCAGCGTTTCTGTCGTCAGTATACAGTACTGTCGAGCTCTACGGGAGCATCCCATCTTTGGGTTCCGTGGAGCCGGCGTACATGTCGGATGCCAGAGATGCCTGGTCAGTTGCGTGTCCCAATATTTCGCTACTAATTTCGCCAAAATTTCAAGGACTATGGGACGAGCCGCTCTGCAAAATGGTAATGGAAGATATTTTATCTTCCAGTAACATGAGAGAGCGGGCTCGCCTCATAGCCGTCTCTACTAGGGAGTCGGGTTTCTGGTTGCAGGTTTTTCCGTCTGCATCGGTTGGAACACTCCTCGACAGAAATACCCTGACCCTGGCGGTATGTCTTCGTCTCGGAGCCCGGACTGTCCATCAACACCAGTGTCGGTGCGGAGAACTGGTCGATAATCTTGGACACCACGGGCTTTCTTGTGCCGGTTGCATTCCCCGTCACGCGGCACTCAACGATATCATCCGAAGGGCTCTTGTCACTGTTGGAGTGCCCGCAATTTTAGAACCCTGTGGTATTGCGCGGAGCGATGGCAAGAGACCTGACGGAATGACTGTTGGGCCATGGAAACTTGGCAGGTCTTTGGTGTGGGATGCGACTTGTGTAGACACATTAGCCCCATCTTACATCCAAGCGACTTCGTTAAGCGCGGGAAGTGCGGGAAGTGAACCTCAAGTTGCGCAAATACGCTAACCTCGGTACTGGTGGCAGGTCTACCTTGGCAGGTCTTTGGTGTGGGATGCGACTTGTGTAGACACATTAGCCCCATCTTACATCCAAGCGACTTCGTTAAGCGCGGGAAGTGCGGCGATTCTGCTGAGAACCTCAAGTTGCACAAATACGCTAACCTCGGTACTGGTTACGAATTTGCGCCGTTTGGGGTCGAGACGCTGGGCCCTTGGGGACCATCAGCTAAGCGCCTGGCCAATGGAGGTGTCCAGGCGGCTGACGGAGAAGTCTGGAGACAGGAAGGCTGGCAATTATTTCTGCCAACGTATTAGCCTTGCCATACAAAGGGGAAATGTTGCCAGTCACCTTGGGACTATCTCTGATGCGACGTCATTAGATGATATTTTTTATTTATAGTTTAATTATAGTTAATTATTACTTTTAATGAAGTTTAATTGTAAATATTTATTATAAAATATCTTTATATTTTATCAAATTAATATTTTCTTGTATCTTGTACTTATTATTAGCCATGTCGCTTTTGTTTTGTTGGTTGCATTATGCATATGTTTTTTATTTTGCAATTTTCGAGCAATAATTATTGATTTTTGAAGAGTACTTGAATAACTCTTGTATACCTCCTGATAAATTATCTTTATTATTACCTCCTTTTTTCATTTTACTGATCCAGTATAATTTTTGTTTTGTTTTAGTGGCTTTTCTTATACCCTTTGTTATCCATTTAGGATTTTGTTGTGTTTTTTTTATTGTTATATGGGAAACAAAGTTCATAAAACGTTTTGAATATTTCATAGAAATAATCAAACGCTTCATTTACATATTTTATCTAATAAAGGTCAAAAAATGATTCACTTGTTTGAATTTAAGCAGGTTTGCTGTGCTATAATTTCTTTTTTGTATATAATAATAGCTGATACCAACTTTGTAATTTATAGGAATTTTGAGAAGCTGTGCCGAGTGGTCAGACAGTCCTAAATATAAAATTTTGCTTATGCAATATTTGCTATTGTGGGCAATATTGTCAATACATGTGCCACTTGCTAGTCTTGTTGGTGTATTTATTTCTAGTCTAAAATTATGATTTAAAAGCAAGTTTTTAAAATCGGTTGTCATTTTTTATTTTTTTAGTTTGTCTATATTAAAATCACCACAGATCACTTTTTTTTTGTTTTTAGTCTTGTTTAGGTATTGTAGTAGTATGTAAAGCTTTTCCATAAAAATGACGATATTGCTTGTTTTTGGTGTTCTATATATACAAACAACTATTAATCTATATGCTATTATTTCTATTGCAAAGCACTGCACTCAAAGCTGCTAACTATAGACATTTTTGTAATTTCATTTTTTTCTGTGAATGTTATATTATTTCTTATTAAAATACAGGTACCACCTCTCTTTTCCATTCTTTGATAAATTTCAGTACGTTTATAGTCCGTTATGTTAATATTGTCTTCATGTCCTTGTTTGATAAAATGTTCCGAGCAGAAAAAAATGTCCACTAATTTATTCGAAACTCTTAGCTCATTTAATACCACTTCTAATTCATCCATTTTAGTTAATAAACCAGCTATATTTTGATTCCATCAAACCAAAATTTGAAGGAATTTTGGTTTAGGCTTCAAGAAAAAACTCTTCTAGACATTTATTATTCTTTACTTGGAGATTGTAGTTGGTATTAGTTATGTTAATATCTTTTTCTTCCTTTTGTGTTTCTTTGTTGTGGCTATTTTGTAATCTTTCAGTTCTTATCTTGCTTTCTATATATTCCTTATAGTTTCTATATATTCCTTATATAATTTGTAAAAATTCCTTTTAGTACTCTCTGTCCAATATGTGTCGATAAGTGTCTGTATTGTGGTATATATTCATTGTAATTCATGTCTATGGTATGTTGAGGTATGAAATATTTTAGTTTGTAAGTTTAATTCATAGTTTAATTTAATTTCATTTAAGTAAGTACTGTACAGTTTTTCACACACAATTGTATTTGTATGTTTTAAAATATGAAGATAATAATTGAGTTTAGACAGCAGCATCGTTGGGTTCTTGTCATTTGTTCCAGGAATAATAATAACATAATATTTTTTTAGTGAGTATTGTGGCGTAGTATTCTGCCGGTTTTAATATATCTTGTATTTGCGCTCCTAGCTTGCAGAAACTTGTTATAAATATTCTTCACCTAGTATTGATTTCAGTTTTATTGCTAGTCCGTCTGCATGAATTAACACTTGACGTTGTTTTTTTGTTCTTTATGAGCGATATATTTATTATTATTGTTTTCAAGGTTAGATGTAGTTATTTGTTGTTTCTCAGAAGTATTTGTTTTGTTTATCAATTTGTTGACAGTGATATTTTTGTTGTAATTCAGTATTATGTCATTTTGTTTTGGTGTTAATTGTGATTCGTTTAGATTCTGTTTATTTGTCGTTTTTGTGTTTTTTTTTGTGTATGTTTTTAGGAGTGTCATCACATAGTATTTTCTTGAATAGTTTTTGTTTTTGAGTAATTTGTTCTATTGTTTTTTTAGGTTCATTATTTTCTATGTTGAGTTTGTAGACAAACTATGTGCACTAGCCAACTCTATTGATAGTCTTTCAATTTGTCCTTTTAATTCTATGAACTCAAATCAATCAATCAAATTGTCACGCCTTTTTCCCACAGGGATAGGCAGAGACAATGGAGCGCCACTTACCACGATCCTTACACAACTCCCTTGCTTCCTTCACATCCACAATTCTCCTCATACAGGCCCTGTGGTTATGGGCACTAGGCAATTTAGCTTTCTTAAGGATGTCTCCGATTTGGTCGGAAAACACTCTCCTGGGCCTGCCTTGTTTAACGCATCCATCCACATCCGATTTATAAATTCCTTTCGTCAATCTACTTTCACTCATCCTTTCCATGTGCCCAAACCATCGAAGCATTCCTTTGTCAATCCTTGTCACTACATCTTCTTTCAAACCACATCTATCACGCAGTGTGCTATTCCTTATTCTATCCGCTATCGTCACTCCACATATACTCCTTAACGACCGCATTTCTACAGCGTTAATTCTACTCTCATGCTTCTTCTGCCATACCCAACCTTCACTTCCATACATTAATGTAGGAACAAGCACCGCATTATGAACAGCCATCCGTGACTTTTGGGACATTACTTGGCTGTTCATTATACTATGGATGGCGCCGTTCACTACGTTACCCTTTTGCACTCTTCTCTCAATATCTTCATCACACTTTCCATCCCTAGTAAACATACTTCCCAAGTAAACAAATTGTTTGACTTGTTCCACTTTCTTTCCGTCTATCATTATCTCACATTCTGTCATTTCATCCTCTCTCTCCAAAACCATTACTTTAGTTTTACTTACATTCACTTTCATACCTTTCTTTTCTAATTCCGCATTCATTATAGTAACCATTTCCTGTAACTCATACGCCGAAGATGCAAGGATAACTTGATCGTCGGCGTACAAGAGACATTTGATCACCAAATCATTCATTCTTAAACCATACTTCCTTTCACGCAACTCTTTCAGACAACTGTCCATGAATAGATTGAAGAGCCATGGTGACGCTACACATCCCTGTCTGACACCTTTAGAGATGCCAAACCAGTCAGATAGCGCCCCATTAATTCGAACACATGCACTGGAATCCTCATAGAGGGATTTCAGTGCACGGACCAAACGCTCCTCCAACCCAAACCCGGACAGCTGCTGCCACAATTCACTCCTGTTCACTCGATCATAGGCCTTCTCAAGGTCAACAAAAGCACAAAACACCTTCTGGTGTTTTGCCAACACTTTTTCGCTGACGCATCTTAAAGAGAAGATTTGATCCATACATCCCATCCCTTTCCTAAATCCCGCTTGCGCATCCCAAATTTTATCATCTGTTTCATGCATCACCCTTTCAATCAATACTTTCGCATACAACTTGCCAACAATACTGAGAAGGCTGATGCCGCGGTAATTTTTAGGTTCCTGTTGCGACCCCTTCCCCTTGTACAGTGGCACTATGACAGCCTTGCGCCAGTCACCTGGGACACGACCGTACACCCAACACTTACTAAAAAGGAGACACAACCAGGAAGCCACCAGCTGACCACCGCCCTTTAGCATCTCGACAGTTATTCTGTCACACCCAGCCGCTTTTCCAACTTTCATTCTTTTTAATGCATTCAAAATCTCTTTCACACCTATATCACATTCAAATTCACTTTCATTCAGCGTGGAGGAAACATCAACACACTCTGGTGCTGTATCATCATCCCCCACAAATAAACTTTCAAAATACTCCTTCCATAGTCCTATCACTTTCTTCTCTTCAGTCACTAAATCACCATTTGAATCCCTAATCACATTCACTTTAGACTTCTCCAGTCCTCCCCGGGCTATCTTAACCTGTTTCCAGAACAGCTTGATATTGTCCCGGAAATTTCTGGAGAATTTCCTCTCTACATCCTCTTTCACCTCTTTCTTCTTTCGTTCTATACATTCTTTCACTTTAATTTTAATTACTTTATACTCATTCATTGCCTTACTTACATCTTCATCTTTCTTACTCGCGTTTATTCGTCTACTAGCTTTAACTGCTAGTAGATCCTGCCATTTTTTCTTCTTCTCGCATACTAATACTTCCGTTTCCTTATCCCACCACATGTTGGGCCTAACATTCTTCCTCTTGCTCACTCCACACACTTCTTCTGCAGCTTCTGTCATACCATTCCTCAATTTCATCCATACTTCTTCCACACTATCATTTTCATAATTACAGGCATCTCCTATTTTTTCACTTAACTTACTTACATACTCCTTTTTCACTTCTGCATCTTGCAACTTTTCTCCTTTTATTCTTGTCAACGGTGTTGTCGACCTACGGCTGCGGTTTCTCCAACCCTTGAACAGACCATTTATTCTTGACATAACAAGAAAATGGTCTGTTCCAATGTTGACCCCGCGATAAACCCTCGTATCGACAACATTGACTTTCAACCTTTCATCCACAATCACAAGATCTATCATACTTCTCTCTTTATTTCTCTCCCATGTATACATGTGAATCTCCTTGTGACAAAACTTCGTGTTTGTCACAAGGAGATTCTTCTCCAAACAAACATTCACCAGACTCACTCCATTCTCATTCACACGCTCATCTCCATACCTTCCCAACACATGGTCCACATTCACTCTTTGCACACCTACCCATGCATTAAAATCACCTAACATTACAACCCTTTCATTCGATCTAGCCACATTCAAAACATCACGCAGGCTCTCCCAAAACTCTTCCCTTTCGGTCTGTGGCTTAGATAAGAGTCTGGGCGACATACATTCATACTCAGTCATACACTCTGCCATCTATGAACTCCGAATTTTCTATAATTGATAGATTGTGTAAGCTTCTTCTACTTGTTTCTTCTTTTAATGTAGAACTAAGTATATCATCTTGCGTGTGTCTACGCGTGTCAACGCCTTGTTGTCATTAATATGTTTATTGCACATAGAACATGGTTTATTTAATTGTTTTACATTTAAGTGTGCCATTGTAAATTAAAAAAAATTAAAAATGTTATAATATACCTCAAAATAAATAATCTAAGTCAATAAGTAATATAAAAAAATAATAATGAAAAAGTCTCTCGTAGCAAAGTCTCGAACTGACACTTCACGAAATGCATTCCAACCGGCCCAACAGTTCGGCCAAACCGCTTTGCTCAGTCTTGGTGAATTTAAGTATGTCTATCAGTTTATGACAACTCCGATTCAAAATTTGAAGAATAAAGTTGGTAGTTATAAATCGTTTTATTTCTCGCTGATTGCGTTTAAAGTATTTTACACTTATGAAAACATTGAAACCTTGTACAAATTAATATATTATTCACTGCACTTTTAAAACATTATGAAGTAGTTTCCATGTATTTTAGGGACACTGTCTATGTAACTTTTCTACACTTAGTTTCCTACATAGTGCAGTCATTGAAGCATTATTGCTCCGAATTTTGTTACTGTGAACCGAATTGCATACAATTTTGAAATTAGGTTCATCTTACCCTTAACTTCAAAAGTGAAAATGATTTGAACTCCGCAACCACATTGGGGGTGGTTGCCACCCCTTATCTGGGTGAATTTTTTTTTTCCAAAATAACCTCGGATATCGATAGAAGGCCTAATTTTAAGCAAAAAACATCTATAAAGTTTTTCGAAAAATCCAATACTTTTCAAGTTATTGGTAATTGAACATTCGCAATTTTTTCACGTTTTTCAAGACAAAATAAAAAACGGCTTTGATCTTTAATATCTAGCATAATATTGCACTTAGAATACTTTATAAAAAAACAAATTGTTCATATTTTTACCTGCTACAATTTTGTTCTTGACAAAATTTTCGATAAAACGTATATTTTTGGAGATATTTGCAAAAAACCGATGAAAAACGTGAAAAAATTGCGAATTTTCAATTACGTAAGCGTCGACATCGATAAATATTTTTTTATCAAAGCGTGAGAATAATCTTAAGGATACCATTCCTCTTATTGGGTTTGATGAACATTCTATACCTTTCACCACGCCTACTTTTACGGGTTTTATGCTTAACCCTAACATGCGAATACATTCTAGTGTTATAAAACTACTCTGAGAGCCTGGGTCTATCAATGCACGAACTTGTTGTTCGTGTCCCTTTATATCTAATGTTTTCATTTGCGCTGTACCCAAAATACAAGTCTCACGTGTTGTGGAAACCTGAATATTGCATAGCGAAGTGGGCGTGTCCACTATGTGTTCTTTAGAATTAGTTGAATGAACAATAGGGATTTGCGCGGGTAAATTATTTTCAGGTTTGTCATACGCCTGCGCTTGCGCTCGACTATTCGAGTGCGAGCGAGACGGACTGCCTGATGGGCATAGTAATGAATGATGTTTGCAATTGCAATATTTACAGTTATGTATAGATTTACAATGTTTATTTATGTGAAATAAACTTAAGCAATTTGAACAGCAGTTATTTTGTTTAACTATATTAGAGCGGACTTTAGTATTTGAATCTAAGAATTTGGGACACTTATATAATTGCGTATGCGTGTTTTGTTTACAACAAATACATGATAAAGAATTTTTAGATATAAAGGAATGCGTATAATTTTGTTGTTTTCTATGCGAAGTTGTCTGATTAGTTGTCACTGATGTGACATTAGCGGAGCGTTCTAATATCTTCGACTGCTCTTGCAGGAAAGATACTAGCTGTTCATAGGTCGGTATAGTCGGTTTGTCATTTCAAAAGCGCGTGACGTTTCCGAAACTATTTTCTTTAAAGCGATGTGAAGTAAAATGAAATTCGACAAGTCCTCTAAAGGACATCATTCATTTTGTATGGGGACTTGGGCTTAATTGTACTAAAAGTGGGAAATGTACAATAAAATAGTTCGATACAACAATATTTTAATGTGCTTGGTAAATATCCTATATTTTGCATAGTTTAGATGTACGAAATGATCAAACTATAATCATGACAGTTCAATGCAGAAACCATTAAGTTCACTGCCAGCCCAAAAAAAGTCGTCAATCACTTTTTAATTAAAAAAAAAACATCAGGCAGTCGATCCATCGGGTCTCGACTCTCATTCAAGGTTATGGCGTGATAGCGTTTCTTCCGGTTTAATCTTCCCACCAAATGTTTAGGCATCGCAAACTTAATCAATATAATACTGTCGTTAAACATTTTGAAACTAGTAAAAAATAGAGTAAAAGTATAAATCATTTTTTTTTTAATTATCTCTTGTTGTGCTAGTAATTAGCATACATATTTTTAGTGGTACTATTGTCTTAAAAAGTAAGTTGGAATTAAATATAAAAGATAATGTTTTATAAAAAGTCGTTTTATTCATCTAATAAGATTATTTCCTGCTGAGTAAGATTCACTTTCACCAACATCCCAACATTTTAGTTCGCGTGATATTCCGTCGTGGCGTCTCTAATTGCCACTTGTTGTCTATGGCAGTCGAGCTTCTTCTCTTGAGTACAATGTTCCTTGGTCAACTGTGTGTGACATTTATTTTTTAATATGTCTTTTCCGCGTGGTTTAGAAACTAAAAATAATCATTTTTATTTTCCATATAACTCAATCGTACAGCAATTAAAAGCAAAATTGCTATTAGTTTTGTCAATACGAGTATCGAACCTACCATTTATATATATTTTTATCATCGGCCGTGACAAAAGTGTTACATAAAATTCCAAAATGAATGATGTCCTTTAAAAGTTTTAAACTGGCAGCGGGTGCGGCATATTTGTCTAAGAAAATATCTATGTTTTTGCTTGACGCCGTCTGTAAAGGTTTAAAATCTAATATCCTGTCTAAATAGGCACTTGCTTGACAACGTTTGTCGTCGAATTTATTTATTAATGTATTCCAGATTATTTCGTAATTGTCCGCGGTGGGTGCTATCCCAGCGCAAGCGGACAGAGCTCGACCAGACAACTTGCTTATTAAATATTGAATGCGATCATTGTTACTTAATCCCTGATTTAAGTGAATACTATTTTTAAAATTTTCATAAAAGAGGGGCCACTGTAGTGGATCCCCTTCAAAACCCAATAACTCCAGTTTTGGCAATTTTTATTTAACATTATTATTCCTATTTGCGTTTGAATTTAATGACTCAGTGCTTAGCGATGCGTTTTGTTTTTGAACACGTTTGATAAAACAATAGACGTCCTCAAACGATGCCCAACTTTGATAATTAGGTACATAATCCGAGTTTAATGTGATCTCCAACACGTTTATCCTATCTATAATTCTTTGGCGACACTGTCAACCGCAACATTTTTATATCGATTGCATTCGACCAAAAATTGCATCTCCTTTTGCGTACGATAGTTTGAGGTTTCTTTGAATTTTCACCTCTTCCAAATTCTCCTTAATCTGTTTGGTAGACTGAGCTATTTTTAAAATAAATTAAAATTTAAAATATATTTAAATTAAATTATGCGTAAAGAAAGCGAAATTAAAATATAAATTATAAAAGTTGCCACAGGGATAGGCAGAGACAATAGCGTTTAACTTCACGAAATACATACAAGCACAGTATATATTTATAAATTGTAGGTGGGTAGGTAATAGGTGAAATGCGCGAACAAAAGTTTGTTACCGTAAAATAATGCCACTGTAATTAGCTACAGGACATTCACGCTTTTACGGCAATGTTTATGCTGTGTGCAGAACAAAATAATACTATGGTCAAAGTGACTACCGTACCTTTGTAATTTGAACTGCTGAACCTAACTTTTACTATGAATCCAATAAATCAAAATGCGTTAAATTTCGTTGTGATATTTGTGTTGTGATATTTTGCACAGTAAAATATCACAACAGTATGCGGATTTGCAAAATGTTTATTTTACCGTTAATTTTAACGGAAAAAAAGGTGTTATCAATAGCTAGGTATATTGATAACTGGCGTAAATTTAGTTTTAGGGCGATAATTATGTGTTGAACGCGAGTTAGTTGTTTTATGCGACTAGATAGTGAATGCCAAGAATTGCGAACTAGATAGTGAATGCGAAGAATTGCGAACTGTTGTTACCGTAAAATAATGCCACTGTAATTAGCTACAGGACATTCACGCTTTTACGGCAATGTTTATGCTGTGTGCAGAACAAAATAATACTATGGTTAAAGTGACTACCGTACCTTTGTAATTTGAACTGCTGAACCTAACTTTTACTATGAATCCAATGAACCAAAATGCGTTAAATTTCGAATTAATACGAAGATTTAAAATAACAGAGCGAAGCAATGGAACGACCGGCGAAGATGCGGGTAATGCGGGAATTTAGAGATTCTAGGTTGGATAACACCAATCCAAGCCTAGAACCTGCTAAAACAGAGACACTAATGATCAGTGGCTCGATTGAGACGGTAGATGCGAGTCAAAATAGATCCTAAAATGCGGCTCGAAGTAACCATAAAATTGGTCGCCGCTGCGGTCTTTGGGTTCGCTGATCGTTTAGGGGTGCTGGATCTGGAGTGTGCTCCTCGCTCTGTTTGCGATGCGTTTCCTGGGGTCAGGAAATCGTGCGTGGCGGTCGGTCTATGACTGACCTCCAAAATGGCAGAACCTGGGTGACGCGACTTACTCAAACCAAAATAACGGACTTACCTGATTTGCAGTCGGCGTACCACCAAGGCCAAGCGGGTTCAAAGGATTCCTTTTGATGCGAATGGTGTTCTGCTCGATCTCCCAGTTGATGTGCAGATCACCGTAATGCGATAGGTTCGATGCGTTTAGATCCGGAGAGGAATTCGATGCGTTGGGATGCGAGTTCGCGCGCGGACAAGACCGTTGCTACTTGTCGCGAGACCGATCCAGAGAGGAATACGATGCGTTGGGATGCGAGTTCGCGCGCGGACAAGACCGTTGCTTCTTGTCGCGAGACCGGTCCGGAGAGGAATGCGATGCGTTGGGCGGCCGGTCAAAGCGGCAGCGACAGAAACTTTTGGCATCCGGCATATTGGCTAAACAGTCGCGAACCCAGGCCACCAATCTGACGTCCGTCATAGACCGCGCCAATTTCGGCGCGAACAAACCCCTTAATGGAAAAATTGACATTGAGCCATTTTATCGCTAGAAAACATGTCTAATAGTAAGTGGTGAAATTGTAGTGTTTTCTAAGACAATTACCTCATATTAAAATCATTTTCAACCCCTTGAAAATCTTACAACCTTTACAAACAACCCCTAAATTGAAAAAATCACAAAAATACTTTGGTATGACATAAAAAGATGTTAGTATAGAGTAAGTTATATTTTATATTCTCTATAATAATTATCAAATTTTTAACCCCCTTTGAACCCTTGAAAAGTACCCCTTGATAAAAATTGTTAAATTTTTTTTTGATAAAATGAAAAGGAATTAAATATTATTCCACACTCTCGAAAATGATTATCATATTCTTAAGCTTTTCTACCCTTAAAACTACCCCTAAATTAAAACACTAAATATATATGATTACATATTTAAAAATAATTTAATTTAGAGTAAAAAATTGCCATTTATTGAATAAAATATTTACAAAAATTTACAAAAAGCACGCACAGCTGATCACCTGGCTTTTTCGTAGGCCCCTTCACTCAAATGTGTTATATATACATATAAGAACGTTGGTATGTATTCATGCCTACGTTTCCAAATATATGAGCCATATTATGTATATATATATATACATTACAATAGTTTTGGGTCTCTATTATACTGCGTACTTTCACATTGTTCCAAATATTCACACTCTGAAATTTTCAGTTACTAAGTAGAAAAAAATATGATAAGTTTTTGGACCATAACTTCTTCAATTTTCATGCTATCACAATTTATAAAAAACCATTATAAAGGTAATTAAGAGAGCTACAACATCCTTTATTGCAATATATAGTAAAAAACCTTTTTCTAAAACGGTGAAGGGTTAAAGGGCTTAAGAGAGGCTGTGATTGCGCTGCCACGCGCTCTTTAAACAATCATATCTCCGTTAACTCTTCATAATAAAGTTAATTCTAGGCGGAATACGATTAATTTTAATTTTGGTGGAAATGGCACGTATGAAACCCATTGATTATTGAACATTAGATGCTCCTCTTATTTGCAATACAGCTCACTTATTTTACGTGCATAGTTTTAAAGCTTATTTCAAGCACTACAAACCCTTTTTTATTAGAATGCATAAAATGCATCTGCTCGCCGCTAGATGGCATTGACCACATCGATTAAATTTCAGACAAAATAAAAAACGATTTTGTTTAATATTGCGTAATATTGCACTTAGAATACTTTATAAAAAAACAAATTGTTCATTTTTTTACCTGCTACAATTATAACGATAAAACGTATATTTTTGGAGATATTTGCAAAAAACCGATGAAAAACGTGAAAAACTTGCGAATTTTCAATTGTCAATAATTGCATTTTTCGAAAAACTTAATGGATGATTTTTTGCTTAAAATTAGGCTTTCTATCGATATACTAGGTTATTTTGAAAGAAAAAAAATACACTGCCGAGAAGGGGTGGCAACCACCCCCAGGGTGGTTACGGAGTTCAAATCATTTTCACTTTTGAAGTTAAGGGTAAGATGAACCTAATTCCAAAATTGTATGCAATTCGGTTCACAGTAACAAAATTCGGAGCAATAATGCTTCAATGACTGCACCATTATTGAAGAATGTTTTAACCAACACGTTATCATTAATTTTAAATTTAATGTTTGTTTTTCTAAGTTCTTTGTTTTTGTTCGATTCTGTTGAGAATTATGGCACGTACTATTAGCGCTGGATATCGATGTATTATTATCTATACATATAATAAAATTGGAGTGTCTGTTTGTAATATTGAAATAACTGTTTTTTAATACATGTATATGAATATATATACGGTACATACACCAAAATGACATTTTTTACAATTTTTGTCTGTCTGTCTGTTTGTTCCGGCTAATCTCTGGAATGGCTGGACCGATTTTGACGGGACTTTTATTGACAGGTAGCTGATGTAATAAGGAGTAACTTAGGCTACTTTTATTTTAGAAAAATTCTTTTATAATAAATAAAATAGAAGAAAATAATTTTTCCATACAAAAAGCGTGCGTTCAGAAATTTATTTTGGATAAACTAAGGAAAATATATCAAGCTGTTAGGAATCGAAAACAAATTATTATATTATATTATCCTACTATTATTTTAAATGTGAATGTCCGTTTGTTTGTTACGCTTTCACGCAAAAACTGCTCAACCGATCATCATGAAACTTTGTACACATATTCTTGGAGGTATCAGAAGTAACATAGTATACATTTTTTTTACGAAAATAAAAAAGTTTTTCAATTTTTTTTCTTATTATAAAAATAGATGCAAGGCGTTGGTTCAAACCCTGAGTACTATAATACCATCGCACTGTATTACCGACTGTCACGTCAACATATAATCCAATCAACTGTACTATGGAGACTATACACTATACTTTCCATAGACTATAAATTCAGCTATTTGAAATTTTTCTTTATTATTATTTCCGTCTGTTACTATATGCATATGCTACTATTGTTATAAATGTGAATGTGGGTTTGTTTATTACGTTTTTTAAGAAGTAACATCGGTTACTTTTATTTAAAAAAAATATTTTTTACTATAGTATTTAATATTATTTGACGACAGGCGTGGACGAACGGTTTAGCGACTGGTTTGTTGCGCGTAAAGTCCCGGGTTCGATCCCCGGTCGGAGCAAATATTTGTTTCATAGCTTTTATTTGTAATATTTAATAATATTAAATATTGCACATATTTGTTAATAAAAAAAAAAGAGATGGATATTTGCTTCGGGTCTGGTTATCAAAGAGTGGTAGGCAGTGGTACCCAGTCTGCCGATCCGGGGTAGTACCACCACTTACAAGTATACAGACCGTGAAGTGATTTGGTCACGTTTCGGGATCAGCTTGTAAGTTGCCGGTTCCATCTAGGCCGGCATAGTGGATGTGATTGCTACTCACAGTTATTGAATTGTAGTAGCAGTGACATTCATTCATGGACCACACTTTGGCTTAACATCAAGCGGGGTGCTGTCATATGTCGAGTCACAATAAAAAATAAAAAAAAGTTTCCAATTGACTATAGTTTTTACTGTTTGGAATATATATTTATTTTTATTTCCGTCTGTCATTTTATATGAGTTATCGAGTTATAAATACAAAAAAGTCGAATTGAAAACCTCCTCCTTTTTTATGACTGTGTTGTTATAAACCAAACTTTACGCGGGTGAAACCGCGGGCACAGCTAGTCGTACATATTATTGCGCGGCCGCAACAAGTCAAGTCGGCTTCGCAACGAACGACCAAACATCATATGTGCCGGTGACATCTTTGTGCTACAATGAATTGAATTTCTATAATCGAAAAAAAATTTTGACTCTAAAATCTTTTTAATACCTCTTTGATTGTCTTTACACTATTCCCCGCTTATCCGTTCGATCTGGATGGTAAGGCGCTATTGTTAAGTGTTTAATACCATTTAGATCACAAAACTGCTTAAATTGAACTGAAGTGAAATTACTGGTAATCCAAATGTACTAAAAATATTGCCTAATTTACTAACAACAAAATAGGTATTGGTTTTCGCCATGTGATATCATTCCACCCATTTAGAATGCGCATCGACCACTATAAGAAAATTGTATCCTGCCACAGCACACATGTCGATATGCACTCTGTCCCAAGTAATGCCCGCGCGCGGCCAACACTGCGTGTTACTGGGCGGGTCACTGCGCATTACATTACATTGATGTTCAAACACGATTCATGTACTTTTGGTACTTTCGTACTTTTTAAATCGTGTTTGAATTAAAAGTCAATATTAAAACATAAGTTTCGATATTGATTCCCATTGGGGGCCGACTCGTCATACTTATCCGGCTAAACCCTTTGTCATTTTCATAATTGCAATAATCTAAATAATATTATTGTTTGTTTCAGATTATATTTTGTTCAGGGTTTCTCTGTATTTTCTTTTAATATAAAACTATAATATTATAATAAGAATTATAAAATATTATAAAATTGTGCATAAAATTAAACAAATTTTTTGACATCATTCATTTTGGTCTTTAATTGTACCTACTACTTTTGTCATGTCCGATGATGAAAAATATATAAATGGTAGTTTCGAAACTGGTATTAATAAAACTAATAGCAATTTTGCTTTTAATTGTTTTATTTGGAAAATAAAAATGATTATTTTTAGTTTCTAAACCACGCGGAAAAGACGTATTAAAAATAATCAATCAAATTATCACGCCTTTTTCCCACAGGGATAGGCAGAGACAATGAAGCGCCACTTACTACGATCCTTACACAACTCCCTTGCTTCCTTCACATCCACAATTCTCTTCATACAGGCTCTGTAGTTATGGGCACTAGGCAACCTAGCTTTTTTGAGGATGTCTCCGATTTAGTCGGAAAACACTTAACTCTCCTTTTTTTTTTTATTAACGTGGGAGGAAAGCTCTACCAGCCGAAGTGCCGGGCTTTCACCGGCTAAAACCTCCCACGCCGTTTCCTCTAACCGTCATCGGCGGAGCACGACTAATCGCGTGAGCATAATTTCCGTAACTCCGCCGTTAAGTTTGGAGTCGTTTAATACTGTGGAGCTGAACGACCTGTGGGTCTCATTTTTTCCGAAGAATCGTAACACACGTGCGTAAGCACAAAAGAAGCGTAAATCCGACCGTGCAACCTCCACGTTGTATGCTTTGGATAACGCTAATGCCAGCGGTGAATCAGTTATCAATTATCAATAAGTCCAGGAAAACCGCTGAACCGATCGATCTAAAAATTTAGGAGGGCCTTTGGGGTACATTAGACTGAAAAAAATTCTTCTAAGCTAAGCTTTTCCCCTAATATTGCCGAAGATACAGTCGATTAACCAAAAAAAGGGAAAATGGCATTTTTTTTATTTCTTGTACGACCATTTTTCACTGAAATACAGCCTGTTGAAAATTGCCAAAAAATTTAGAAAATTTTTTTGTTCCTTTAATTTTTGCGAGAAGTATATATGGGAGTAAATGTTGTGGCAGAAGCATGAGAGTAAAATTAATGCTGTAAAAATGTGGTCATTAAGAAGTGTATGTGGAGTGATGATAGAGGATACAATAAGGAATAGCACAGTTCGCAAAAGATGTGGTTTAAAAGAATATGTAGTGACAAAGAAATGCTTCAAAGATTTGAGCACATGGAAAGGATGAATAAATTGATAAAAGGAATTTATAAATCTGATGTTTTAAACGAGGCAGACCTAGAAGGGTGTTTTTTTACCAAATCTTTAAAAAAGCTGGGTTGCCTAGTGCCCATAACCGTAGAACTGCGGATGTGGGCGAAGCGAGGGAGATGTTTTAGGATCTTGGCAAGTGTGAGCGACACTGTTGTTTTTGTTTTGTTTCTGACTATCCCTGTGGGAAAAAGGTGTGATAATTTGATTAACTGTAATAAATAAACAGCTCTCTTTGTATCTTTTTTTATTGTGACTCGACATCTGACCTCGACCCGCCTGATGACAAGTTCAAGAGTGCCGATGACTATAAATCGATAACTTAAGCATTTAAAAAGATGTATTGTTACAAAATACTGCTCTTTCTAATTGTTTACACACCTACATAGCAAAGTTCATTACACTATCATCAATCAAAATGGTAATGCCACTATATTTACAAGGATTGGCAGGAACAATGGAGCACTACTTTCTAAGTCCCTAACACAACTCTCGTTTCCATTACATCATAATTCCCTTCGTGCACAAATACAGTTATGCTCAACTTCTGTGAGTAAGCCATACACGCAGAAGTTTACCGGATGCCTCTTTAAGTCCGCTGGATACTTGTTTGGTAACTTGACCCTGTAACGTTGGTAACGTTCAACCCTGGATAAAATGTGAATAATATAGGATTACCCATGCATGCACACACAAGCACGCACGCACGCAAACACACACACACACACACACACACACACACACACACACACAAACACACAATCTTGTTTCATTATTATTGTTATCACTTTTTAAATTATTATTCTTTATCATGTATATTATAATGTATTATTTTTAAGTATTATTCATGTTTTAGATATAAAATATTAAGTCAAACTGGCTCATGTTAAGACCTAATTTATAAGACTTTATACAAGGAATATGAGCTGTGATTTTATAAAATTAAATAAATAAATAAAATAAATTGATCATGTATAGCCTGCGTTATAGTAGGGGAGCCCAAGAGGCTAATCAGGGATTTACTCAAGCGTCGTAGGGACCTATTAAATATTAAAGTTTAGGTGACAGAAAAAATTAAATGTTATGTACTATATACCCTTTTAGCGGTGGGGAAAGCGTGTACAGATTTTCAAAAATGTAATAAAAATCAATTAAAAAAATATACTCGAGCGCGTCAGATATTGATATTGTATATACTCCACGTGTCTCTGATACTGGAGGTATGTTAATCTGACGGTTTGGATGGTGGGTGTGGCAGTACGTAAAGGTAGAAAATAAAAAAATAAAAAATTACTCGAGCGCGTCAGATATTCAGAGGGGATGTTAAATAAGCCCGACAGAAGCTCCCATTCAAAAGACTGACAATTTCGACATGACGCAAGTCCGTGGCGGATTTTTGAAAATGTAAAAAAAACGTCATTTTGAAATACTCGAGCGCGTCAGTCTTTTATACAGAAGGTTCAGTAAGATGACCCAATTGTACTGGGTCATCTTACTGGGTTAATCTGACAATTATCTGAAGGGATTTCATTAATCTGACAATTTGAATAAAAAAATTTTTTTTTTAAGGTAGTTGTTACACACTCACTATAACACACTATTCGCGGTATAGTTTAGACGTTTAGACTATTTCTCTTTCTTTCACTCACAATCACTGCCCCCTTTTACTCATGAGTAATAATAATATCTCAGAAACTGTCAGAACTAAATGAATTTTTATTAAAAACATTAATAATCATTTCTAAACGTAAGCTTATATTTTTAAAATTATCATTATATTAAATAAAATTTGTTTAGTTACAATCACATTTGCAAGCAAATTTTTTTGTATTTCGTATAATACAATGTATAATCTTTAAAATTTAATAATTTTAAAACTGTGTGAACAATCCATTTCATAATGCAACAATCGATGTAATTATTGGAAGAATAATTTGTGATAAATTTAAATAATCCCTAAGAAAGTGAATCTGGTTATGAATTATGAAACAGGACAAGTAAAATACATAGGAAATAGCATTAAAATAAACAAATATATTTCTTGTAATTGAAAGATATACAGATGTTACAGAATAAGACATAAAAATGTAATAAATTATTAAGCCAAAAATATTGCCAACCCTAGTATCTGTCATTTCAGAATCTCGAAGCAAGGCAAAGATTACTAATTACAAAGGAATAATAATAATTTTACGTTCTTAATATCTGTAATAATTTAACTTTAACCTCACACTCTCTCCGGACCTCACACCTTTAGACTTTTTCGTGTGGGGATACGTGAAGGACCGGGTTTATTTTACCGAATGCCCACTGTTGTGGAGATGGAACAGCGAGTAATTTATATTTTTATCTAAATTTTTTGCTTTGTTTTCTTCTTTATCATTATAAATATACAATTAATAACAACTTTGTATTAGTATGCTATAATGTCAGGAGAAACTTTAAATGTTTATTTATTTTGTGAGCGCAGGTAGTTTTATATAAATGCGTTCCGTTTTAACTATTTTGTAATTTTTATTCATATATTTTTAAATGATTTTATCAATTTTTAAATGTGTGTAAATGTTATTTGTAAACCAATTAACCTACAGTTTGTGACGTGCTTTTAATTAAAATTTGAAAAACTTTAATAACACTAATTACTATATTATACTTAGTACACTTATCGACAGCACTTACATACGAAAATATATTTAAAGTATATTGTTGATTTAGTTAAATATTACATTTATATTATAATACTATATTTATAATACTATATTAGGTATTGTACACATATTTATTATACTTTACTTACGTTACATTATCTATTTACTATATAAGTATTTATATATTGAATATAATGTCAATTAATTCTGATGTCTCTTCAAACTCTGACGCCTTTTTTTCTTGTGAATCTTCCATTTCGGATACACCCAATGTTAGTGTGGACGAACCCCACCTTGGTGATTTGCTGCATGAGACTTTCAGTGTTAATCCTAGAAATTTGAATGTATGCCACATTAATGCTCAAAGCATACCGTCTCACTATCCCGATCTCCTTACCTCTTTCGCCAGCGAGCATATTGACATAGTTTTGGTCTCCGAAACGTTCCTAAAACCATCTCTTCCTACAACATCTTATTCCTTACCTGGTTTTGTACTACTAAGGAACGACCGTACTGGAAAGGGTGGCGGCGGTGTCGCTATTTATTTACGAGCTAACATCAAATATAAAATACTTTCACTATCTCCGTCTACCTATTCTGCTTCTTTAGAACATATTTTTATTGAAATTGATTTAAATGGTGTAAAAATATTTGTTGGAGTTATGTATGCCCCTCCTGCTATTAACTACTTTAACACAATTGAACTTTTGCTTGAAGAACATCTGCCTTCATATGAGCATAGTTTGATAATGGGAGACTTTAACACCTGCTTATTAAAAAGCAGTGCACGAGCTAAAAAGCTAAAGCTTATTACTTCATCTTTAAATATTACTCTTCCCCCTTTAAACACCACTTTTCACGTTAACGATTCCTCTAGTTTGCTTGATCTTATTCTTGCATCTAAACCTGAGAAAATCTCCTCCCACGGACACTATGCTGCACCCGCATTTTCTCATCACGATCTTATTTACGTCTCTTATAAAATCAAAACATCTAAATACAAATCCAGAACTTTTGAATCCAGAACAAAATCAGCAACTTTTGACTGACGCAACTATCATTGACTGGGACGAAGTGGTAAATGCTGACACTATTGAGGAAAAAGTACGCATCTTTAATGACCGCCTAATAAACTTATTTGACGTGCATGCGCGACGTGCGTACGACCAGTACGTATGAAGAGGCCCTATTAGTAGTAAAGCTGTCGGATCTGATAATCTGGGTCGTGTCCTTCTAATTCCTGTTTTAGATATTGTTCTCCCTGTTATTACCCATATAATTAATTTCTCCCTTATTTCCGGCATTTTTCCCGAATCATGGAAAAATAGCTATATAATTCCTATTCCGAAAAAGCCCAACCCCAGTGATGTTAGCCACCTCCGACCTATATCAATACTGCCTTTTTTTATCTAAAGTCCTCGAACGCGTAGTTCATTGCCAACTAATTATTTTCCTCAACAAACATAATCTCTTGAACCCTAATCAATCTGGTTTCCGTACGGCCCACAGTACCATCTCTGCTCTTACTAAAATCACCGATGACATTCGTTTAGCAATAAATGATCGGAAATTGACGCTGATGGTACTTCTTGACTTTAGTAATGCTTTCAACTGCGTCGACCATGACATACTCTTGGCAGTACTAAGATCTTTAAATTTCTCACAGAATGTGGCGCAGTGGTTTAATTCATATCTTCGTGGTCGTCGACAGCGCCTAAATCTTGATGACGCCTTTTCCGACTGGTCTCCGGTTAATACTGGCGTACTTCAGGGTGGCGTGCTATCACCATTGCTCTTTTCTCTTTTTATTAACACCCTAGTTCCTATCATCCGTCACAGTTCCTATCATCTTTATGCTGACGACTTGCAGCTGGCACTTAGTTTTGATGTTAGAGAGATAGATGTTGCTCTCCATAAAGTTAACAGTGATCTTGAGGCTATTCGTGTCGGTTCCGCTGAACTCGGGCTCTTGGTCAACCCCGACAAGACGCAGGTCATAATTATTGGTTCGAGATACATGCTAGACAAAGTGGATTTAGATACTATTTCCCCATTAAAATTTAATAACGTGCAACTGCCTTTTTTCCAGCAGGTTAAGAATCTCGGCCTGCATATGACCTGTGACTTGTCGTGGGAGTTTTAGGTGTCCGAGATAAGTCGGAAAGTTTTTTACACTATGCATCAGCTCAAGCGGCTTCAGTTTTTCCTTCCTATCCAGGCGAAACTCATGCTGGTGAACTCGCTATTGCTCCCTATAATTGACTATGCTGATATTTGTTATTGTGATCTAAACGAAGATCTTTTAAACAAGTTGGAACGGTTGCTGAATCTTTGCATACGTTACGTCTTTGGTTTGCGTAAGTATGATCACGTCTCTGCTTATCGAACTCAGTTAAATTGGCTTAACATACGCTTTCGCAGGTCAACACATCTTCTTACCTTCCTTTATAATATCCTTTACAATCCATTGTCTCCTGTTTATCTAAAAAACCGATTTCAATTCCTCTGTAACTCCCACCAGCTTTCTCTTCGTTCATCCCAAAATAATCAACTAAAAATTCCAACTCATTCTTCCTCTGCTTACGGCGAATCTTTTCAGTCTCTGCAGCTCACCAGTGAAACAAGCTTCCCCTGACTATCAGACAAGCCCCAACTATCAACAACTTTAAACACCTACTCACCAATCACTTTTTAAATAAACAAACCTTATAACATCCTTATTATCTCATACATGTGTTTAATCTTATGTATATTTGTGTATATGTTGCCTAATGTATGTATTGCTTATATTTATATATGTATATATATATAACAAATGTCATTTAAAATAATATTAAATCTTTATAATAAATGGTTTGCACCCAGCCAATCACAGCACTACACAACAAAGGTTAGCTGGTAGATAATGCCTAAGGCATTAAGCTCGCCTATGTACCTTATTTTTGTGCAATAAAGAGTTTATAAATAAATAAAATCGGCTTTCGCCTCAATAACACCGATATTGGTGCGAAATGCCACACAGGCCATGTACCGGCAAGCGAGGATGTGCATCTAGCAAGAAGGAGCACATTTTGAACCCTTAATGTGAAATGTTAATTATTAATTGTGATGTTATTATCTACGAAAAAGTATATATAATTTATGGTTATTAAGATCTTTTAAAATCTTCTTTTTTGTACAGTCTATACTTTTTTAAATTGTACATTAGGTCAAAATATTCATAGACATATGTTCTATTTAATTTACTCTTTGATTTCAGTGAAACAGGGTTGGCACATTATTTAAAAAATTAAGTTATAAGAGACCATTTAACACCCTTTAGGGTATTTTGTAACACCCTGTATATTAAGACTGTGCGAAAGAGTAATAGATAAAGAAGAAGTGAAAGAGAACGAGAGACGCGGAGTGGGAAATACATGCTCTACTGCAACTGCACGCACAAAACTTTATTAACAATTTTTGCTCCTTCGGCTTATTGAAATTGACAGATTATAGTTTTTCAGTAATTCTTGATCATTTTTCTTCAAAATAAAATTAAAATCGACCGCGCTCGACAATGTCCAGGTGACGATTTTTTTTACAAGTTTGTGACCTTCCCATTCTCTTCCGTCATACTCGAATCGTCAGATTAAGAAAATGTGCACTTATTAGTACGTAATTAACTCACCTTAGCCTAATCTGACGCGCTCGAGTATTTTCATCGATTTTTTTTACTATTCTGACCAGCTGCCCTACACGTACCCCCCTGTATGAAGAGCTAATACTCGATAGATATACTCTACAGGGTACAAGGTATTTCCATTATTTTAATCTGTCACACTGGAGTAAATCCCGAAATCCCCGCTTGGGCTCCCCTACTATTATAAAAAGATAAATAAATGAGTGTAAACATAAAACAACATTGTTACATGTCTTACTTTATTACTTATGAACAATTATTATTATGTATTACTTTTATGAACAAAAATTTCATTGTATACAAAATAAATCAAATTAAATTCTCACACTAACTTACACTGGGATACACAGAAGGCTATGTTCCACGATCCTGATACAACTCTCTCACTTCTTTATATCCACAATTCTCTTTACACACTCTGGTTATGGGCACTGAAGACCCCTCTTGTTTTAAGAATCTTCCATTTCAAAAGTTTTTCTAGAATTTTCTTTTAATGCACTCTTGACTAAAACTTTGATACATGCTTGTCACAGTACACATGTACAATCATATCATTCCTCCATTTATTTGTGTACTGCTAGGTTTTGTTACCAGATCCACGCGTTTTGTCATATTCTCACTGGCCAGATCGTTTACGTCCTCATCCCATCACATGTTGGTTCTTAGTTTTCATGCAGTCGTGTTCTGTACATGAAATATATTTTAAAAATGAACATTTCATACACGTTGTTCTTACGTTGTTGTTATCGAGCTGACCGGCTACCGTCTCTAGGTGGTGACGGAGATTGGCATGGATTTCACATGGTAACTATGATAATAAAATCTATCATCAGTCTAAATCTATTATCAGTCACTTTTTAGGTCTGTTTGTCGCGATGAGCGGGGCCTAGCATTATTGACGAATCTAATGGATCATTTCATGATCATTTAGTACCAGGCCGAGCCAACTTTGTTCCGTGGCCTTACGGCACTGTGGGCCAGGAGCAGTATTACTATAATTTATCTTATTCTTTTTAAATGGCAACATCTTATTGCCAAAAGACGTCAAGGAACATTGTACTCAAGAGAAGAAGCTCAACTGCCATAGACAACAAGTGGCAATGAGCGACGCTACGACGGAATATCACACAAACTAAAATTGGTGGGGCAATTTTAAAATGGTCTGGGAAATATTGCTTATTTCTTAACATATTAGGTCCACTTTCACATCTTAAATACTTATAATAATACAACAATGAATTTTAGACACGGTAGACAGAATACGACGAGTTAAAACAATTCCTTGAAGAAAAATCAATGAATATTAATAGGGAGGCAAAAATGCTCGGCTTAGTGTTAGATGAGAGGTTGACATGGAAAGACCACATCGATGCACTTGCTAAAAAGTTGGGTTCTGCCTGTTATGCAATTAGAAAGGTCAAAGAATATTGTGGAAAGGAAGCAGCTCGGTCTGTATACTTTGCATATTTTCATAGTCTTGTGACATATGGTCTACTGGTTTGGGGTACAGCAGCTGAAGCCCATAGGATATTTAATCTACAAAAAGGGCAGTGCGCTTTTTGTACGGACTAAAAAGGTCGGCAAGCTGTAGGGCTGCATTCAAAGAACTCAAAATCATGACATATGCGCTATATAGCGCATATATCATAATGAGTCTGCAATACTTCAAGGAATACCTAAATGAATATCCTATTGAAGTGTTGAGAGAGAACTCTCGTCGCAAGGAAGCCTTGGTAATGCACCCTACACAGAGACTTCAAAAATATACAAAGAGTTATTTATGCAATTGTGTAAAATTTTATAACAACTTACCAAATGACAATTAAAAGTTGGATTGTCTAGAATTTAAAGTTTACATTAAAAAAATATTAATTGACAAAGCTCACTATAATTTAAAAGACGCTATGACTGATAAGTTTATAATCAGTCATTATACTTGGTGAGAGTATTGACAAACGTCTTTACAGTATAAGGGAAAATGGTACAAACTTATTCAAAACAGCATAGCGAGTAAGCCATGGTACAATACATATCCCAGAATATAAAGAAAGGAAATATTTCATTTTTTTTTTTGTAAAAAGGTAACGTAGTGAACGGTGCCATGCCATCCATAGTATACTTAACAGCCAAATAATGTCCCAAAAGTCACGGATGGCTGTTCATAATGCGGTGCTTATTCCTACATTAATGTATGGAAGTGAAGGTTGGGTATGGCAGAAGAGGCATGAGAGTAGAATTAACGCTGTAGAAATGCGGTCGTTAAGGAGTGTATGTGGAGTGACGATAGCGGATAGAATAAGGAATAGCACACTGCGTGATAGATGTGGTTTGAAAGAAGATGTAGTGACAAGGATTGACAAAGGAATGCTCTGATGGTTTGGGCACATGGAAAGGATGAGTGAAAGTAGATTGACGAAAGGAATTTATAAATCTGATGTGGATGGATGCGTTAAACAAGGCAGGCCCAGGAGAGTGTTTTCCGACCAAATCGGAGACATCCTCAAGAAAGTTGGGTTGCCTAGTGCCCATAACCACAGAGCCTGTATGAAGAGAATTGTGGATGTGAAGGAAGCAAGGGAGCTGTGTAAGGATCGTGGTAAGTGGCGCTCCATTGTCTCTGCCTATCCCTGTGGGAAAAAGGCGTGACAATTTGATTGATTGAATAAAAATAATACATAATAATAAATGTGGGCACTGTGATGAAGATAATGCAGACATGGAACATAATATTATTTAAATGCTCAACTTTTACAATGCAACGTCTCATACTATTATAGCATCTGAAATATCGGAGAAAACTAAGAATATACCCCGCCAAATATCAGAATTACTGTGCAACGTGAGCAATTTTGATTTATTACAACAACTGTAGAAAAAAATTAAAAGAAAGATCGAAAAGACTGCGGCTGAAGGACTAGTATCCGGGCTATGATTTACTTAATAAAAAAAATCATAGACAATTTATAAATGTCAGTTTTATTTTTTACACCTATTTGTCCCGATTTTTGGTCACTGACCGACTTATCGCACGTAGGGTTTCTAATTAGATTATAATATTTTCTGGAGTGTGTTATTTAATAAGACTGTGACAAGATGTGGGTTGACGAGGCGGATGGTTTTGCGGAGATATTCCGTGGTTATTTGCCATATTATCTTCTAGTTGCCTTACCAATATTGATTATTATCGCACCTGTTAGTCCTGTGGCTGGTTCCCATGAGTTTACGGCATATAGAATGCAGCAATACGACCTACATACAGTCTCACACGGTATGCTTCCAAGTATTATTCATATCTTCATTTATTAATCTTGGTTTATTTAGAATTTTTAGGTTATATTTCAAATATTGTAATTTTTTAATCTTGTGGTAACAATTAATTTAATTTCTTATATACGATATTACAATTAACCACATAGCTTTTCAGGTAAAATTATTGGTGTCAAGATTATATATACATTGTACATAATTTTAAATTTAAATAACTGCAGGTTCCCGCGGTTCTAATATCAACTTGGAAGGCCGATCTCTGACATCATGGAGCACTGCAAGACATTGTGTGGTAGCTCGAGTACAGGATATAACTATAGAACAATTCCTAGAAATCCGTGCCAAAGCTGGAGCACTGTTGCTTGTTCTACCAAAGAATAATACTATTCTTGCCAAAGAAGAACGCGAGGTGGGGATTCACACCATTTTATAATGTAAATCCTTAGATTTTCAGAAACAGCAGAAATTTATGAGTTTACACTATTAGAGATCACCAATGATGATTTATCAGATCACATTGATGACAAATCAACTTTCTTGCTTCTCTTACACATATGTTTACACATATTTACAAATTTAATTAACTTGGTTTAATGATTGTTTTTTTTTTATTGTTAAATATTTTACTACCCTGCCTGAAGTAGCAGTCGCATCCTTTATGTTAGCCTTATTGGAACCATGAACTATCAATTAATCCCAAAACACTATTACCTACCACCTAAACTTTCAAAACACTATCATAAACTACTTTGACGCTACGTGGTCAAGGATGTGGAGAAATAAAACGCACCACGTTGATGTTGTAAAGAAGACTAATTTATTTTACATAAAAATAGAATATCAAAAACAAAAGATAAATGAGTTTGAAAATGACGTTTATGTTTTTTAATGGAAATGAATTAAGACAATTTTAGTGCGGCCTTTTTAGGGTCGGCACACTACCATAAACCTTTATGGATATTCATTAGTCAATATTATGGTATATCCATATATTATCTTAAATTTAAGTACTTTATTGTATAGTGTCTGATAGAGGCAGGTGGTTTTGATCCGGAAAATCTTGCTTCAGTGACCATTTCACTAACACTACACCACGGCTGATTTAGTAGCTTACTGTTATGTACGGGATCTCTATGGGTTCTTTGACGGTTTGATCTCAGTGGAGCCACTCGACCTCCTCCAGAAAGCCAGGAGATCCTTCTCGTTCCTGCAGACCTCCGGAAGCATTCTCGCATTGCTAAGGAACTTCTATCTTTCTTCGGCCATGCTGATCAAGAAGGCTAGATCTGCTTTAGTAGCTTATAGATGATTATTCCATTCACATCATATTTATTATTATAAATCTGATGTGGATGGATGCGTTAAACAAGGCAGGCCCAGGAGGGTGTTTTCCTATCAAATTGGAGACACCTTCAAGAAAGCTAGGTTGCCTAGCCTAGCCGTAGAGCCTGTATGAAGAGAATTGTGAATGTGAATGTAGCTAAGGAGTTGTGTCAGCATCGTGGCAAGTGACAATTTGATTGATTGATATTTATTTATAGCACATTGAACTATTAGAAATGGCAATGACTCAGCAAGACTTTTCGGGAGCAGCATACTTTATAAAGTGGACCCCCGAAGTGGATGGGATAATTGATGACTTGCAATACAGCTTCATTACTGACGAAAAATCTGGTACAGCACTGGAAGCCATGTTTAATACTGTGTCCTCTAATGGTTATCAGATTGGTGAGAAATTTATTTGATTACATTTTATGACTTTATGTGTAGGTTTTATTGCTGGCTGTTATTAACTATAAAGGTGGCTACACACCTTTCTTTTTTCATATACAATCGAACTGCTTAGCTAAATAGAAGGTGTGTAAACAAAACAGAACTGTATAGTTAAACTGCCGTGGTGTAGAGGCAGTGCAACGGTTATGCAAACCGAGAGCACAAGTTCGAGACCACCCACCGGTACCAATGTATCTTTGATATATGTACTTTGGTTGTCCTGTTTCTATGATACAAGCAATTTAGTAGCTTAGTATAGATATGTAAATAAAAAAACTGTTAAGCTGGAGTGTGGTCCACAATTGGAGGCGATTGCTCAATCAATCATTGTGTCACGCCTTTTCCTACAGGGATAGGCAAAAACAAAGGAGTGCCACTTGCCATGATCCTGACACAACTCCCTCACATTCACAATTCTCTTCATACAATCTCTACATACTTCTATGAAGAGAATTGTGGATGTGAAGGACGCAGTTGTGTCAGAATCGTGGCAAGTGGCGTTCCGTTGTCTCTGCCAATTCCTGTAGAAAAAAGGTGTGGCAATTTGATTGATTGACAAATCTTTACTCCAACCAGGACTATAAGTAATGAACTAATATGCTACTCAACCCAATGCAGAACGCTTGTCATCGTAAATGTGACCACTACATCATGGTTGCAAGTTTCTAGGTGCAACTGGCAACTTAAGTTGATCCTGACAATGCAACTAAGACACTTTATACTCTGTAAATTCACAACATTGTCAACGACAACATTATTAATAACAACATCATTAAAAACATCAGCAACATTGTTAACATCAACAAAAATGATCTTTGGCCGCCATAGTGACTGCAACTGGGGCAGCCTTGAACTGGTATTTTCTGTTATCAGCACTCTTGGACCTCCTTTTGCTCACCATCAGGCGAGTCGAGGCCAGATGTCAAGTCACAATATAAAAAAACATTTAAGATCAATAGGACGACCAACACCTCAGTCTCTCCGTGACCATGATGGCTGCAAAGCTCTCGAAACGTCGGATTAAAAAAAAATTGTAAAATCAAAACCAAAATAAACGCAATAGTAAGCCGCGTAAAATTTGTTTAATTCAACATTTAAAACATCAACAACATGAATAAACCTGTGAAAAATTTAATAATATTAATAAATAAATGAAATTTTCAGTTGTGACTGCCCCAGCTCCTGTCAAAGTTGACTCCAAAGCTGTAACAATTCAGGGCAAGCTTGCAGGCTCTGGTTCCGGACAAACTATTGTTATTGCTGCAAATTACGACTCCTCAGGGGTTGTACCTGTAAGTATATTTTTGAGTAATTGTAGGCAGGGCTAATGGAAACTGGACTACTTGACCACACTTTCTGCACATGACTTTTCACCATGCGATTCTCAACGCTCAATAGTTTTGAGTTGATCAACTAGATGTTTGGAAAAGCACCAGGCTGGTCACTGGACTAAATCGGAAACATCCTCAAGAAAACTGGGTTGCCTAGTGCCTCATTGATCTTGTATGAAGAGAATAGTGGATGTGAGGAAAGGGAGGGAGTTGTGTAAGGAGATTACTAAGGAGAGGCTCATTTAAATCTTTTTTATTTTTGTTGTGAACCAACATATGACAGCACCCAGCTTGATGTTCAGCTGTAGTGTGGTCCATGAATGAATGGATGTGACTGCTACTACAATTCAATAGGTGTAAGCAGCAGTTACATCCACTATGCCGGCCTAGTTGGAACCGGCAACTTACAAGCTAATCCCAAAACTGTAAGTGGTGGTACTACCCCAGATCGGCAGAATGGGTACCACCCCCTACCACTCTTTGATAACCAGACCTGAAGTAAACATCCGGCACTTTTTTAATTAATAATTATTTGCAATATTTAATACAATTAATTAATATTACTATGAAACAAATATTTGCAACAAACCAATCGCCAACCATTCGTTCACTCCTGTCGTCAAAATCATTTTTTTTTATCTTCTATAAAGGGCTTGCTTCGTTCCAGGAACTGTCATTTGGTGCTGATTCTAACGGCTCAGGAGTAGTAGCTTTACTTGAATTGGCTCGGATATTCTCACGCCTCTATGCCGTCCCAACCACACGAGGCTCACCAAGTTTACTATTTCTATTAACAGGCACTGGACATACTTTGAATTATTTCTCAGCTAAAAAGTGGTTAGAAGATCAATTGGATTCACCTGATGGATCAAATTTGCCTGTAAGTTAATCTTTTTTTTATTGTGACACAACATCTGACCTCAACCTGCCTGTTGATAAGCAAGAGGAGGTCGAAGAGTAACGACGACTAAAAAAGCAGACTTAGTTCACGCTTGCCTCAGGCGCTGTCACTAGCCTTGTTAATAGTATGAGTTAAATCTTCCTAATGAATTTTAAAAAGCTTATCTCTAGTTAGAAAAGAAGGGTATGAAACTGAATGTAAGTAAAACTAAAGTAATGGTTTTGGAGAGAGAGGATGAAATGAAAATAGACGGACAAAAAGTGGAACAAGTCAAACAATTTGTTTACTTGGGAAGTATGGTTACTAGGGATGTAAAGTGTGATGAAGATATTGAGAGAAGAGTGCAAAAGGGTAACGTAGTGAACGGTGCCATCCATAGTATAATGAACAGCCAAATAATGTCCCAAAAGTCACGGATGGCTGTTCATAATGCGGTGCTTGTTCCTACATTAATGTATGGAAGTGAAGGTTGGGTGTGGCAGAAGAGGCATGAGAGTAGAATTAACGCTGTAGAAATGCGGTCGTTAAGGAGTATATATGGAGTGACGATAGCGGATAGAATAAGGAATAGCACATTGCGTGATAGATGTGGCTTGAAAGAAGATGTAGTGACAAGGATTGACAAAGGAATGCTTCGATGGTTTGGGCACATGGAAAGGTTGAGTGAAAGAAGATTGACGAAAGGAATTTATAAATCTGATGTGGATGGATGCGTTAAACAAGGCAGGCCCAGGAGAGTGTTTTCCGACCAAATCGGAGACATCCTCAAGAAAGCCAGGTTGCCTAGTGCCCATAACCACAGAGCCTGTATGGAGAGAATTGTGGATGTGAAGGAAGCAAGGATTGTGGTAAGTGGCGCTCCATTGTCTCTGCCTATCCCTGTGGGAAAAAGGCGTGACATTTTGATTAATTGATTGATTGATTATCTCTAGTTTAGTTTGGATAACAGTGCATGCTTAGCTAAGTGACGTCATTCTAAATCCAATATGGCGGACTCCCAAAGATGGCGGACCAGTATTTTTTAATGCAAAATAGTAATATACAGTTGGTAGTCAAGTGTACAGGCAGAAATGACACTGGTGCGTTTTGGGATCAGCTTATAAGTTGCCGGAATCGTGGCAAGAGGCCTCGATCAATGTCAATGTCCCTATACTTTGTTTTTTCCTAATTGGTACAGGTAGTAAACAAACATGAAAATTACTATTTCCTATGCCCTTTATTTAAGGAAACTATTTACAACTAATTTATTCCATAGAATAAATATACACAATGTAACAAATGGCCAAAAGTTATTAAAATCTCACACATATATAAATTATTTTTATCAAAAACCATTTATATGGAAACTAAATTCACAAAAGACATAAAATATGGTGTGCCCAAATAATTAAAAAAAAACATTTTCCAGTAATTCATAGTATTCATACATTTTCTAACACCTGGGACCCCATAATACACAAACTCAAGTCCCAAGTCCAGCAAACTGCCAAACCAGATGACACCGTCAGTTATTTTTGCAAAAATTTGAAATAAACCGGGAACAGTAAAACAAAATATCAAACGGGGTAGTTTTGGAAACAATAACAGCATTAACCAATAGGACGACCAACACCTCAGTCTCTCCGTGACCACGATGGCTGCAAAGCTCTCGAAACGTCGGAATAGTAAAAAATTGTAAAATCTAAACCAAAATAAACGCGATAGTAAGCCGCATAAAATTTGTTTAATTCATTAATCAATGTTCGCGCAAAATCTAAGAAAATACTTATTCTTAGATATTTTTATATATTCCACCATTGGTAGGGTCTTACAATATTTGGTTGGGTAGAGGGGATAGTGAGGGCAGGGAAGATGAATGTTGACATGTCACAAAAAGCTTTGAAACCTACATTTCGGTCACAAGTCCGCAACGCTGCCTTCATTCTCCCGCCTGCCACGCGATGGACCCGGCACCTGCACGGAGAATCCATGGATGCTAAGAAATTGTTTCATTCATTTGATTCTTGTTTTTATATCGTTATTCCGTCATTATGCCGAAGTTTTGTTTACTACTTTTACAAGTAAGGAAAAATCAACAATACCTATACCTATTTATTATATTCTATTACAGGACGTAACATTTGTAATGTGTCTAGAAGCAATATCCTCTTCACCCCAACTCGTGATGCATGTCTCCAAACCACCAAAACCTGGCGGAGACCCTTATTCAATCCAATCCAGGCTTGGTGTTGATATCAATCACAAGAAAATCAATTTAGCTGATGAGCTCCTTGCGTGGCAACATGAACGATTTAGTATTAAAAGGATGTCTGCGTTTACTATCAGTTCAATGCAGGTAAACATATCAGTTTATTATATAATTTTTTTATTGTGACTCGACATATGACAGCACCCCGCTTGATGTTAAGCCAAAGTGTGGTCCATGAATGAATGTCACTTCTACTACAATTCAATAACTGTAAGTAGCAATCATATCCAATATGCCGTCCTAGTTGGAACCGGCAACTTACCAGCTGATCCTGAAATGTGACCAAATCACTTCACGGTTTATATACTTGTAAGTGGTGGTACTACCCCCGATCGGCAGACTGGGTACCACTGCCTACCACTCTTTGATAACCAGACCCGAAGCAAAGGCGTGACAATTGTAGTAGCAGTGACATTCATTCATGGACCACACTTTGGCTTAACATTAAGCGGGGTGCTGTCATATAAAAAAATAAAGTCACAATAAAAAAATAAAAATTATTTAAAGTCTTCTTTTTCACGTAGAGCCACAAGGACCCAAGCAGAGGATCAATTCTAGATGAGCCATCGGAAGAGCATCTGTTAAATTTAATTGCTAATATTAAGAATATTGCCCGTGGCTTAGCATCACATATTTACAATATTAACATCACATCAGAACAGGACATTCACAAACAGGCCAAGTTATATGATGACATTTTGGTGAGTTGGATATTTACACAGGTCGGGGAAGCATCCGCATTTTGTCGACCGAATCGGCAGTCGAACTAAAAAATTCGGTGCGTCGATTCTTTGTAGAACAATCGACAAGGGGAATGATTTACCTGCCTATGTATTATAGCCTTGGATCTTTTTTTTATTGTGACACGACATTTGACCTCGTCCCGCCTGATGATAAGAAAGAGGAGATCCAAGAGTGTCGTCACTCATCCGAAACATCCGAGTTAGTTCGCGGCTGCCTCAGTCGCCGTCACTATGCCGGCCAAAGGTGCTTCTTCACGCATCGCTTGAAGGATCCAACTTTTTGGTTCGACTGCCGATTCGGTCGACAAAATGCGGACTTTTAAGCGTTGCGTAAAAGATCCTACGTTTACTAATAAAATCTATAAAAATACATTCAAATAATTTTAACGACTACATTTAAATAATAAAATTAAAATAACATAGATATTTATATAAAGGATGAATAACGAAACAGCTTTGTTTGACGAATCGCATGCCGGTTTTATGCGATTTGCGAGAAAACGGCATAATTGTTAGCCCAATTTCTACGCCTTAAAATTACGCATACTTTTCCTTTAACTCATCTTGTGGTACAAAGTTTCGTTATTCTCGCAGACTTAGCTGATATTTTAATCGATTACAATTAAAAAGTGTCGATTTTTTTTTATTTGCTCTAATAGAAATTGTTTTTTTTTTAAACTTGTTCTATCAGAATACTAGTATCATCAACCATGTTATAGCAAATAAATTATTAAAATTGTTATTTTACCTAATTGTAAAAAAAGTGTAATATACAAGGTTGGTTTAAATATTTTTTAAGGATGTGGATGAGAAGTCTGTGAAATTCTGGTACAAGTATTTATCAAGTCAGACAAGAGCAGCACAATTTGTCACTAATCCAAAAGCATCAGGTATGTTTATAACATCACCTACAAGAATAGGTTTTTATTTATTTTATTATCAATTTTATACTGGGCTACTAAAGTGCTTGTATCATAGAAACAGCATGACCAATCAGTCAAATTGTCAGGCCTTTTCCCATGAGGATAGGCAGAGACAATAGAGCGCCACCTGCCACGATCCTGACACAACTCGTTCGCTTCCTTCACATCCACAATTCCAGGATGACTAAAGTACATATATCATACATTAATAATTTAATTAGATATTACTAATATTTGGTATTAATAAAAACTATTCATGGTCTGCACTCTAGCTTAAAATGGCGCCTGTAGTTCCTATATTTCCGGTCCACATTTTTTTTGGTATTGTACATTTTTCCTTACTTGGCAAAAGTAGTAAACAAACTTTCAGAATAATGATAGATTAACGATAAAAAACAATTACTACTGACGCGAATTAATAGGAATATGTATATAAAAAAATCTATGGGCACAACATTTGTCATTTGTAAATTTACCGTTTCTATATAAATGGTTTTTGCTATATAGGATAAGTGAAAGTAGATTGACGAAAGCAATTTATAAATCTGTTGTGGATAGATGCGTTAAACAAGGCCGGCCCAGGAGGGTGTTTTCCGATAAAATCGGCGACATATCAAGAAAGCTAGGTTGCCTAGTGCCCATAACCTAAGAGCTTGTATAAAGGGAAATGTGGATGTGAAGGAAGCGAGGGTGTTGTGTCAGGATCGAGGCAAGTGGCGCTCCATTGTCTCTGCCTATTCTTATGGGAAAAAGAATAAATGTATAAATGTGTGTGTGATTTTAATAACTTTTGTGCATTTAACTCCGCTGCCCGCTTTTCGCCCCGTGGGAACATTTGGCGTGACTTTTGCATCTTCGGCGTATGAGTTACAGGACATGGTTACTATAATGAATGCGGAATTAGAAAAGAAAGGTATGAAAGTGAATGTAAGTAAAACAAAAGTAATGGTTTTGGAGAGAGAGGATGAAATGACAGAATGTGAGATAACGATAGACGGAAAGAAAGTGGAACAAGTCAAACAATTTGTTTACTTGGGAAGTATGTTTACTAGGGATGGAAAGTGTGATGAAGATATTGAGAGAAGAGTGCAAAAGGGTAACGTAGTGAACGGTGCCATCCATAGTATAATGAACAGCCAAATAATGTCCCAAAAGTCACGGATGGCTGTTCATAATGCGGTGCTTGTTCCTACATTAATGTATGGGAGTGAAGGTTGGGTATGGCAGAAGAAGCATGAGAGTAGAATTAACGCTGTAGAAATGCGGTCGTTAAGGAGTGTATGTGGAGTGACGATAGCGGATAGAATAAGGAATAGCACACTGCGTGATAGATGTGGTTTGAAAGAAGATGTAGTGACAAGGATTGACAAAGGAATGCTTCGATGGTTTGGGCACATGGAAAGGATGAGTGAAAGTAGATTGACGAAAGGAATTTATAAATCTGATGTGGATGGATGCGTTAAACAAGGCAGGCCCAGGAGAGTGTTTTCCGACCAAATCGGAGACATCCTCAAAAAATCTAGGTTGCCTAGTGCCCATAACCACAGAGCCTGTATGAAGAGAATTGTGGATGTGAAGGAAGCAAGGGAGCTGTGTAAGGATCGTGGTAAGTGGCGCTCCATTGTCTCTGCCTATCCCTGTGGGAAAAAGGCGTGACAATTTGATTGATTGATTGATTGTGCATTTGTTACATTGTGTATGTTTATTCTATAGAACTCAGTAGTAAACAGTTTTCTCAGATATAGAGCATAAACAATGGTGATTTTCATATTTGTTTACTATTTGTGCCAAGTAAGAAAAAACACATTAGAGTCTGTCAAAGCCGAAATGACGCGCCCCTCTACCGCATTTACGCACACGTGCGAATATAAAATATGGATGCAATTTGTAATTGGTCATTCAGTTGCTGGTTGGACACAAAAGGAGGAGCACGCTGATAAAGTATAATAGTATAGTTAGAAATATTTGCATTCACACATTTATATAAACTAATAAAGTGGAGGGGCGCGTCATTTATGGTTAGACAAGCTATACAGATCTGTAGGTGTTCGCATTCTGTTGCAGGTCTTAGTATGACGTTAGAGAGTGCATTTAGGCAGTATTTAGAAGAAGTTGTGACGCCAACGCACGTCACTGACAAACGGGAGCCGGAGTATACGTTATATTCACCAACCAAAGCTACTTTGTATGTTTATAGGTATGTATGCCATGCCATTCCTGAAGGTAGACTTGCTTGATGGTATGTAAGGGGTGGTACAAGAGTGCCGACGACTGAAAAACAGATTCAATTTACGGTTAACTCAGTCGCCGTCACTATTTCTTTTATTGTGACTCGACATATGACAGCACTCCGCCTGATATTAAGCTGGAGTGTGGTTGGAAGTGACTGTTACTGCTGTTAAATAACTGTAAGCAGCAGTCACATCCGCTATGCCGGCCTGTTATTATGGCGTGTCTATGTGATTGACAGACGATACAATATCCATATCCTATTTTTCAAATAACTCAATTGCACAGCAATTAAAAGCAAAATTGTTATTAATTTTATCAATACAAGTATCGAAACTACCATTTATATATTTTTTCATCATTGGACATTATAAAAGTAGTTCATAAAAGCCCAAAATGAATGATGTCCATCGGCGTCAGGCGTGGACGAACGGTTTAGCGATTGGTTTGTTGCGCGTAAAGTCCCGGGTTCGATCCCTGGTCGGAGCAAATATTTGTTACATAGCTTTTATTAGTAATATTAAATATTTCGCATATTTGTTAATAAAAAAAGAGATGGATATTTGATTCGGGTCTGGTTATCAAAGAGTGGTAGGCAGTGGTACCCAGTCTGCCGATCCGGGGTAGTACCACCACTTACAAGTATACAGACCGTGAAGTGTATTAGCAGTGACATTTATTCATGGACCACACTTCGGCTTAACATCAAGCGGGGTGCTGTCATATGTCAAGTCACAATAAAAAAAGTACTTTTTTCTGTTTCAGTGTTAAGCCTGCTGTGTTTGATCTCTTATTAACAGTAGCAATCATAGCGTACCTAACAGTGATATATTTCGCAATGCAATATTTCCCACATTTCTATGAACACTATGCGAAACTATTCACAGGAAAGGAGAAAGTTAATTAGGACCATAAATGTTAGAGCATAAAGTCCAGAATTGATCACAAGCAAACGTATGTCAAATAATTAGTCATCTATTTCATGCCTCTAATTCTCACAGTGTTAGGCAGAGATTTTAGAGCGACACTTTCCACGACTCTGATACAAATCTTCATTTTTGATGAATAATAATGATCAATAATAATCAAAATCAAATATTGTTAAGAAATACAACAATAAAATGATAGTAAGAACATTACACTTACGGTTGTTTGTGATCGAGCCGCGCTATTATTTGTTACTAAAATTTGACAGTTAATTAGCCAATGAGCATCGGCCCTCTTTCTTCTCGCTTAATTTTGACTGACAAAGTTTAGTACCAGGTGCTAGCGAAACCAGCGAATCAGACGCATCGAACGCAAAATTAGCGTAACACCTATCAGAGTGTAAAATTATATAGCAATAAAAACATTTCTTATGAATATTTTGTATTACGTATTTTTTTTAAATTTAAATTAATAAGAATAATTATTAATTTGAATGCATTTAAATTCTAAAATCTAATTCGTCTGTTAGGATAGAGAAATAGGTTGTATGTTAACCTTATACAGGTTGATTTTAGGTTCAAAAAGACAAAAAGAAAAGTGACTAAAGCGTCAATGGCTTTCGTTTGTTGTCCGTCACAATAAAGTTGTTATAGGACTACCACTTTTATAAGTAGTGGCACATTGTCAAAATATGACAGACGCCAATAAAATGAAGTCTCATCGGCAATAAACGTTTTCGCAGAAAAGCGCCGAATTTAACCGAACGTCAATGAAAACCCAATAAAATTTGGATTTAAGAAATAGAAGCAATACATTATTATAGATACAAAATACAACCGTTTATACTTTTTTCACTTATGCCATTAAAAAGAAGTCAGAAAGGGATGAATATACATTTTTACATTCGTAATTTAGAAGGTTGTCACTAGTTTTAATGATCATTTGTCAATCTAATTTGACACAATAACAAATGACATTAAAATACTTAAAAAATGATGACGGAACAATTATGTCGCTCTTGTTACTGACTATTAATTAAGCAGTATTAAAAGTCAACCAAGTGGTTGTATTTGCAAAAAGTAGTGACAACCTTTGAAAGAAAGAAATTGTAGTTGTCTCTTTCAGTCACATAAATAACACTGAATTAGTTCTTATTTTAGCACAGCTTCTATTCTTTCCATATTCTTAGTGAAAACCAACTGCTGGCTGCGAACGGACTCTGAACATGGCGTCTACTCGATAACCAATAGCGAATAGGCGTCGCACTTTGATTTCCTAGCCAATTTCACAATACGATATATTGCGTAATTGGATTTTCTTATAAAAGTGATAGTACTATATGTGTTAGATAAGATTGAGAATATGTATCTAGAAAAAAAAACACTCTGTAATTAATAAGTTTGGCTGTCTGGTAACTTAAGCCAAGCTATAACCTGTGTATTAAAATAAAATTATTATTTACGTTTAAATATTTATTTATCTTTTAAATCTTACAAAAATCGGTATTATTTTTTGTATTTTGATATCAAAACCTATTGAGGTACCATGTAATCATGGTAGTATCTATTTTGATATCAAAATGCCAGCGTTATTTATTTAATTTATAAATCAAAGTATGCAACGAATATTTCGCGAATTTTCTAGTCGTGTGACTTGCAAATTTATTTTCTGTTAATTTTGTTTATGGATACTCTGGCCAGATTAAGTGGATAAGTCTGCGGTTTTATCAATTGCCAACCCTAATAAAGCTTCATAATACTATTGTTCGGTGTTGCGCTGACATGGGCAATAAGAATTGCTCAATTATAAGCAATAATAGTCGATTGCGACATGACAGAATAACAAGCAATTTACGGTAACGGCAGCAAGCATCAATTTGGCAACATATTGAGCAATAAGGAGCAATTTCAATTTCCATACCCACTGGATAGTCGGCAATTCGTATCAGTGACATTGAGCAATGCGGAATATATGGAGTGGTAGGCAGTGGTACTCAGTCTGCCGATCCGGGGTAGTACCACCACTTACAAGTATACAGACCGTGAAGTGATTTAGTCGTGTTTCGGGATCAGCTTCTAAGTTGCCGGTTCCAACTAGGCCGGCATAGTGGACGTGATTGCTACTCACAGTTATTAAATTGTAGTAGCAGTAGCGTCCATTCATAGACCACACTCCAGCTTAACATTAACATCAAGTCATATGTCGCGTCACAATAAAAAAAACAATAGCCGCATTTTATTAAAATTGATCCATATTGCTCCTGATTGATGACCATTCGTGTTGCCGAGCAAATATTGTCTGAATAATTGCTCGTGTTAATGGTTATAAGTCTGTTTTATAGGGTTGCCAATTTATTTTACCGCAAACATCTTCGTCAGACTCTTATGTTAACATTTTGTACAATTATATTTTAAAGTAGTTTTCACTTGGTAGTTATTTAGTAGGTAGTTATAAAAATGTAATAAAAATGTGGTGGAATCAATTGATATTTTTATTTAGTCGTATATTTGTAACTACTAATTTGCATTGTCAAAAATAATGAAATGACTTTTAAAATTTGTCGCGTAATGTTTAATACAAGAAGTTTATAGGTGTTTTATATTATTGTACACTTTATAATACGACAAAATAAAAATGTCATTCTTTAACATAATTATGTATAAGGGTAGGTATTTAATTTAATTTGTTTCAAAATAAGTTGGACCTTTAATAATTATAACCCGACAATTTAAAATACATTTGCAAATAATTCCTTAATAAGTTCATTATTAATCGCTACTAATAATAAAAGTTAATTTAATTTAATTTAAAAATAATTAAGTTAATTTAATACATCTTTTGACATAAATCACGGGGTACCAAAGTTACCCCGTGATATTGAAATTTCAAAGTTAATATTTAAATTCAGGAAGCCAAGAAATATCACATTATATTAATTTAATTTTTTTCTGTCGTAATAAACTGAGATATCTCTAAGTATCGTCATTGTGCAGGCTGTAAGAAATCGGGATAAAATTAAATCACTAAAGCACTTTGATTCGTGATAAAACTACAGTCTTTAAGCTAATTTGACTGTACACAATTTTATTTTATCCTCTAGTCTAGTCTGTGGTAGGTCACGGACGTATCTTTCACTTTTAGTTGACGTATTTTTGACACGACCTGTATAGTGAGTTTTAAGACTACTCAATTGTATTTATAATTTAGTCGGGTTATACGTTTCGTTACCAAGTACTGATTTCTATCCATATTCCTAATTATTATTAATTTTAGTTATGAACAAATGTTGGTTTATATCGCAGGGCTGTTTATAGTGTTGAAATAAATATGTTAAAAATATAATTCTTGTTTTATTTTATTTTTTAGAGACCATTTTTTTGTTACAAAAGTGAAATTCGAAAAAGAACTGTTCTTTAAAATTCAATTTTGTAATTATATTTGTTAGTGTAAATTTAACATTTTTCCCACAACATTTTTAAGGTTTAGCAGGATACCTCGACTATATTCAAGTTATCCAGATTTTTTCTTCATGAAATATTATCTTTAGGATCTTATATTTTTTTAATTAGAGTTATATTTTTTCTCTAAAATACAGTTTGCGACTAGCTTAAGGGTAGAGCATATTTGTACCACCATTTCTTTGGCCGGCATATTGACGGCGACTGAGGCAGCCGTGAAACTCGTTTTTTTCAGTCGTCATTCTTGCTTATCATTATGCGGGTCGAGATCAAATGTCGTGTCACAATAAAAATAAAACTGTGTGGTCAATAAAGTTATTATTAAGCTACTTAGAGTTTAGTACTTGCCTCGTGGTAAGCAAGGAGAGTTCAAAGAGTGCCAGCGACTGAAAAACCGCCTCAGTTCAATCGCCATCAATATTCCGGTCAAAGGTACGCACGCATCGCTTGAAGGGTTCAAGGCTATTGGAGAGAACAAATTGGCTGCGGGCGCTATCAGAATTTCGAGTTGGATACATTGGTTTAACGACACAGTTCAGCTGACTGATTGGTGCAAACGATTAAAAGCAGTATTGTCTGCACCATTGATAAAGCTGGTCAATGTTGCAGACGGTACAGTTTTCGGTTGGCAAGGTGGCTGTGACTACGCTGATATAGTAAGGCAAATAAAATTACATAATTTCTGAGTAAATGATTTTATTTGAGTAGTACAAAAGATAAAAATAATTCTCACCTAATCTTAAAGTTAAACCCAGCTATAAACAAATTTTTAAGTAAAAAATGGATAACCTAATTCAATTGTGACGCGACATTTGACCTCGACTTGCCGAGATCGTAATATGAGTCGAGAATGCTGTGCTATTACGGTTGTCGTTAAGTTAGGAGTATGAATAAAACTTTAAAGTACATATGAATAGTAGATATGGCAAAATTATGGCAAGAGACGTATTGATGCCCAATCCCTATGGCATTTAAATTAAGTATGGTCAAAGAATATGGACTTAAGAAATATAAGGAGCCCTAAAATAGCTACTAAATACAACCGTTTATACTATTTTCACTTATAACATTAAAAAGAAGTCAGTCCACTTTATTAGTTTATTTGAATGTGTGAATACAAATATTACTATACTTTATTAACGTGCTCCTCCTGTTGTATCTAACCAGCAACTGAATGACCAATTACATTTTCATCGTGTTGCATTGCATCCATATTTTATGGTTGCGCGTGTGCTTAAATGCAGTGGAGGGGCGCGTCATTTCGGCTTGGATAGACTATAATGTGGTATTATATCTTAAAACTAAAATAGATTTTCTTAAATAATATTTATTCTTCTAAAACATAAAGAGTCGCAGTGGCACCCGTAACCTCCTTCAGTTGTTTTGATTTGAATGTTGCCACAAAATGAATGTTGCCAGCTTTCTGCAATTGACAATATTAAAAATGAATCAAAGGACTGCTGCTTATGCTCTTTTATATTATTTCTGGACAGTAGACAGTATCTTATAATCTTGGATCGTTCAAAAGAAGCGTGAATAAGAGGCCGGCATAGTGAAGGCAACCGAGATAACCGTAAAATGAATATATTTTAGTCCTTCTTTTGCTCCTCCTTTATCATTAGATAAGCAAGACGTTAGGCGTAGCATAGTGGTTAGCGCACCAGCCTGTTCACGCAAAGTCCCAGGTTCGATTTATTGTCGGAGCTAATATTTGTTTTATACCTTGTATCAGCTTTATTAAATAAGTGGATTAAATCCGACGGACGAGACGGATATTTGTTCCGGATCTGATTGGTCTAAGTATGGTCTGCTAATCCAGGGTAGTTCCACTACTTACAAGTATACAGACCGTTAAGTGACTTAGTCGCGTTTCAGGATCAGCTTGAAAATTGTCAGTTTCAACTAGGCCAGCATTTATTTATTAAATACAGGCATTTAACTCTAGTAGCAGTCACATCCGTTCATGGACCGCACTTCAGCTTAACATCAAGCGGGGTGCTGTCATATGTCGGGTCACAATAAAAAAAAAACCTACACAGGGACTGACTGGTATTTGTACACGGACGTGTCCACGTGGCTCAACATCAGGCAATGGTGTTATGATTGTTCTGCCAGTGATACCAGTGGAGGTGAGGCGTATCTCGCAGTCTGTTAGTGGCTCCGTCAATGGGTTCACGAAGAAGAGACGCGCAGTTGCTGGCTCACCCACCATCAGATCGTCGTCGAGCTGTAACATAAAGACAAAGCAAGAGGTAAAGGCGACCGTGGTGTAGTGGCAGTGAAATGGTTACGCTAACCGAGAGGTTTGAAACCACTTACCGGCACCAATGTATCTTTGATATATGTACTTTGATATATGATACAAGCACTTTAGTAGCTTAGTATAGAAATGTATAAATAAAAATAAAGTTATCCCGACAGATACAAAGAGCGCTGGCCTGTCATTAAAGCTAGTTTTGATGTCTACATACTTTCGTTTTACGAATGTATATAAAACCTTAAATATTATTAAATATTTGCACGATTAAATAAATAGGCGGACTTGTTTCCATCGCAGTCCAGCGCTCTTCTAATCTGCCGATCTTTATTCATGAGCCGCACGAGGTGCATAAGGTGCATTTAATCGAGTGGATGAGACAGCATTCACTTCCATTCATGGACCACACTCCAGCTTAACAACAGGCGGGTGCTAATTAAAAAAAAACTAGATGAGTGTTACCTTAATATTGATCTTCGGTTTAAGGACCTGGAAATCATCATCATCAGCCCAGGATTGCTTTGTCTCTTCAACCAAAGCCATGCACGAGAGCTTCATGCTACTGTACTCCACTAATTTGTATAAGTAATCATCAGGTTGAACTTCAACAGATATTTCTTTCTCTGCAAAGAGTTGAAAAATAATTTATATTTTTCTGTTTTGAATCCAAAGTGTTGTTATTTATTGTATTTATCCCACAAACAAATTAAAATCAAATTGTCACGCCTTTTCCCCACAGGTATATAATGGGCACTAGGCAACCCAGCTTTCTTAAGGATAAACAAATTACAATAAATTATCACGGCTCATTTCCTAACTCAAATCGCTATTTCACATCCATAATTATTTTCTAGACATTACGCATCGTTTCATATAGTCATTTCTTTTCTACGTATGTCCCTGAATTGATCGAGGAACAATTTGAGTCGTCCCATGCTTTATTCTTTCTCTCACCGCTGATTTATAAATCTCTTTTTGCCCATCTTCTTTTATACTTTCTTATTTATTCCTATTATTCGACCAATAGAATCAAAGACTGTGACTTTATGAATAGATTGAATTATTAATAGTACAAAATCATTTTTGGGATATGAATATTCAGATCTAACACGATTAGATAAATGATATTTATGATGAATAAAATAAACAAATCTTATGCGGCTTATTATCGCGTTTATCTTTGGTTAATGATTGTACATTTTTTTATGCTGACGTTTCTATAGCTTTGCAGCCATCGTAGTCAAATTAAAGCTTTAGTAAGCGTTTACTTCATTAATCAATGTCCGCGGAAAAACACAAGAAAATTTAATATTTATGATAGCAAATTTATTTAAAGTTTCAGTAAAGAAGCTAAATTTCTCATGTTATTTAAAAAATGAAACTTTAATTACCTTCTCCTGGAGCAAGCACAACCTTGCCATCAATTTTTTTCACTGATTCACCAGGAACACCATTGTAGTAAACACTCGTCGAGGAAAGGATTAATTTAATGTTACGTTCCTGAAAATATAGATAACATTATAAAAGTTACTTTCTTATGGGAAAAGTACCTACCTTCATAAAAATGTTCCTTTTAATGAACATGGAAATGACCACCCACTTTCACCTTACCACTATCTGTTTTTTTTTAAATAAATATACAGGATGTGACATTGTCAGTCAGTCTAGTAAACTGTAACTTGGTGACCAATATTACAGACTTCTCTAATTCATTGTTGTCGTCTTACCCGCGCCGGTCTAATGTACTATGTTTCGTGTAAAATAATAATAAGGTTTGATGGAACATTTGCTTTTCTTTACAGTGACAATAAAGAACATCAATTTTCTCCTTCAAACGTAATTATCATGAGCGGGTCAAACGTCAGACCGGCCATCGTAGCATGACGCTGATAAATCAAGCAACCTTTTGAGAACAACCTGAACTCGTTGGTTGGTCATACTTAAACATAAGCAAAGGGATTTCCGTTCAATATCTCGCAATAGATAGATATTTCACAAACACGTAGCATAAATACCCGGAACGACATCGCAGTCAGGTTGCGGTACATGAAAGTGCAGCGAAAGTTCATTATTTACCCATCTCATAGTCAACTTAGATTAAACTCGATCGATAGCTGAATTGGACTGGTCGGACTTAGGTAAACGTCTATGAGAGACAAGAACCAAAGGACATAATTTATTTTGGGCTTTGATGATGTACTACATTATATAAATTGTACTACTTATTGATGTAAAAATATATAAATGGTTGGCACGATACTTGAATTGAGGAAACTAATAACAATTTTGCTTTTAATTGCTGTGCAATTTAGTTATTTAGAAAATAAGATATGGATTTTGTATCATCTGTTAATCAACGCCATATTTGTTCTGCTTTGTCATAATTATAGTTTGATCATTTTGCACATCTAAACTATGCAAAATATAGGATATATTCCAATCACATAGTAATCTTCGTACACACTATTTTAAAATGTAGTTGCAACTGTTAATACAATTAAGCCCAAGTCCCAATACAAAATGAATGATGTCCTTTCTAGTTTTCTATGACTGAACTGCGCAATAAAAAAACTAATGATCTATTGTGACAATCAACTAATCATTTAAATCGTCACGCCCTCCTGACACAACTCCCTCGTTTCCTTCACATCCACAATTCATTGTAACAGCAAATGTAAATGAAGGAGAATACTAACTTCATGTGATAAGTTTGTGATAGTGACAGCAAGCCTGTATGGTTGACCTATAGGTACTGATTCCAGCTCGTGTAGTTTGAATGCGACGTCGTGCTTCGTTGCTTCAGCTATTGCATAATATCTGAAATTCAATAAAATCCCCTTTAATACCAACCTTGATGACGATGCGAATGGGCTTTGTGTTGACAGTTGAAATCCATTAGTAAGCTTCAAAATTAAAATTGTCACCGCGCAACACACTAAGGTCGATATTAAGGGCCGTCTTAAGCATATTCAGCGCCGGGGTGCGAAAGTCAAGGCTCCGCTCGCGTGGTCTCAGTGTAGTAGGTACCTATCGAAGTTTATGGCGGTCGGCATGCGCCCCCTAGGACTCTGCGCCCGGGTGCACCGCACCCCTTGAACCCCCGGGTAAAGACGGCCCTGTTAATTTTTATTAACAGTTCAAGCTTATTGAAAATTGTCTAAATGAATAAAAGTTGTTTTTAACAGGTGTTAGCTTTTGGTGGTAGTTTTTACCGCGTAACTTATTGACGAATGGGAATAAATTTCATTTTCATTCCAATTGAAGTTACGCGGTCGGTCCGCTGCTTCATGAAATGACGGACGAATGACTGGTGTGTTAATTGGTTACGGACGGCTATGCGTAAGTGATATTTTTGCTTTCGATTCTTTGCCGAAGCAAAGATTATTTTATAGCATTAATTTGTTATAAGCTACTAAAGTGCTTGTACCATAGAAAAAGTACATATATCAATCAAAGATACATTGGTACCGGTGAGTGGTTTCGAACCCGTGCCACTCGGCTTACGTAGGTAGTCATTGAACTGCCGTAGTGGCACACAGTCGCCTTAAAAAAAATTAGATATTTGCTTAAGGTCTGAGAGTTTTAGGCAGACAGTTGGGTTTTACCAGGTCTTCCAGTCCTGGTAGTGCTATTTGCAGTTATTTTACTGTAGTAGCAGTTGCCTCTATACATGGATACCACTTTAGATTAACAATATAATTTATGTCCTCACCTCTTGGCTCTCTCCGAATGTCTAACTCCATTCATAAGTGCAATACGCTCTGATGCTGTTCCTTCGCTATACTTATATTGGCTGGTGATGTTCTCGTGATCAGTATCGCCAAGTGGATCGTACACATACGGCTTCTTTGTGATGATCATACGTCCGATACTGTGAAACAAGACAAGGAATAATTAATAAGGAAGGATTGTTGTATTTATTTTATTTTATTGTGACTCGACATATGACAGCACCCCGCTTGATGTTAAGCTAGGGTTGCCAACCATACTTTATAATAACGTATCTTACGTTATTTTTGGTAATTATACTTTATACTTTTGCATACAAATAAAGTATGTGAAAATACTTTATTTTAATTGCGTAGCAAACGAATTGCTTATTTAAGTATATAAAGGACATCATTCATTTTGTATGGGTCTTGGGCTTAAATGTTACAATGTAGTTGGAATATATCCTTTTTTTGCATAGTTTGGGTGTGCAAAATCATCTAACTATAATTATGACAGTTCAAAGCAGAACAAATGTAGCGTTGATTGACAGATGATACAAAATTCATATCTTATTTTCCAAATAACTCAATTGCACAGCAATTAAAAGCAAAATTCTATCTACTATTTGTATTCTATCTACTATGTGTACTACTATCTACTATATATTTTTTCATTATCGGACATTACAAAAGTAGTACATAGAAGCTCAAAATGAATGATGTCCTTTAAATGATGATTGTCAAACTAGCTTTGAAATATTTAAAAATAGCAAAAAATTGTTAGCAAATGCTAAAAGCACACAAAATACGTTTTTAGGGCATAAAATTCGAAAAATACTTTATTTTTTTTCCAAATACTTTATTTTTATCCTATTCAAACAATGGTATACGTTTTTTTTTGTCAAAAAAGTTGGCAACCCTATGTTAAGCCGAAGTGTGGTCCATGAATAAAAGTCATTGCTACTACAATTCAATAACTGTAAGTAGCAATCACATCCACTATGCCGGCATAGATGGAACCGGCAACTTACAAGCTGATCCCGAAACGTGACCAAATCACTTCACGGTCTGTATACTTGTAAGTGGTGGTACTACCCCGGATCGGCAGACTGGGTACCACTCTTTGATAACCAGACCCGAAGCAAATATTTATCTATCTCTTTTTTTTATTAACAAATATTTGCATTATTTAATATTATTAAATATTACAAATAAAAGCTATGAAACAAATATTTGCTCCGACCGGGAATCGAACCCGGGACTTTACGGGCAACAAACCAATTGCTAAACCGTTCGTCCACGCCTGTTGTCGAATGTATGTTTCTATGATATATGCATGTTTAGTAGCTTGGTATAAATGTTATTCAGGTGATTTCTGAGGAGAACCTCAAGCTGCGTAAACACGCTAACCTCGGTACAGGTTACGAATTTGCGCCGTTTGGGGTCGAGACAATGAGCCCTCGATGAAGACCTTCAGCTAAGCGTCTGGACAAAGAGTTATCTAAGCGGCTGATGGAGAAGTGGAAACAGGTAGGCTGGCAATTTCTGCCGACGTATTAGCCTTGCTATACAAAGGGAAAATGTTGTCAATCTCTTTAGGACTATCTTTTATGGGACGTCACTAGAGGATATTTTTTTAAATAATTATTTGATTTATTACTTTATCTTCGCTAATAATTATATTGTATTCATTTTTTACTTTATGCTTTTTTTATTATACCTTTCTATACTAAGCTACTAAAGTAGTGAGGCGACCGTGGTGTAGTGGCAGTGCAATGGTTACGCAAACCGAAAACACTAGTTCGGAACCACCCACTGGTGCCATTCAATGTATCTTTGATATACTCGTTGTTGTTTGTTCTTTGGTTGTTCTGTTTCTATGATACAAGCACTTTAGTAGCTTAGTATAGAAATGTAAATAAATAACAAAAGTGCTTGTATCATAGAAACAGGTCAACCAAACCAAAGTACATATATCAAAGATACATTGGTACCGACAAGTGTTTTTGAACGCGTGCTCTCGGTTTACGTAACCATTGCACTGCCACTACACCTCGGTAGCCCTCACATAATTTTTAAAAAAACTTACTGATAATTATTAGTATCAACAACGGCGAATCCATCATCACTCTCTGGGTCATGTCTCCATCTCATCATATCAGCATTCACTGATGCCAAGATGAAGCCCACATCGTAATTAATTGCAGTCACTCCTTGCTTAACTGCCTCCAGGGGTGCTGGACCACATTGGAACATTCCAGCTGATTGTTCCTGTGGTGTTGCGTCAATTGCTTGCCAACCGCCGTAACCTGATTTAAAAAAAAATATATTTTAATAATAATAATAATTTTTATTTCAGACTCATGTCCATAATTTACAAGAATAATAATTTACATTCATGTTAGTAACAACTTATGTCAACTTATAAACTAATGTTCTACAAATAATAATTATTTTACAAATGGTGCTGAGCTGGTGTGCATTTGCATCCACCTCTTCACCATCGGTGAGTCCCACCGCTCAGACAATACACCCAGGATACCGCTAGTGCTGGTACGAAAGCGTCGCAACAGCGAGGCACTCCGTTTTCTGACAATGCCATAAAAGTCGTCAGTGCGTGCCTGTGCGAACATTGTCGATGCGCTGCAAAACCTCGGTAATCCCAGCAATACCCTGAATGCATTGTTGTGCTGCCGTATGCCCGCTGAGAGTAGCTGGTCCATAGGCTGCACGTGTAGAACGACTGGCAGTAGGCTTTGAAGAGCGTTACTTTTACTTGGCCAGTACATCGTGCAAATACATTTTACACGACTGTGTCGAGTTTCGTAAGCAGGCAGTTGGTAATCGTTTTCTTAGTCTGGCGTCCTGAGGTAGTACCACCACTTTTAAGTGTAAAGACCTTAGAACGGTGTTTCCTATCATTTATAGGCCATGCCCCACCTTAAAAACTCTAAAATATTCATGCCCCTCATACTTAATTTTTAGCCTTTAAAAATAGTTTTGTTCCCTTAAGAAATATAAATGATTTCAGCATTTTTACAGAATTTGCCTTTTTTGTTAAATTTGTCACCGATATCTAGCATTGCATTTAAATAACCCAAATCAATAGAATTAAAGTCGTGTCGAGCAGTGGCGTAGCGTGGCGGGGGCTGAGGGGGCGGCCCGCCCCGGACGGCACATTTAGGGGGCAGCAAAATTTATAGAAACTAAAATAAATCGTTAAAATTTGAACCTGAAATTCATATTTTTGTTGTACCTATGATTGAAACGCTAAATAAGGGGGCGGCAATTTTTTTTTCCGCCCCGGGCGGCTGACTTCCACGCTACCCCACTGGTGTCGAGTCCATTTTTAAATTGCCCCCTATCATAACTATATAACTATCAAATTGGTCTTGGAGTGTATACATTTATAGAATATATACTTAAAGGTAAAAACCGTGAAGAGATTTATTCGCATTTCGGGTTAAGCTTAAAAGTAGCTTAAATAGCATTTGAATTTGTATGTTACGTGTACCTGTGTGAATTTATTTATTTATGAATTGGCATATACAACAGATTACAGACAAAATTGAACATGGAACATATAGAAAGTATACACACAACTAGATTAAAAAATGTATAAAAATTCAAGTAATAAAATACATGCAAATTACTACAATTAAATAAAATCAAATAATTAAAAATAGTTCAAAATAATAATAATAATTAAATACTTATGCAAAATAAGATAAAATTAAAATGAAAAAAAAAATTATATAGGAAAAAAACTACGATTTTTTAAATATAACAGAGACCGCCTTTTTATATATAGTGAACCTGTCATTAAATATGTCTAACTTTTTATGGTCAGCGCTGAGTTCATTGTATGCACGAGCCGTTCTTATTGGGTTTTAGCATAGGTTTGATTTTTAGATAGTATACAATGATATTAAGTAAAATGAGTGGATACGTCACCTAAACTAGTTTTAGTGTTTGTGTTAACGATCTACTATAACTACATACAAATGCAAGTAGGACGCGGAAAGTTATTGAAAGCAAAAATATATGTTGCTCTGCATTTCGATACTGAGTTCAGGTTTGCTTATTAACATAGTTTTAACGTGCCTCTAACGGGGCGCGGATAACATATCTACGTCTTTGTAATTTCAAGCTATAATTAACGAGTTTCTTGTGGGATCATTCTCTTCATACGCCTTTCCGAGGCCATGGTAGAATCAGCTAATAAATTATTTACCTGCTGGCAGGTCAGGCCTGACCATCCACACATCATTCCACACATGGAAGTTCCACACTGAATCATGATTCCCATTTGGATTGTTCGGATCAAAGTTAGGCATCTCCTCCATATCGCTGGTGTAATATCTGTCAACACTCAAAGATTTGTTGGCGTCGTGAGCTGAGACTATATTAGTAACACTCCTTGCTGGAAGGCCAAGAGCTCTGCACACTGGAAATAAAATAAATATTAATTTTATTAGGGTTTTTGTTTCTACATTAATGTATGGAAATAAATGTAAGGTGTGTCAGAAGAAGCATTAGAGTAGAAATAACGCTGTAGAAATGCGGTCGGTAAGGAATGTATGTAGAGTGGCGATAGCAGACAGAATGAGGAATATCACAATTCGCAATATTTGTGGTTTAAAAGAAGATGTAGTGAAAAGGATTAACAATGGAATGCTCCGATAGTTTGGGCATTTGGAAAAGATGAGTGAAAATATAGATTGACAAATGGAATTTATAAATCTGATGTGGATTGATGCGTTGAACGAGGCAGAACCAGGAGGGTGTTTTCCGACAAAATCGGAGACATCCTTAAGAAAGATAGGTTGCCTAGTGGCCATAACCGTAGAGCTTGTATGAAGAGAAATGTGGATGTAAAGACAGCGATGGAGTTGTGTCAGGATCGTGCCAAGTGGCGCTCCATCGTCTCGGCTTATCCCTGTGGCGTGACAATTTGAATAATTGATAATTTCTATTGCAATAACAATCTACTTTAGAAATATAATAATAATAAACAATAAATAGAATTAATGATCGACCGAAGGCGACCGTGGTTTAGTGGCAGTGCAATGGTTACACAAACCGGAGAGCATGTATCTTTGATATATGTACTTTGGTTGTCCTGTTTCTATGATACAAGCACTTTAGTATAGTCTGTCTAAGCCTAAATGACACGCCCCTCCACTGCATTTACGCACACGAGCAAATATAAAATATGGATAAAACACACCGAAAATGCGATTGTAATTGGTTATTCAGTTGCTGGTTAGGCGCAAAAGGAGGAGCACGCTGATGAGGTATAATAGTATAGTTAGTAATATTTGTATTCACACATTTAAATAATCTAATTAAGTGGAGGGGCGCGTTATTTATAGTTAGACAAGCTATAGCTTAGTAAATAAATAAAAAATAAATGATGCTAATAGAATCAACTTACCAGTGGTGACAACACCAGAGAAAACCCAACATTGTCCATATTTGACTGTCTGTTGTGTTTGCAAATATTCATCCAGGATGTCTACGGAGCCTGTCCAGTACGACGGTGAGTTCCCATCGCTGTAGTCGCCACTCCAATTGCCCAACAACACACCGTTGTCATCCTGGTAGTTGACAATGCCTGATATAGTACGAGCCATTGCTACTGGATCACCACGACTGGGAACAAAGCAATCAATCAATCAAATTTAGAGGAAGCATCCGCATTTTGTCGACCGAACCGGCAGCCGAACTAAAAGGTTCGGTGCGTAGTGTATTTTCAAGCGATACGTGAAGAAGCACCTTTGGCCGACATAGTGACAGCGACTGAGGCAACTGTGAAGACTCGGTTTCCACAGTCGTCGGCACTCTTAGACCTCCTCTTGCTTGCCATTAGCAATAAAAAAAACATAGGGATAGAGTGGAAAGCTGGTGTTAAGCTAGAGTGCTGTCCATGAATGGAGGTCACTGCTACTACAATTTAATAACAGTAATTGGCAGTCACACCCACTATGCCGGCCTAGTTGGAACCGGCAACTTACAAACTTAGCCCGAAATGCGACTTAATCACTTTACGGTCTACTCTGGATCGGTAGACTGAGCATCATCGTAGACGAACTATTGAAACTTTCAGGCAAGTCAAGGTTCCCAAAGTGGTACATGTGGAGGGTGGAGACTCGACAGGGGTCTACGTTGGAGTGACAAAATAATGGGGGCTTACAAATCGTAAGCGGGGGTCTACAATATTTATCTGGTTTCAATAGTATAGAACTAAATTACTCACTTTTCAAATGGAATTTCAGCGACATCCAGCATGAACATGCAAGCAGGCAGAACTACTTTGTCAAACTGCCCAAATACCCAGGGTTGGCCATTCTGTCTGCCAGTTGGTCCAATCCAGATCTTGCCGATGTCATTGAGGACGTACTCATTTAGTAAAGTGGTTTCTTCCATGTACGTCTGGTCATCTGAAATACATAGATCACATCACCTGGTTTTATTGTTCCAATAGCAACTGCTGCAAGTAGCAGTCGCATCCAGGTTTGTTGAAATATACTCATCTCAAAACGCGACTAAGTCTCTTTAATCCTGGAATTTTCTTAGTATTTGCGCGAATATTGATTAATGAATTAAACAAATTTTATCGATCAATCAAATCAAATTGTCACGCCCTCCTCCCACAGGGATAGGCAGAGACAATGGAGCGCCACTTGCCACGATCCTAACACAACTCCCTGCTTTCCTTCACATTCATAATTCTCTTCATACAAGCTCTATGGTTATGGGCACTAGGCAACCTAGCTTTCTTGAGGATGTCTCCGATTTGGTCGGAAAACACCCTCCTTGGCCTGCCTCGTTTAACGCATCCATTCACATGAGAATCATAAATTCTTTTCGTCAATCTACTTTTACTTATTCTTTCCATGTGCCCAAACCGTCAAAGCATTCCTTTGTCAATCCTTGTCATTACATCTTCTTTCAAGCCACATCTATCACGCAGTGTGCTATTCCTTATTCTATCAGCTATCGTCACTCCACATACACTCCTTAACGACCGCATTTCCACAGCGTTAATTCTACTCTCATGCTTCTTCTGCTACACCCAACATTCGCTTCCATATTTTATTCACAAATATGCGGCTTACTATCGCTAAATTGTATAAATACTAACCAAAAATAAACGAGATAGTAGGTCACTTATTTGTTTATTTCTTAACCATCTCAAGAAAAAGGTTCTTCGCGTCAATTGACAAGTATAGTTTTGGCCGGCATAGTGACGGCGACTGAACCAGTAATAAACTGAATCGTTGTAATTTATTGTGGCTCGACATATGACAACACCCTGCCTGATGTTAAGCTAATGTGCGCTCCATGAATGAAAGCGACTGCTACTACGGTTGAAAAACTTAAATTAGCAACCACAACCCCTATGGTGGAACTTGCCGGTTCCGAAATGCGACTAAATCACTCCACGGTCTAGCACTACTTGAACAATCGTCGTAGACAAACGACTGAAAACGTCATGTAAGTCGTCGGCGCACTTAGATTTACCATTACCATCTTAATAAAAAAGTCAGTCGTGTCCTAATAAAAAAAACTTCTAAAGGATTTACTTACTTAAACCTTAACTAATGATCAAATCAAAATGCCTTTTTTCCACAGGGATAGGCAGAGACAATGGAGCGCCACTTGCCACGTTCCTGACACAACTCCCTCGCTTCCCTCACATCTACAATTCTCTTAATACAAGCTCCACTATTAAACTAATAATATTTTATTTAAGGCGACCGTGGTGTAGTGGCAGTGCAATGGATACGCAAGCCGAGAGCATGGGTTCGAAACCACCCACCGTTACAATGTATCTTTGATATATGTAGCTTCATGGCCGTCTTAAGCATATTCAGCGCCGGGGTGCGAAAGTCAAGGCTCCGCTCGCGTGGTCTCTGTGCAGTAGGTACCTATCGAAGTATATGTGTAGTATATGGCGGTCGGCATGCGCCCCCTAGGACATTGCGCCCGGGTGCACCGCACCCCTTGAACCCCCGGGTAAAGACGGCCCTGTGTAGCTTAGTATAAAAATGTACAATAAAAGAATAACAAATAGCAAAAATCTACTCACCAGGATTCCATGGATTGAAGAGTATGTATAGATCTTGATCGAAGGTGTATACGTTTCTCTCTTCACTCTCTACTGTGCCGGTCACTACACGTAATAGCCAATTACCAATAGGCAACGTCACCGGGGTTGAAATCTGTTATTAAAGAAACCAAAGGACATCATTCATTTTGGGCTTCTATGTACTATTTTTGTAATGTTCAATCATGAACAAATATTTAAATGGTAGTTTCGATACTTGCATTGATGAAACTAATAACAATTTTGCTTTTAATTGCTGTGCAATTGAGTTATTTGGAAAATAAGATATGGATTTTGTATCGTCTGTCAATGAACGCCATATTTGTTCTGCTTTGAACAGTCATAATTATAGTTTGATCATTTTGCACACCTAAACTATGCAAAATAAAGGATACATTGTAATCTTCGTACATTAAACTATTTTAAAATGCATATTAAACTATTAATACAATGAAGCCCAAGTCTCCATACAAAAATAATTTCTAACAAAAAAAAACCGACTTCAAATAGTAAACTAAAAAGCAAAAAATAAATTTTCTTCGCACAAAGTAATACGTATTTTCATTTAGTTAAATAGAAATGATTAAATAATTATTTTATAATTTTAAAGTCGGTGCCAAGTAAAACAATAACTGTGCCAAGTAAACAATAGATGAATCTTTCTAACAACTGACGATAATATTAGTAGGTAATTATCACGAAATATCTGTTCTGTGGTAACTATCAGTACTTCCTTATTATCCTTGTTTTGGTTTTGCTAACAGATTTTGTGATTTTTTTAAATTTAATACGTTCATGCTATTATTATAAGTATTGGATAGTTATTCATATTTAAATGCCATTGGATTCCATTTTTAACCGACTTCAAAAAAGGAGGGGGTTCTCAATTCGACCAGTATGTTTTTTTTTTATGTTTGTTACCTCATAACTTTTGACTGGTTGAACCGATTTTAATGATTCTTTTTTTATTTGATAGCTGATGCTTCCCGTTTGGTCCCATTTTAATTTGGTCCAGTTCTGATAATGGCATCCATGAGAAAATCATATAAGTCTTAAATTTTCAACATTCTAATTTATGTTTGTTGGCGGATAACTTCGTTGTTTACGAACTGATTTTGATAATTCTTTTTTTGTTAAAAAGAAGATATTTCAAAGGTGGTCCCATGATAAGGAAATCAGGGTTTAAACGACTTCAAAAAAGGAGAAGGTTTTTAAAATGACTGTATATATCTTTTTATGTTTGTTCGCGGATAACTTCGTTGTTTATGAACCGATTTTGATGATAAGGGAATCAAAGTTTAACCGACTTCAAAAAAAGAGGAAGTTTCTCAATTCAGCCGTTTACATTCGTTGTTAATGAACCGATTTTGATTATTCTTTTTTTGTTGGAAAGAAGATATTTCAAAGGTGGTCCCATGATAAGAAAATCAGGGTTTGATGATGGCAGACTACTAGTAAATGGCTTACAAACTACTAGTAAATGAAAACGAATTATGAAAGGACACTGAACACAACATAGACATATAGTAGCTATTTACATAACAAATGTACTCAAGATATCAATGTTGATATAAATCAAAAGAATTTACTAAAATGAAATACTCAAAATGGAATCCAATGGCATTTAAATATGACAAAAAAAGAATAATCAAAATCGGTTCATTAACAACGAATGTAAACGGCTGAATTGAGAAACTTCCTCTTTTTTTGAAGTCGGTTAAACTTTGATTCCCTTATCATCAAAATCGGTTCATAAACAACGAAGTTATCCGCGAACAAACATAAAAAGATATATACAGTCATTTTAAAAACCTTCTCCTTTTTTGAAGTCGTTTAAACCCTGATTTCCTTATCATGGGACCACCTTTGAAATATCTTCTCTTTAACAAAAAAAGAATTATCAAAATCGGTTCGTAAACAACGAAGTTATCCGCCAACAAACATAAATTAGAATGTTGAAAATTTAAGACTTATATGATTTTCTCATGGATGCCATTATCAGAACTGGACCAAATTAAAATGGGACCAAACGGGAAGCATCAGCTATCAAATAAAAAAAGAATCATTAAAATCGGTTCAACCAGTCAAAAGTTATGAGGTAACAAACATAAAAAAAAAACATACTGGTCGAATTGAGAACCCCCTCCTTTTTTGAAGTCGGTTAAAAATGAATGATGTTCTTTATTATTTCAATGTGATATGGGCGATCGTATTCGGGTGTAATGTGTGATATTCTTAGTATTGTTTCGGCCGCCATAGTGACAGGTACTGAGACAGTGTTTTTTCAGCCGTCGCCACTATTGGATTTCTATCATGCTTACTATAACGCAAGTCTAAGTCAGATATCCGTTAGTATAAAAATATAAAAACGAGTTATTCACAGTTGCCTTATTCGTCATCGCTATTTCGGAGATTTGACGTTGAGGACATAATGACGACGAATGAGGCAAACGTAACCTGACTTAATTTTTCAGTCGCCGGAATTCTTGAACCTCCTCTTGTAAACAATTCAGTCGAATATTGCTTGTCCAACTATAAATGACGCGACCCTCCACTTTATTAGTTTATTTAAATGTGTGAATACAAATATTTCTAACTATACTACTATACTTTATCAGTGTGCTTGATTTTGTCTAAACAACAACTAAATGACGACGACAGGCGTGGACGAACGGTTTAGCGACTGGTTTGTTGCGCGTAAAGTCCCGGGTTCGATCCCCGGTCGGAGCAAATATTTGTTTCATAGCTTTTATTTGTAATATTTAATAGTATTAAATATTGCAAATATTTGTTAATAAAAAAAAAGAGATGGATATTTGCTTCGGGTCTGGTTATCAAAGAGTGGTAGGCAGTGGTACCCAGTCTGCCGATCCGGGGTAGTACCACCACTTACAAGTATACAGACCGTGAAGTGATTTAGTCGCGTTTCGGGATCAGCTTGTAAGTTGCCGGTTCCATCTAGGCCGGCATAGTGGATGTGATTGCTGCTCACAGTTATTGAATTGTAGTAGCAGTGACATTCATTCATGGACCACACTTTGGCCTAACATCAAGCGGGGTGCTGTCATATGTCGAGTCACAATAAAAAAAAAAAATAAAAAAAAAATGACCAATTACAATTGCATTTTCAGTGTGTTGTTGCATTCATATTTTATGTTTACTCGTATGCGGCGGAGGAGTGCGTCATTTCGGCTTAGGCAGACTATAACAATAAAACTAAATAATAAAACATATTTTCAAATCTTCAATTAATCCATTAATTGCCTTATCTATCTACGAGTATTGTCCAAACTACACAAGACGTGTTGTTAAGGTAAATTAGTTTAATATTTAACCTCTGCGGGCAGACCGGTTTGTTAATCTTTTTGTTAAGCACTTAAACAAACATTCGCACATACTTAATCGATAATAAATAATACATAGTAACTATTTATGTTACATAAGCAATACTCATCAATGTGTACATAAAACTGTGCGTAAACAACGTATAAATAAATATTTATCAAGTGGTACATGTATATTTTGATAAATTGCACCTTTTTTTATTGTCGATATAAGACAGCACCCCGCTTGATGTTAAACTGAAGTGTGGTCCATGAATGAATGTCACTGCTACTACAATTCAATAACTGTGAGTAGCAATCACAACCACTATGCCGGTCTAGTTGGAACCGGCAACTTACAAGCTGATCCCGAAACGTGACCAAATAATCACTTCACGGTCTGTATACTTGTAAGTGGTGGTACTACCCCGGATCGGCAGACTGGGTACCACTGCGTACCACTCTTTGATAACCAGACCCGAAGCAAATATCCATCTCTTTTTTTTTATTAACAATTATTTGCAATATTTAATATTATTAAATATTACAAATAAAAGCTATGAAACAAATATTTGCTCCGACCGGGGATCGAACGCGGGACTTTACGCGCAACAAACCAATCGCTAAACCGTTCGTCCACGCCTGTCGTCAGACTACCATTTATATAGGTTTTAATCATTAGAAATAACAAAAGTAGTACATAGAAACCCAAACTGAATGATGTCCTTTATCTCTGTATAAAGTATCCGTTAAACGTAAATGTAAAATGTGAAGTTAAAGAGTGGTGCAACCTATTTATCTTTTTTTCTTTTACTTATATGCTACTTTTTACAAATTAGTAAATTATAATTTTTGGTACCGGCTGTAAATGTATGTATATTTTGCTGAATTTCATATCCTACTTATAGGTATAATTTTGGCTTATGATGTTACAATCCTTAGGCATGTAAACTTAAAATAAATATAAAACTTAAATTATTGAATAATAAAATTATATCTATCTATCAGTCTAGACAATAACAAATAATGTCTTTAAATATTAATTAAGCAATTTATATTCCACGATTTATTCTAATAAAACTTGTCTGGCATCAGATATGCGAAACATGTAATTTAAACATAGATAAAAATATATATTTACTAAATGACACTGGTAAAGTCAAATAAGTGCATATTTGATAAGAATATTTTTTATTATTCTACATCTGACCTCGGCCTACCTGAAAGTCCTTATTTTAATAGTTTGACAATTATTTTTTTGTGTTTTAATGTGGACAAAGACGCTGACGGTCTAGCTGATGGAAAAGGTCGCTTCTGTCCGTAGACAATATTCTAGTATAGAATGCCAGTTCATCACTTACCTCGATGCATAGGTCATTATCATTGATATTTGTGTACTTGGCGGTCCATGAATCCTTGTCAGACGTAGCATCTGACTCTACGTTTATATCAGCACGGGTTACACCATCGGGTTGGTCGCCTAATAACAATAAAATCATATTCGAAATACTGGCTATGTACTTAATAAATTAAACAAATTTTATGCGGCTTACTATCGCGTTTATTTTGGTTTTTTACAGAATTTTATTATTCCGACGTTTCGAAAGCTTTGCAGCCATCGTGGTCACGGAGAAACGCGATAGTAAGCCGCATAAAATTTGTTTAATTCATTAATCAATGTTCGCGCAAAAACTAAGAAAATAATTACTCTTCACTCCTTTTTAAAAATTAAGAACCATCCTTTCTTTGGCCGACATAGTTACGGCGACTGAGGCAGCCGTGAACTAACTCGGTTTTTTTCAGTCGTCGTCACTATTAGACCTTCTCTAGGCGGGTCAAGGTCAGATGTCGTGTCACAAAAAAAAGAATCTCTACTTCCTTACCTCATGGTACCTCAGTCGTAGTCATGGTGTCGTCCAAAGATCTTTATTATTAGCTGAATTAAATGTGTTTTATTTTTTTAATGTAACTCGACATATGACAGCACCCCGCCTGAAGTTAAGCTGGAGTGCGGTCCATGAATGGAGGATAACTGTAAGGTAAGTAGCAGTCACATCCATTATGCCATCCTAGTTGGAACCGGCAACTTACAAGCTGATCCCGAAACGCGACTAAGTCACTTCACGGTCTGTGCATTTGTAAGTGGTGGTACTACCCCGAATCGGCGACAGGGTACCACTGCCTACCACTGTTTAAAATATATTAACTTTTTTTTTTTATTGTGACACGACATCTGACCTCGACCCGCCTGATGATAAGCAAGAGGAGGTCCAAGAGTGACGACGACTGGGACAACCGAGTCAGTTCCCGGCTGTCCCAGCCGCCGCCACTATGCCGGCCTAAGATGCTTCTTCACGCATCGCTTGAAGGATCCAAGGTCATAGGATGGAGAGAACACATGGGCAGGCAAAGCATTCCACTTGTCGATTGATCTACAAAGAAAAGACGCACCGAACTTTTTAGTTCGACTGCCAATTCGGTCGATAAAATGCGGATGCTTTCCCCGACCTGTGCGATATCTTTAGATATCTTTATTAATTAGTTGAATTATATGTGTGGAATTCCTGTTTTAGACTAAAAACACGACTAACAGTCGGTTGTATCAAAAAAGTTTCAATTTAAGATTTTAGTTTTACTTTATACTTATTCTATTACGTTTACTATTATGAAATCGTGAATTGGGTTGTTAATAATTTTATCAATACAAGTATCGTAACTACCATTAATATATGTTTTTATCATTAGAAATAACAAAAGTAGTACATAGAAACCCAAAATGAATGATGCCCTTTAGCTATGATTAGCTCTGTATAAAATACCCGTTAAACGTATAAATGTAAAATGTGAAGTTAAAGAGTAGTGCAACCCATTTTTTCTTTTTATCTTTTACTTATACGATACTTTTTACAAATTCGTAAATTATATTTTTTGGTACAACCGGCTTTAAGTCTTCATGGTCTTTACAATTAAAATGGTACGAACTGGCCAGCCACCATTATGAAAATATTCACTTACCAAGAGTAAATATAAGTTGTACAATATCGTAGCAAGGCTCGAAATTTCTATTAAAACGTATTACGCCATCGAATGGTTGACCACGACGCAGTACTGCCGCTGGCTCCTCCAGATGAACTATCTCATATCTAGCGAAGAGTAAACACAATTTTTTAATTCCAATAGCCAATTTTAACCTGAGCAGGCTTGAATCTAGAAGGGAGGGGTCAAACCGGGGCATCGGGCAGTTTTAGGAGGCGCATAAGTCATAATATACTATGATTGAAAATAAAAAGAACTCGCTCCACAAAACGCCTGGCATACCTACGAAAGGCTGATTGGCTCACCGTCGACTCGTAAGAAAAAGGCGTCTCACCACAAGTAAACTTTATTTATGTGTGAGTGGGTTTTTAAGTAATTTATCTCAAACGCTAGAGAGTAGGGCGCCAAAAATCGTAGACCCGATGCTGAGTCTAAATTCGAGTTATTAGTATTAGAATTGTAATCTAATCTGGGGTCAAATCAATTATTTTAATTAAATGTGTTTAATTCTTGTTTTAATACCCAATTTAAAACCAGTATTCTGAATATTAATGCATGAGGATCTTCTTAGAAAAATATGGTATATATAAAATTAATTATCTAAGAAGATAATCTCTATAAGTTTTATAGTTATGGGTAGACAGCTGCTCTTTTGTGAATGTCTTCAATTTATTAAAAAAAACGTTTTAAAAACAACCATAGTGAATCTTATTAAAAAAATATGGTATTCAATCAATATTCACGCCTCTCCCACACGTTTTCTCTCTCCACTCATTTTCTCATCCTGTGGGATAGGCAGAGAAAATGAAGCGCAACTTGCCACGATTCTGGCACGCTTCCCTTACATCCAGAATCCTCTTCATACACACTCTACACTCTCTTCATATACAAAGATGTTTTCTTGTTTGCGAATTATATTGTTAAAACAAAAACCTTTTTTTAAAATTGAGACTTGAGTTTTGTTTATCTCATCTCAACTTGGACCGATGGTAAGCAAAGGGAACTCCAAGACCCGGTTGTACCAAAAAAGTTTAAATTTATGAATTTAGTTTTACTTTATACTTCTTTTATTACGTCAACTATTATAAAATCCTGAATTGGGTTGTTTTACAGGAAAATACGTAAAAGTATACGTATAAATACTTGCCAGATGAATGAAGCGATAATTTTACCATTTGAATTATTTTTTCATGGTAGTATATTTTTTTCATACAGAAAGACTGGTGTAAATGTCATTATACAGTTGTTTTTATTGAAAATTTTTAGTTTAAAATTATTAGTCATGGAAAATATTTTGATTAACGACGATATTCTGCAAGAAAAGTAAGTAATAAAAGTCTAGCTACATAATTATTAAATTTACAGTGGTGTTTTAATGAATTATATGTTTATATCAATACGCTTTAAAAGGACATGATTTATTTTGTATGGGGACTTGTATTAACCGTTGCATATAGATTTTAAAATAGTTTAATGTACGAAGATAAGTGGCGTAGCATGGGAGTCAGCTGCCCAGGGCGTAAAAAAAATTGCCGGCCCCTTATTTAGGAATTTCAATCATAGGTACAACAAAAATATGAATTTGGCTCAGGCTCGCAAGGCTCAGATTCACTCTTGCGCGGTGTACTTTTCGCAAGTCTGGGATGGCTCTGCCAAGTATCTTTTCAATGCCCTGGATTCATTGCAGCGCCAAGCTGTCCAAATTATAGGTGATGCAGAGGTCACGCGAACTTTGGAGCCCCTGCAACTACGCAGAGACATGGCGGCTTTGTACGTCTATACCATGGAGAATGTTCCGAGGAGCTCTTTAACCTTGATCCTACATCGTCTTTTGGCACCGTAATTCCGCGACTGAGGGAGCCGTAAACTGACACGGTTTTTTCAGTCGTCGTCACTCTTGGACCTCCTCTTGTTTATCATCAGGCAGGTCGAGGGTCAGATGTGTCACAATAAAATATATATATATGCTTTTAGGGTTCTGTGATTTCTAGAATTCCTTAAACTTTATGAGATTAGTTGCAGAACAACCTACACATTTAAATTATATTATGAAATTATGATTTACAGGCATCAATCGATCATCACCTCAATACACAAGATCAAAGTTTGTAGAGGTAGCTGAAAGGAAAATAAAATTGCTTGATGATAAAGAAGACTACATAAAAATTAAAGCCTCAATGGAGTTGAAAATAAAAAAAATAGTCGGGCAAAGACTGGACAGTTGATCGGCCTTCGCCTTCGCCGTATGCGCCAGGCTATCACAGGGATATAGCAGTAAGGAACGACAGAAGTTACATTTATTTTATTTTTATTTTATTTTTATTTCTTTAAGGATAACTTACAGCTAACTAGATATATATATAAGTAGATAAGTTGTATACAGTAAAAAAGGCCAGTAACAAGTTACCACCGATAATTAGGTTTAAAAATAGCTTAATAATCTAACTACGATAAATAAATCTAAAAATAACTTACGACTAAGAGTGGGAACCCATAGCATATCTGCGTGTAAGCAAGCGTTTTAATGACGCTGGCGTTGTAATGAAGGGATCAATGTCAGCACAAAAATCATTATAGTAATTGCAAGTTCTTATAAAAAATGCATTTTGTATATAGTTGGTTCTGGCAAATGGTACGTGAAAAATCCTCTTAATTCTAACAGAACAAGGTACTTTGAGTCCTATGTACTGAAGCAACTCAGAACAATCGACTTTAGATTGGAGAATAGCAAGCAGATACGCAACGTCAGCGATGGAACGACGCAATGAAAGGGGTAATAAGTGATGGCGCCTACACTTATCATTATAACTCAACTGGCTCTGTCCAGTTCTGTGACATATATATCTCAGGAACCGCCTCTGTATGGATTCAATGCGATTTTTATATACGCTGTAGCAAGGGTTCCATACTTGGGATGCGTATTCCAGATGAGATCGTACTAGGGTGCAAAACAGGACTTTTAGGGTTTTAATATTCTTGAACGTCCTACCCATTCTAATTACGAATCCCAATGCTTTGGAGGCTTTGGTAACTATGCTGTTAATATGCTCATCAAAAAGCAACTTACTATCAAGAAGCACACCTAAATCAATAATATTATTTGTTTGAGATAATAAGTGATCTTTAATATAGTAATCGAATTGAATTGGTTGTAGTTTCCGCGTAAACGTTACAACTTTACATTTTAGCGGATTTAGGTCAAGTTTGTTTGTTGCACAGTAGGTATCAAGTCTATTCAAGTCCTTAAGAAGGTCCTCACAATCCCCCACAGTATTAATGCTCTTTAAGATCTTCATGTCATCAGCAAAAAGCAGGACTCTGGAGTGTTTAAAACATAAATCAATATCCTGTATAAAAATTATAAACAGTAAAGGACCAAGTAAAGATCCTTGTGGGACTCCCGACGGTATCCCGGACCATCCTGATATGTAACCACATGTAGCTATAGCTTGTGACCTATTTCTGACATAGGAACAGAACCATCTGAATAGATCTCCATGTATTCCAGCTTTAAACAGTTTGTGCAGCAAGATACCATGATCTATCCTATCGAAAGCTTTGCTGTAATCAGTGTAGACGACATCCACCTGACCACCACCTCCCATATTAGAGGATATAAACTCACACGAAAGTAAAAGATTTGAAATAGTAGACCTGCCTTTCAGAAACCCATGCTGCTGGTCATTAAAAGTCCCTTTTAGCGATTCATAGACCTGGGTATACACAATTCGCTCAAAGACTTTGGCAAAAATACAAAGCTTTGATATGGGTCTATAATTAGTTACATCATTTTTTGAACCCTTTTTATGGATTGGGGTAACAAATGCAGATTTCCATAAATCAGGCATTAGACCCTCGTTGAGAGATCTACGGAACAGAATAGCAAGCGGGCGGGATAGGCTCTTAGCACACGATTTAATGAATATGGGCGATATATGATCAGGTCCGGCAGATTTGTTCAGGTCCACGGCCTCAAGTAGTTTACGGACATCGGAGTCAAGCACTTCAATATTACTAACACTATGAGGAGTAACAACCTCATTCAGGGACAAAGTATTTGGATCCAATTCACTAGAGGTGGATAAAAATGTCGTCAAGAAATATTCGGAGAACAGTTCACATACCCCCAATCCAGTACTTGATGAAGCTAAGTCATAATTCATAGTGCAGGGAATGGAGGATGATTTGTTTCTTTGCTTAATGAAAGACCAAAAAGCCTTGGGATTTGATGCAATATCAGACTCAACCTTATCTACGTAAGCGGCATATAGTTCACTCTCCACCGTCTTGGCTCTCTCCCTGAGTATCTCGTAAGACTTTCTATCAGCTTGATTACCGTAAACTTTAAACTTCCGCAAGTATCTATATTTTTCTTTCAGAATTTTTTTCAAAGGTGTGTTGTACCAGGACGGATACGAGTTGTTATTTATTAATCTACACGGTATATGTTTATCGCGCAATGCGTAAAGCTGATCGTAAAAGAAATTAAGACTTTGGGAAAGACTATTAACTGATAAAGAAGAATCCCAATCAATGGCATCTAGTTCATGGGATATTAAGCTGTAATCAGCGTAGCGATACCTGTACACTGACTTGGGTGCCTCCTTTAGAGAAAGATAGTCAACATGATTAGATACGAACGAAATAGCTGGATGATGGACATTAGTATGTACTAAAGGAGCTAAACATTCATTTACGACGATAGTGTCATTGGAAAGTATCAAATCCAATAATCGATTGTTACCATTGCGCACAGTGTTGAATTGAGCTAGATTGCAAATATTCAAGACATCAAAAAATTCCGTCTGTATGGGACCTGAGATATTAATTGGTGACAAAAGATTATCACCCTCACATTTCCAATCAACATTAGAAAGATTGAAGTCACCTGTAATGATAAATTTGTCAAGAGGTGAGGAACTAGTTATATTGAGTAACTGTAATCCAAAGTTATGAAGTTGAGTATCATATGAATTACCCAAGGATTGTGCGCATAAATAAAGGACTCCAATATGCAAGTTGTAAACTGAACGGGGTTTTGTTGTGGTTAGCGTTAAAGTGATCCATAAATCCTCAGCTGAAGAACGCCACTCATAGCGCTCCGCGCTTAGTAAGCGGCGATTGGCCGCGATGAGGACCCCACCTCCATACTTTTGTCCGGTCTTGGAGTAGTCCCGATCCCTACGGTAAATGATATATCTGTCATCAAAAAGTTCCTCATTATTAATCCCATCCAATAACCACGTTTCGGTTAAACAGATAATGTCAAATACTTGCAATGATAGATTCCTTCTGAATATTGTTCTAAGTCCCTGCACATTTTGATAGTAAAACGAAATTTTATCACTATTCATTTTGTTTTAGAATCTTAAATATATAATTAATAAGTAGTACAATATAGTAGTATTTAAGTAGTATATAGTTATTACAAAAATAGGTAATATTATTGAGGCTTAATATTGTAACCAAATGAGTAGAAAATGATACCAAAATAACAAAATAATAATAATAATAATCGTGGTAAATTATCGTTAAATAATGTGCATTGTAGGTAGTTGTATTTAAGTCAATTAGAAATCGGTAAGTATTAAAGAGTATTATATGAAGACACCTGCAAAGATATAGTTGGTACCACAGACAAAGAATCCGATCAAAGCAATGCTCAGCTCTATTCAATAGAATACAACACAAAAGAAATCGCAAACAACTAAAGGTTCCCAATCTTAAAAATAAAAAATATGTAATAATATAAAAAAAATCAAAACAAAACTTAGGAAATAACTTATAAATAATTTTCTTTAGATAATATTTTTCTTGATATCCTTTTCCGATCGAATATCTACTATTGGGCAGGATGGACTTTTTCTCGCCTTTATTTTTCCTTCCTTCACCCAGACATATTGAAACCCCTTGTCCTTGGCAGCTAATTTCGTCTTAGTAAGTAGTGCTTTATTGAAAGCTGACAGATGTTCGTTAATATAAACACGTCCGTCGGTCACAAATCCCAGATCCTTGCAGGTCAGCGATTTAAAGTTTTTACCCGCTGCTACAAACTCACGCTTGATGAGTCTGCTTAAAAAGCTCACTACAATGGATTTAGACGTTTGCGATCCTCTGTTAGCGACTCGGGAGACAAAATTTATGTGAGTTGGCAATATGGGGTTACCGATTTTGTTTCCAATTAGAGCAATAATATCAAGCAGATTTTCTTCCTTTTTAAAAGGTATACCTTTAATTTCAATATTATTTATTCGGGCCCACTGTTCTCTATCATTTTGAGCGTCAACAGATTTCCTAACAGCGTCACTGTAGGAAGAGATTTGGGAAGAAACTTCCTCCAACCCGAAAACCCGGTTTTCCAGTAATTCCACATTTTTTTGGATTTTGTGCAGGGTGTCCGTATCAATATTGAATTCCTCTAGTTTTGTAATTCTGTTCTCCAATTCTAAGAACCTGGCATTGTTCTCACGGATTGCGTCATGTGCGGAATCAACCGAGGTTTTTATGTTAGACAATTCCTCTTTAACACTTCTCATGTCACCGACGAGTGAAGCCATATTGACTGACATATTTCTTACTTCCGCCAATACATCATCAAGGGAAGCAGTTGGCGAAATTGGTATTGGGCTAAGTGTTCTGGAACTACCGGTTTTACAGGAATGACACCGCCAATGAGCCTTCCTATCACCTAACTTGCGAAAGCCCACTTCCGTTATACCGGCACACTGAAAGTCGTACCATGCACCACAAGCACTGCATTGCGGTCCTTCGGAAACGTTTTTTCTGCAATCCGCACACTTCGGCATTTTGTAATAGCTATGACAATCACTTTGAAAACAAAATAATTATAATTATTATAAAACAGCCTCTGAGAGGATAGCTAAGGAACTACAAAGAACTAAACGCGCAACAGAATATTTGTTCTATGGCTGTGACGTCAAAACTTGTTCAGGCAGCCTGCAAGAGCGCGTTGCAAGCGATATTGACCCGTCCGCACAGAGCACGTACGCGTCAAAGTTATCTGCACGGTTTCTCGATCCACGGGAGGGTAGGCGCGTGAATGCACAATACGATTACAGTTTTTTTCACAAAATTCACCAAATTAACAGTCAAAACAGTACAATAAATGTTTAATAACAAACTTACAACACTATTCTTGTACTTAAGTTAATCAAACGTTTTGTTTATGCACTTTGAACACTATAAAACAATAATAAATGTCGGAAGAAAAGTATATAAGTGTTTACTGTACGATCAAAGATTAGCGAAAAAAAGTGATATGATAAGACATTCTACAGTCTTATCATATCACGTGTTATGTATCACATCGAACGTATGATATAGCGATGATATCATATCATAGGAAACCTATTATATATTATACTTAAGTGAAATAAAAATAAAGGATTTCAAATTTATAAATGTTTTATTTACATGTTATGTTTAATATTTATATATTTTCTAGTTTTCCAGCTGTTTCAAAACTATCTCCTAACGTGATGTATCCATCCTATAATCTTAGATCCTTCAAGCATAAAATCACCTTTGGCCGGCATAGTTTTTTAAATATTTTTATTGTGACTCGACATATGACGGCACCCCGCTTGATGTTAAGCCAAAATGTGGTCCATGAATGAATGTCACTGCCACTACAATTCAATAACTGTAAGTAGCAATCACATCCACTATGCCGGCCTAGATGGAACTGGCAACTTACAAGCTGATCCCGAAACGTGACCAAATCACTTCACGGTCTGTATACTTGTAAGTGGTGGTACTACCCCGGATCGGCAGACTGGGTACCACTGCCTACCACTCTTTGATAACCAGACCCGAAGCAAATATCCATTACGATTTTTTTTTAAAAAACATTTGCAATATTTAATACTATTAAATATTACAAATAAAAGCTATGAAACAAATATTTGCTCCGACCGGGGATCGAACCCGGGACTTTCCGCGCAACAAACCAGTCGCTAAACCGTTCGTCCACGCCTGTCGTCAGACGGCGACTGAGGCATCTGTAAAATATTTTATTCAGTCGTCAGCGCTCTCAGGACTGACGACTAAAAGAGAAGGCAGCCTGTTTCTGTGCTGCAGGCCTCACAATAGAGATAAAAAATTCAAATATCGACGGGTCTGCAAAATATTTACAGAAATAAGAAACTACAAAATTTTATAATATGAAATACCTACATATACAAAACAATTTTACAAACTAATACAACATATATATACAATAAATGTGCCCTGTGGTTTCACACACGTTTCCATGAAATGAAAATAATTTATTAGCTTAGGTATGTTCTCAGCATCGTCAGATTCTACTATGGCTGAAGTATTATTATTGTGTGAAAAAGTCCTTTACAAGATTTCTTCGCAGAGTTACTCCACTTATTGTGAAGCCATCGTGTAGTGGTACTGCCGGTTCTTCGATGGGTATATCAGAATCATTATAGGCTTCATTTAGATCCCTACACATGTTATGAAGAATGGCAGTGGCAACTATAATTGCTTCCATATTTTTCCTCTGCACTCGCAATTTTAATGCAAGGCACGGAAATCTTCGTTTCCATACTTCAAATGACCTTTCCACCTATAAATTAAAAAATACAGAAGTTTTATAAAATATAATTACATTCATACATAAATTGCAATTACATTCATATATACATTTTTGGTACAACCAGTCAATAAACTAGTTTACCTGCAAAGTCTATCAATGATTATTTGGTGCTCTAAATGGTGTCATCATAGTATATGTACTTTGTGGATAAGCACCATCTCCAAACAAATACCTTAAATTTTTAATTTATTTGTTTATAACTTGTACTATAGTAAACACAGGCGGATTTATATTTAGTTGGCATTCTCTACTAGGCTGGTAGCATTAAGTCCGCCTTCTAGTCAAAACTAGAACATAGAAGTAAAGAATGTGAGCAAAGAAGGTCAAAGAGGAAAATAACAAAGATAGTTATATATAACTTGAATAAATCTACATACATAAATATCGACCTAAGATGCTAGGACCAGTAGTATTTTAAAGGTTAGTCCTGATAGGAGCTTTATAAATATGTTGAGGATTATTATACAATCTAGATATGGTAAAAGTAAAGGAGTTAGAATGGAAAGCAGTATGATTGGAAGGAATGTAAAGAGTAAAGTATAAAGGAATGTAAATGTAAGAGAACTCTCTTTGTAGTTGAGTCTGCAACCATCTCAATTTGGTTCTAAATTCAGAGTTATAATCCTACTTTCTAAGACCAAAGAAGAGAACTGAATACTAGCATTGAGGAGAGTTCTCTCTATGTTATTATAAAATTATTGACAATATTCACTCTCTGTTGAAATTATTAAAAACTATAATACCTGTTTCCAAACTCTCCATTTTCTAATCTGGCTTTCATATTTGTATTGTCAAATATAGTGCTGTCGTAGATATACCAGGCAATCTGCATACAATGTCCATTATTTTTAATTTAGAGTCCACAATCGTTTGGACGTTCATTAAATAGAAACCCTTCCAGCATCTATAAAGTTCAGCATCCTCCCCACCTGTTAAGATTTTTCTATGTAATTCTTGTCATTTTAATAGCAGACCCAGGCAGGTGTTTTTCGACCAAATCGCAGACATCATTAAGAAAACTAGGTTCCTAGTGTCCATAGTTTTTATGAAGACCCAGCTTTTATGAAGAGAATTGTGGATGTGAGGAAAGCGTGGGAATAGTGTCAGGATTGTGGCCTATCCTTGTGGGAAAAAAGCGCGACATTTTGAATGATTAACTAATTGCTAGAGAGTTGTATCAGAATCATGGAAATCAGAGGCATGTATATAAATCTGGGCGCCAATGCTGCTATTGCCTGTGATACGCGGTGATTAGAACGACACACTGTGGCTTTGTGCACTCCGCTCAGATCCCCAACAACAATCTGCATAGAGCAGGTCGCAAAAAAACCTAGTGTTTCTGAAAGAAAAAGTATAGGGTGGTACAAGGGTAAACTAAACTATAAATAAGACGGTATATACCGAAACCCAAATTAAAAGGAACATTAGAAACTAACCTTGGATATTTTGTTCGGACTTCATGTTCAATGAAGCCGCAAATTCGTCGTGCAGTGGTCTTATCAATTCGATAGCGGCACTTAAAATCATTTTCCCCAATCAACATGTGGTCCATTCTTATATTTATTCTTCGATGCCGTCGTGTTATATATTCAATTAATTCATTATCGGAGCTTGAAGAGCTTGTTGAAGACATCGCGCAAAGATTAAATGACAAATGTCAAATTTTACTTATCACTTTTACGTTAAAAGCTAGTTTTAGCTCCGTATAAAATATCCGTATATGTAAATGTAAAATGTGAAGTTAAAGAGTGGTGCAACCCATTTTTCTTTTTTTCTTTTACTTATACGATACTTTAAACAAATTAGTAAATAAAAATTTTTGGTACAACCGGGTGCAAGAGTGCCAATGAAAGTACTAAAATTCCAATGAAAGTAACTAGATGTATAGTTGGGGAACGAGCTAAATGAATTCGGGGGCTGAGGTACGGTGAGGCGTGAAACGACCACCACCCGTATCATAGTGGCCGCTTTTAGTGACGCTCATAGATCGGCGATGTCATTTAATATCGATAAAAACGTGTCCATATTTTCTTTGTTTGATTATTGAAAATTTAGTGAGTTAATTGAATAAAAGAGAGTCGTCATCCATATTCAGGCTAGAACCATTATTAGAAACGTGATTAAAATGTGTGAAAAACAAAAAAACATGCAGTCACTATTCTCAAAATTAATTAATATATAATTCAATAAAAATTGTTGCTGTCTAATGTTTATACTTCAATTTAATACACATTTATAATTTTTAATAACTAAATCTATTTGCATTTAAGTAAAGTGTGTGTTTATGGTTGTCGACATTTTGCATGTTACTTCACTATTCATAATAGACACGTGACCATGACGTCACAACTGCATACCTCGCGAGTTCCTTTAACTCGTTCCCCTACTATACGAAAGTCGTCAAATAAAAAAACGAAAATGGCCTTACTTGGCAGTGTGATGGGTTTGAGCATTTTCTTTGGGGTAGAAGTAAACAGCATCCACAATTAAAGGCTCCATTATTTATCTAAAACAAAGAAACAAACTATTTATTAATAAAATAAATAAAAAAACATTTGTATTATACAATTTGTGACCAAAACCATAGAGCTTGAAATTGAAAAGTGGAATGCTTTGCCTGCCCATGTGTTCTCTCCATCCTATGACCTTGGATCCTTCAAGCGATGCGTGAAGAAGCACCTTTGGCCGGCATAGTGACGGGTCGCCGTCACTATGGGGCAGCCGTGGACAAACCCGGTTTTCTCAGTCGTCATCACTCTTGGACATCCTCTTGCTTATCATCAGGCGGGACGAGGTCAGATGTCGTGTCACAATAAATAAAAAAGCTTGTATGAAGAGAGTTGTGAATGTGAAGGAAGCGAGGGAGTTGTGTCGGGATCGTGGCAAGTGGCGCTCCATTGTCTCTGCCTATCCCTGTGGGAAAAAGACGTGACAATTTTATAATTGATTGTAATAATAAAAAGACAGTCTGCCGATCTGCCAGGGCAGTAACATCACTTTTAAACTGAAATGTATAAATTATAATTATGAAATAATATTAAATAAGTAAAGGTGCTTCTTAATCAATCAAATTGTCACGCCTTTTTCCTACAGGGATAGGCAGAGACAAGCTGCTTCTAGCACCTTCTAAAAGTAGATTTTATGATTTGGCAACGTCACGTCTCGTTATAAAATACATTGTATTATATATGTAAATATTTATAGTATTCTACGAATTTGCATTCGAGCTATTAGGTATTCTGCTATTTTAAATCTACTGTTTTTTATATATTGTGACTCGACATTATGACAGCACCCCGCTTGATGTTAAGCTGGAGTGTGGTCCATGAATGGATGTCACTACTACTACAATTCAATAACTGTAAGTAGCAGTCACATCCACTATGCCGGCCTAGTTGGAATCGACAACTTACAAGCTGTTCCCGAAACGCGAAACGCGAACATACGGTCTGTATACTTGTAAGTGGTGGTTCTACCCCGGATCGGCAGGCTGAGTATCACTGCCTACCACTCTTAGATAACCAGACCCAAAGCAAATATCCGCCTCTTTCTTTTATTATATAACAAATATTTGAAATATTTAATAAATATTACAAATAAAGCTATGAAACAAATATTTGCTACGAAAGGGAACAGAACCAGTGACTTACTGTTCGGTCACGCCTGTCGTCGTGCGATACTTTTTAATTATTGTAAATCCATTGTTTCTGCCTTTCCTAGGAATTAAAGCGCGAAAATTTTATTTAGTTATTTATTTGGCCATAAAATCTATGCACATTTTTTATAGCTGCTTGACATGTGACACAGCGCCCCGCCTGAATTCAGGCTGGAGTGCGGTCCAATAATGGAGGTGACTGCTACTTCTAAGTATACAGACCGTAAAGTGACTCAGTCGCGTTTATATTTAAAAGTTTAGATTGCAGTCATAATGGATTGCAAACGTTGACTGAGGAGTTGCCTCAGTGTGCTTTAATTATGGGCGAACAACTCTTGGTTCCTTCATCACGATAATGCACCATGTCATACTTTAAAACTTTTTAGCCAAAAACTCGACTATATGAGTTCCGAAACCACCGTATTCAGCTGATTTGGCTCCGTGCGACGGACGGAATGCCGCTTTGACACGATTGAGGAGATAAAATCCGAATCAAAGAAGGCCTTGAAGGCTATACCGAAAAAAGACTATTGTCTAGTATCGTCTGTTTCGTGGACTGAAAAAATGCGTTTTATCGGACGGGGATTATTTCGAAGGGGATGAAATTGATTTGGAAGAATAATAAAGAATTTACATTTTATAAAAAAAAATACTTTACTTTTTGATCACAGATAGTATGTCGAGTCACAATAAAAAAATAAGAAGCATCGTATGACTTAGGTCGTTGACTTTATTCTTATCAATGAAGAGTTCATATAATTTAGTAATGGGAAAATACAAAGAATAAAGTTTATCGGCTTGGGGTTTTAATTTATTATTGTAACTTATGACCGCACCCTGGCAAAGTGCGGTCCATGAATGAAGGTCACTGCTACTACAATTCCAAGAACAGTAAGCCTATTTGTGATAGTACCACCACTCACAAGTGTACAGACCGTAAAGTGACTTAGTCGCGTTTCGGAATCAGCTTGTAAGTTGCCGGTTCTAAAAACAGATATGGGCGCTTAGAACAGATATGGGCGCTTAAAACAAATATGGGTGCTTAAAACAAATATGGGTGCCTAAAACAAATATGGGCATTTAAAACAGATATGAGTTCCTAAAAAAGATATGGGTGCCTAAAACAGATATGAGGAAAGACTTTCAAATAGAAATATTTATTTATATAATTGCTTTCTTTATTACGTCGAAGTGAAGGGTGGTACAATTTAGCAGAATAAACTGGTTTAATACTAACTGCAAATATTATGTTAAATAATCGTCTAGTTTTTAGATTATAACAAAAAAATGTTTACTTTTACAAAGAGTCATCTAGTCTAGTTACATCTAGTCTTTTTTATTTATTGTGTCTCGACATATGACAGCACCCCGCTTGATGTTAAGCCGAAGTGTGGTCCATGAATGAATGTCACTGCTACTACAATTCAATAACTGTGAGTAGCAATCACATCCACTATGCCGGCCTAGATGGAACCGGCAACTTACAAGCTGATCCCGAAACGTGACCAAATCACTTCACGGTCTGTATACTCGTAAAGAGTTCATCTTTTTACGACTTTATCCCCACAGGATTAAGCAGACAACGTAGCGTAGATCACTTTTCACAAAGCTGACACAACTCTCTTGCCTCCCTCACATTCACATCCACAATTTTCTTTATACATACTCTATGGTTATGGGCACTGCGATTCTCTGCTAAGTTTTAATCCAATAATCTGGAGCTCGATTAAGATGAACGTGGTGTAGTGGTGAGGAAATAGTGATACATTATCTTGTATATGTACTTTGGTAGTCTTGTTTCTATGATACAAGCACGTTTAATAGCTTGGTGCAGAAATGTTCAATTTAATTGAAAAAATAATACGCTCAATTCTACAGAATTAAACGGTCAAATATTGATTAAATTCATTTCAAAGTACTCACGAATAAAGTATTTAAAAAAGTGTTGCTAAATATTTTTTAGAAGTACAAATACCCATAATCAGATATAACTACTCTCTTACATATTTTTTTACAGTAATGGATCGAACTCTAGTTTATAATCAAACGAAGTGCGATCTGATGCCGTAGATATGAAGATGTTTCCTTTTCTCTATTTTTTTTAAATCTGTATTTGTTGGGAGCTTTTATCTTTTAAGACATGTCAGCCATAGACCCATTTGGCTGACATAGTGACTGAGACAACCCTGGACTGACTAGATTTTATCAATCGCCGGCACTCTTGAACCTGTTTTTCTTACCATCAGGAAAGTCAAGGTCAAATGTCAATAAAAAAAACTAACTAGATAAACACAAAGATAAGAAAAGATAATTATCATAAAAAAACTTACAATATTTTTTTTATTCGCACAAAACCAAACACAAACAATTAACTGATTTGAAGAATTCGTATTTAAATTTAGAACACAGCCGCGTCCATGCGCGTGCGCTGTCTCGGATAACTGACGCACTATTTGATTCGCACTCCGGATATATCTCCAATTTAAAGCAAGAATTACTCAGTTTGAGGAAAATACAATACATCTTCATTTGCTCTTAGTTCAGATAATCATAGAAACAGGACAAGCAACATACATAAAGTATATCAAAGATACATTGGTACCGGTTAGAGAAGTTTTGAATCCGTGCTCTCGGTTTTCGTAACCATTGAACTACCACTACACCACGGTTGCCTTAAACTCTTTACTCTTCGGTCATCCATGCACACAAGCTTTGAAACCATTGAGGTGCTGCGTGCAGGTCGACCGCAGCACCTCAATGACAACGACAATAGGCTTCGTTTTGCCAGATTAACTCTATTAATTAGTATTTTTTATTGTGACACGACATCTGACCTCGCCCGCCTATTGATAAGCAAGAGGAGGTCCAAAAGTGACGACAACTGAAAAAAAACGAGTTTATTCACGGCTGCTTCAGCCGCCGTCACTATGCCGGCCAAAGGTGCTTCTTCACGCATCGCTTATGCTTTTCGATTATGCACGAACATTGATTAATGAATTAAACAAATTGTGTTTGCAGCCAGCTTTGCAGTCATCGTCACGGAAACGTTAGAATAATAAAACATCGTAAAATCAATAACTAAAATAAACGCAATATAGTAAGCCGCATAAAATTTGTTCAATCCGTTAATGTGCTTTAAAGTTAAAATTGCGACCGCACAACACACTAAGAATCGATGTTCTTCTTCATTAACAATTCAAGCTCATTGAAACTCATTGTCGAATGAATAAATGTTGTTTTTGACACTAACAGCGACCGTGTAACTTTTTGACAAATGGGAATGAATTCCATTATCATTATAGACGCTGGAAGATAAAAATAGCGCTTGCATGCAAGTAACTTGTTTTGTTACCTACTTACTTTTTATTTGTTTATTTATATAAGGGTTGTCGACAAAATATACACTAATTATTACAAAGTAATACATACAAATATCTTAAAACTAAGTGTTATTTAATTAAGAAAACCACAGTTTAGCGGAGCATTATTCCGCATGTTAGAAAAGGAAAGGAGTACTCCCGGCTTTACGCGTGTTGCGTACAGGGCTCAACTTAGCCGGGTGAAGTCTACTTTGTCGGTAAATCGTTTGCGGGATATTGGACACATGCAACGCCATCTAGCGGTAGCATGTAGCGGTCGCTACAACAGCATAGCATGCATCATTTAAGTAAGTAAAAAAACATATCAACTCAAAAATAAACATATATAAGTACATAAGACAAAACTAAATTCAAAAGAAATTCATTTTCGATCATTTACTGATTATACTTTTTTTTTATATTTACTGATGATACTGATTATATTTTAGAATTTTATCAATTATTTATCAACATATCCTTATGCTGCGCAGCTAAAAAGTCAGTTCAGTCTGCCGGGGTCTATACCATTAAAGCGGCTAGTCTCTGCCAACCCGAAACCCACAAAAAGGTGTGATTCGTTTTCCTCACACACAATTTAACCACCAAGGCGATACATAATTACAATTCTCGCTATATAAGTTATTAATGTCAATAAGACATCATAATTTCTGAGAACGTGATGCCGACCATTAATGTAGGTCATGAACACGGGACTCATTTGTGGGAGGTTCCTTTTTAATAAAATACTCATTGTTAATTTACACTCATATAAACGATTGCCTAGTTCCCAGAACCGAACTTGTAATGCAGAGGATTGGGGATGTAGGGGAACCGAGGGGTTGTGTGAGGATCGTGGCAAGTCCCGTGGCAAGACTGTGTTCAGTGGTGACGGCAATCACGCGCTGGTGATTGCTGGAGTTGCTGGTCTCCCATCGGGCGCGTCCCCAGGTGGCGGATAGGGGAACGCTGCGACGGTTCACTCCGTCGCGGTATGGGGACCCGGGCGTAGTGGCCCCGGGTTCCGGCGCGGACCAAAACCTGCGTGTGGGCGCCCGGCCTCACGGCCAGCGTGGCACAACCCGACAACACCACCGCTCTCTCCCCGTCCTCTTCCCGATGCGTCTCTGGTAGCCAGAGGACACGAGAGGATGGTCCCAGCTGGGTGTCTTGGCGCCTGGCTGGGACGGAGAAAGTTAGTACGCCGCTCAGGCAATGACCGAACATTGCCTGAGCGGCGCTCTACTAAGAGGTGGCGCTGCCTTGAGCGGTTATGTAAGTAAGAGTGCCAATAGTGTGTAGTTTAATTATTATATATCTGTGTATATATTCTGTGTATTATAATATTCTAAGTCTAATGAACCAAATCGTAGTAGAGGCTTTAATGATTGATGAATGATGAGTTTCCTCAGGCAATCTAAAATGACCGTACAGTTAAACTTATTATTGTTAAACCTCTATAATTAACTTACATAATATAATAATCATAATTTATTTTAATTATACGTAAATAATGAATATTTAGAATTGTTTAATGTATACTAGTTTATTTATTGTGGCTCGACATACGAGGGGAGGTCCAAATATCAATCAATCAATCAAATTGTCACGCTTTTTTTCACAGGGATATGCAGAGACTACTTGCTACGATCCTGACACAACTCCCTCGCTTTCCTCACATTCACAATTCTCTTCATACAAGCTCTATGTTTGTAGGCACTGCCGCCTCTGTCTTTTTAATAATGATACTTGATAATATATTTAGATGATATAAACATATATCATCTAAATATAGATGATGATAAACATATTTAGATACTTATATAATTTATATATATTTATATTACCTTTTAGATAAACAAAAAAACTTAAACTGCAGTACTCTTTTAAAGAGTGGTAGGCAGTGGTACTCAGCCTTTGGATTCGGGGTAGTACCAACACTTACAAGTATGTGAGTGTAGGTTGGAGAAGTTTGTGTAAGATGCCTGTCTTCTGTCGAACGCATCCCCTAGGTGGTCGATAGGGGCGACGTTGTTTTCCGCCGCAGTACTGGGAGCTTGTCTTCACGCAGCAACAGCTGAGGGTGCTCTGGACTTTCTTCAGTGTGACGTAGCTAGAGAGCCGATGAAAGCCCAAGAGTGCCGACGACTCAAAAACCGTCTCAGTTCACGGCTGCCTAATTCAATAAAAGAATAAGCATATAAAGAGTGGCATCTTAAAGAGTGGTAGGCAGTGGTACCGAGTCTGCCGATCCGGGTTAGTACCACCACTTACAAGTATACAGACCGTGAAGTGGTTTAGTCGCGTTTCGGGATCAGCTTGTAAGTTGCCGGTTCCAACTAGGCCGGCATAGTACATGTGACTTCTACTTACAGTTATTGAATTGTAGTAGCATTTACATCCATTCATGGACCACACTTCAGCCTAACATCAAGCGGGGTGCTGTCATATGTCGTGAGACAATAAAAAAATATAAATAGTATATTTATTATCTAATAGGTAAAAAGTAATATTTATAATATTTATTCATTCAAATATACCGCAATTAGTCATTTGAATTATTGTAATATGGATAAAGTACTAAGTAATAAACGTACAATGTAACACATCAAAGTTACTCAAACTTTATTATACTGAGATATTTTTACTTAACACTCATTCGTGTTTTTGGCGACCGAATCGGTTTTTTTATTTTTTTTTAAATTGTGACTCGACATATGACAGCACCCTGCTTGATGTTAAGCTGGAGTGTGGTCTATGAATGGATGTCACTGCTACTACAATTCAATAGCTGTAAGTAGCAGTCACAGCCTTTATGTCGGCCTAGTTGGACATGGCATAAACAAGCTAATCCCGAAACGCGACTAAACCACTTCACGGTCTGTATACTTGTAAGTGGTGGTATTACCCCGGATCGGCAGACTGGGTACCACTGCCTACCACTCTTTGATAACCAGACCCGAAGCAAATATCCGCCTCTTTTATTTATTAACAAATATTTACATTATTAACAAATATAATTATTAAATATTATGAATAAAACTATGAAACAAATATTTGCTACGACCGGGATGTTACGCGCAACAAATCAATCATTGGACAGTCGGATTTCGAGCTTTTGTTCTATACGGGTATATTTCAGGGCCGTCTTAAGCATATTCAGCGCCGGGGTGCGAAAGTCAAGGCTCCGCTCGCGTGGTCTCTGTGCAGTAGGTACCTATCGAAGTACATGTGTAGTATATGGCGGTCGGCATGCGCCCCTAGGACTCTGCGCCCGGGTGCACCGCACCCCTTGAACCCCCGGGTAAAGACGGCCCTGGTATATTTAGTACCTTTTTTTTAAATGTGACTGCAATTGACCTGTTAATTATATGCGAAAACTTATAGGGGCTAGTAACTTAGTGTTTTTTATTGTTATTTTATGATAGTGTCGACGACTAAAAAAAACAACCGAGTCTGTCACGGCTGCCAGTTCATTAAGGAGTCAGTAAGGCTCCCTAATGAATTTCACAAATCCAAATTTAAGTTTTTATGATTCATATTTATCTTTTTTATATAAAATGCGAATTCAAAAGTTTTAACACAACTGTCAATGATTATTTAAATTCATTGTTAAATGTTAATGTGAAAAACCATTACGGACGCAGTATGATGAGTAAATTCAAGTTCATGTCACACGGATGTCACGTTGTACTACTGTGTGTCATAGTAAAGTAGCATACATACATTCCTCATTGGGGATACCAGCAATTCTAATGATTTTTATTATTGTAATTCAATACGAAAATTCAAAGAATTGAAAATAAGTAAGTACTTATGCAGCTGGTTGTACCAAAAAGTTACGAATTTACGAATTTAGTTTTACTTTATACTTATTCTATTTCACGTTTCCATTTATCCAATTCACGTTTATTATTACGAAATCGTGAATTGAGTTGTTAGTAATTTTATATCGAAACTACTATTTATATATGTTTTTATTATTAGAAATAACAAAATTAGTACATAGAAACACAAAATGATTGATGTCCTTTAGCTCTATATAAAATATCCGTTAAACGTAAATGTAAAATGTGAAGTTAAAGAGTGGTGTAACCAATTTTTCTTTAACTTATACGATACTATTTACAAATTCGTAAATTACAATTTTCGGTACAGTTCTAGTTTAACAATTCTGGTAACAATAGTCTGTCTAAGCTGAAGTGACGCGCCCCTCCACTGCATTGACGCGCACGAGCAATTATAAAATATGGATAAAACACATCGAAAATGCAATTGTAATTGGTTATTAAGTTGCTGGTTAGACACAAAAGGAGGAGCACGCTCATGAAGTATAATAGTATAGTTAGTAATATTTGCATTCACATATTTAAATAAACTAATAAAGTGGAGGGGCGCGTCATTTATAGTTAGACCAGCTATAGTACAATATAGAGATAGACGCTTAAGTATCAATACCTCCTACCTACCTAATGACAAGGATTGACAAAGGAATGCTCTGATGGTTTGGGCACATAAAAAGAATGAGTTTAAGTATTTTATAAATCTGATGTGGATAGATACGTTAATCGAGGCAGACCTGGGAAGCTATTTTCCGAACAAATCGGAGACATCCTTAAGAAAGTTGGGTTGCCTAGTGCACATAACCTTGTATGAGCTTGTATGAAGAACGTGCCCCTTTCGGAGCGCGTGTATAATACATATCTACGTCTTTGGATTCCCATGCCAGAAATGGACAATGGCCGTAAACATAGCACAGAGATAACTGGAATCGATTATTAGTCACTGAATAACGAGACACAAAAGTACGTAACACATTTCGTCACACGCAATGGGGCAATCCCAAAATTCACGGCCGAGACTCATTATTCATCTTCCCTCTCACTCTAATTAAATGCTCTTTGTTTAGTGTGAATGTGACAGCGATATTGTAATAATTATGTTATGTATGGTAAGATATTCCTCTTAAAAGTTGTGACTCATACATTTTCATCTTACTTTAATATTGGCGACCGTGGAGTAGTGGTTGTTACGCAAGCCATTTAACCTTATCTTTGATATAATGTCGTCCTGTTTCTATGATACAAGCACTCTTAGTTGCTTAATATAGACATGTAAAAAATACATTAAAATACAAATCTCAGCGTCTTTAAGGGATCTTGGGATGTCGGGATCTTTCCAACGACATCGACATCGACAACGATTAAACCCCTTATACCGTGAAGTGACTTAATCGCATTTCGGGAACAGCTTGTAATGTGCTGGTTCCACCTACGCTGGCATAGTGGATGCAACTGCTATTTACAGTTAAAAGTAGTAGCAGTCACCTCCAGTTATACCACTTTTAAAAAATATAAGGAAAGACAGACAGTGGAAGAGCTAAGAACTAAAAAGAAGCAAAGAAAAACTAAGCTGTAACAAATTAATTCTGATGGTAATTTATTTATTTGCGATACATTGGTACCGGTGGGTATTTGGATTTATCATCATCAGCCAGAAAACGTTTACTGCTGAACATAGGCCTTCCCCAACAAGATGCCAGTTGAGACATCAAGACATCCTCAAGAAAGCTAGATTGCCTAGTGCCCAGAGACTGTATAAAGAGAATCGTGGATGTGAAGGAAGCAAGGGAGTTGTGTAAGGATCGTGGTAAATGGCGCTCCATTGTCTTTGCCTATCCCTGTGGGAAAAAGGCGTGACAATTTGATTGATTTAGATTACATAAGCTTTTTTTTTTTTCATTTATAAACAAAAATTCAAAATTTGTTGTCTATGTTGTATCAAGTTTCACTCGCACTGGGCATTTAGCCAAAATCTAGTTTTTTTATAAATTTCTAATCACGCCTGAATGCATTGGAATATATTTTTAGTGTTATTTATTACTTCCAGAGCACTATAACATCTGGATTTTTGCAAATATTATGTTAACTTTATTTACATTTTAAAACAGAGTGAAAGATACATGGAAACCGGCAAGTGGTTACGAATCACTTGTCGGTTCCAATGTGTGATCATAAATTTGTTTAAAAAGATATTTAATGTAACAACAAATAAGTATTACTAAAATTCCAATACTAAAAAAATAAAGTTATTTAAATTAAACAATTTTTTGCGGCTTACTATCGCGTTAATTTTGGTTTTGAATTTTTTTTATTCCGACGTTTCGAGAGCTTTGCAGCCATCGTGGTCACGGAGAGACCTCGATGGTAAGCCGCATAAAATTTGTTTAATTCAATAATCAAAGCACGTGCAAAATCTAAGAAAATACTGAATAAAGTTAAAATAATTTGAAGCATAACTTAATTTCCCCAATTGAATTTTAAAAATGAATCTAGAAAATCAAATCTATTGAATTATTTATTCTTCAGAATTACCAAATCTCTACGAACCGAATTTCTTAAATTATATATAACCTGTAAGACTACCCTTTTATAAAATAAATTATACAGTTTGGAAATGCTAACTCATAATTAAGTTAAACCTATAATCATATCAACAATTCAAAAGACACAAGTAGAAAATAGATCAAATATGAGTTTGCTAGAAAATAGATCAATTTGTAATGTATTTTGATCTATATTTTATTTTGACACCAGCAAGCAAAATATCCTGGGTCCCGATCTTCTAATACATGACCGCAAAATGACGTTTTTACCATCTGATTTGTTATTCGTTGATTAGTTGCCTACGATCAGTGCAAGTTCGTTGCCACGTCATTTCGCTGTCATGTATTAGGAGAATCGGGACCCAGGTTATTGTGCTCCCTGATTGACACCAAATATTATTGTAATTAATGTTGTAATTTTTTGCGGTCATTATTTTATTTGAAATCTCATTTATATTTAAAGTGATTTACAATATAAACTATGTATCCATTTATTTTATTGTATTTTAAATGAAATGAACTTTATTTGCAGAATACATGGTATACACATTTTTGAAATTTTAACAAATATATAAATTTTTAAATAATAAACATCTATAGTATTTATAAACTTATACCAAACTATTTTTGTGGTTAATAAGCAACATCTGACTTCGGCTTGCTTGATGGTTGGTAAGCAAACCGAAGTCCGAGAGTGCCGACGGCTAGAGAAACCGTCTGAATTTACAGAGGTCTCAGTAGCAGTCACTATGCTGGCCAACGGCGTCAGCCCTGAGGTGAAGAGAGAGAAGCGGTCGCTCCAGATGGTGGTTGTAATAAAATTCATGTACTCGTATTATTGTCGCCACAAATATTATCATTAAATCACGTTGATAAAGCAGTGTAAATTTGTAGACAAGTCTTTTCGCTGTTGTATATTAGGAAAATCGGGGAATTCAACTAGTTATTTTACCCCACACACAATTGAATTGCCCCTAAAAAGCCCCATTTTTTACACGTCCAACATGTTTTTGTATACAGACCGTGTAGTGACTTTGTCGTGTTTCGGGATCAACTTGTAAATTGCCGGTTTCAACTAGGCCAGCATAGTGAATGTATCTGCTACTTATAGTTACTTGGATAAGGTAGCAGTGACATCTATTCATGGACCGCACTCCAGCTTAACATCAGACGGAGTGCTGTCATATGTCAAGTCACAATAAAAAATAAATTAAAAATAATATAAAATTACAGTTAAAAAACTAAAAAACACGCTAATATGAAAATGTAAACAAAAAGTGAATAAATGGTAAGCAAGAAGCGGTCCAAGACTGTCGACAAATAAAAACACCGAGTCGGTTCACGGTCGCCTCAGTCGCCGTCACTATGCCGGCCATTAAAAATATTTATTGAAGTTATAGTATTGTCATCAGTTTTTAATACGTGTACAAATTTTCAAATTTATTCTAAAGTGGGTGAAAATTATTAATTAATTTTTAATATCGACCCGCCTGATCATAAGCAAGAGGAGGTCCAAGAGTGACGACGACTGGAATAACCGTGTCATTTCCCGGCTGCCCCAGCCGCCGCCATTATGCCGGACTAAGATGCTTCTTCACGCATCGCTTGAAGGATCCAAGGTCATAGGATCGAGAGAACACATTAGCTGGCAAAGCATTCCACTTGTCAATTGTTCTACAAAGAAAAGACGCACCGAACTTTTTAGTTCGACTGCCGATTCGGTCGAAAAAATGCAAAAAAATGCTTTCCCCGACATGTACGGGTATTACGGGAGTGAAAAGACGAGGTAGGAGCAAGGTTAAAGAGCTCTTGTAAGATTCCGTTACATAGTTACATACATACAAGTCAATCTAATAAAAACTCAAATTGTTCAAAAACCTATTTACGTCCTTATACTCACCACCACTAACAATATAAAACCATTGTACAATTTAAGCATTGAATTATATTTCTAAACATACCCAAAATAAAAGCAATAATAATAACACAATAATAATATTAATAATGAAAATTATAATAGTAATTATAATAATAATATTTGCGAAAGTGTTCGCTAAAGATAATGTAACAAATATATTTATAAGAGATTTTATTATAAATGAAGATAAACCAACTATTGTTACTATGAACCATTTATGTTGGACACAAAGTAAGTATAAGTGAAAAAGACAGGTAAAGTCCCTAGTTCGATTCCTGGTCGGAACAAATATTTGTTTCGTAGCTTTTATTTGTTATATTTAATAAATAGATTGAATATTACAACTATTTGTTAAAGAAAAGCGGGTATTTGCTTCGGGTCTAGTTGTCAAAGAGTGGTATAGTCTGTCTAAGCCGAAATGACGCGCCCCTCCACCGCATTTGCGCACACGAGAAAACATTTAAATATGAATGCAACACACCGAAAATGCAATTGTAATTGGTCATTCAGTTGCTGGTTGGACACAAAAGGAGGAGCACGCTGATAAAGTATAGTAGTATAGTTAGTAATATTTGTATTTACACATTAAAATAAACTAATAAAGTGGAGGAGCGCGTCATTTATAGTTAGACAAGCTATAGGCAGTGGTGCCCAGTATGCCGATCCGAGGTAGTATCATCATTTACAAGTAAACGGACCGTTAAATGACTAAGTCGAGTTTCGGGATCAGCTTCAGCAACTTACTTGTCTGTTGTTCTAAAAAGAAACGACGCGCCAAACCTTTAAATTCGAGTTGCTACTTAAGCTGCGCAGTAATTTGTTTTGTTGTCTCTCTCTCAGCCAACTATTTCCCCCAGCATACCTCTCATTCATTGACTTCAAAGTAGAGCTTCACTCGACTTTGAAGCCAATTCTATTTCTCATGAATCACCATAGATACATTTCTCACGTTGGTCACGTTTCGGGATCAGCTTGTAAGTTGCCGGTTCCATCTAGGCCGGCATAGTGGATGTGATTGCTACTCACAGTTATTGAATTGTAGTAGTAGTGACATTCATTCATGGACCACACTTCGGCTTAACATTAAACGGGGTGCTGTCATATGTCGAGTCACAATAATAAAAAAATACTTATGAGTGTTTTTTATTTTTTTTTAACTATAGTTTTATTATTTTAGGTAATAAATTACTTTTAACAAAATCTCTATCGTCAGTTGATAAGAGAAGTTCATCATTCATAAATTGGGATAACGAATATCAGAAACATGCGCTGTTGGTATTATTAGACTTGAATTGTGGAAATGCAGAACATGTTATAAACCAGGTAATGAATGAATCAATCAATCAAATTATCACGCCTTTTTCCCACAGGAATAGGCAGAGACAATGAAGCGCCACTTGGCACGATCCTGACACAACTCCCTCGCTTCTCTCTCATTTCTCTATTATAACAAATAAGATATTTTTTTTTAGTTCCGACCGGAAATCGAACCCGAGACTCGTAATGAACAACAGTAAATTAAACATATTTTATGCGGCTTACTATCGAGTTTAATTTTGGTTATTGATATGGCTGCAAAGCTCTCATAAATTAATCATTCATAGTCTAAGAAAATACTATCTATTTATTTATTTTATGATTTTAGGCAATAAAGTCTGGTGCATTTAATACCCCATATCGCTGGTTAGTGATATATGATACAACATCAGCTGTCAGCGCTTATGATACACTTATGAGAGCACCATTACTTGTCAACACAGACATTGTGTTGGCACAAAGATTAAATAATAGCATTTATATGACCGAGAGTGAGTTGTTAGTTTCATTAATAGCCTTTTATACTAAGCTACTAGTGCATCTATCATAGAAACAGGACGACCAAAGTACATATTTATATCAAATATACATTGGTACTGGCAAGTGGTTTTGAACCCGTGCTCTCAGTTTGCGGTTTTTGCCTTTTGAAGTCATAATTCTTATTATTATTGTGGCTTGTCATATAACAGGATTCCGCCTGATGTAAAGTTGAAGCGCTGTCCATAAATGGAAGCGACTACAATTACAGTTAAATAACTGCTAGTAGCAGTCGACGGCCTACTTGAAACCGGCGACTTTTAAGCTGATCCCGAAATGTGATTAAAGTACATGAAAGTGGTGGTACTACTTCAGGCAGGCAGACTTTTTTTTATTGTGACTCGACATTTGACCTCGTTCTGCCTGATGGCAAGCAAGAGGAGGTCTACGAATGCCTTAGTCACCGTCACTATGCCGACCATAAATAGGACTGGGCAAAGGACCACCGACTGTCTTCTTACCACTCCTTTATTTAAATAATATAATTAATTATTTTAATGTGAAATATGTATTTATAAAATTAAAATAATTTTTATTTCATTTTTTTTATATTTTTAATTCTTTAAATTGAAAAATTCTGAAAAATTTTCAAAAAAACACCCAGCAAATATCTATCTTATTATTAATATCAAAAAATATTTTCTGCGATCGGGAATCGAACCAAGGATTTACGCGTATTGAATAACCAACGCTTTACTCGTATGCCTTATCGGGTCTTACTGTCTGCCTGTCGCTCATAAAATAATTAGTCGGCGTCCGTGGTGCAGTGGTAATGAAATGGTCTCACAAACAGTCTCATTGGTACTAACAAGGTTCGAAACCACTTGCTAGTACCAATGTATATTTGGTCGCCCAGTTTCTATGATACAAGCACGTTTAGTAGCTAAATAATATTATTCCTAGTACACAGACCATCAATGAACCACCCAATGGTAATAACAGAGCGTGGATGGTGGAATACGAATGGTATCAAAGACACAAGGTTGCATAAGGAGTTCTTTAGGAGACGCAGGAATTTGATGCTGAAACCAATCACAATGTCAAATGTACTCATTGGGAGTAAAAGTAAAACTGATGCAGATGTTGGAAATCATACGTATGTTTAAAAAAACCTTGTTTTAATAAAAGATTTTTAATTATTATTTTTTCAATTACACTTATATTTATTGTGACACGACATCGCCTCAGTCGCCGTCAATATGCCGGCCTAAGGTGCTTCTTCACGCATCGCTTGAAGGATCCAAGGTCATAGGATGGAGAGAGCACATGGGCTGGCAAAGCATTCCACTTGTAAATTGTTTTACAAAGAAAAGACGCACCGAACTTTTTAGCTGCAACGAATGTTCGGCTATTATTCGGTATTCGGCCTACTTGGCTACTTTATCCTATTCGTCCGAATACTGAATATGTAGATACTATTCGGCAAAATATCGAATACTTAAGTAATATATTTTATTGTAATCAGATAAGTGGTAAAAAGGAAATATTGATATATGGGGCAGGCCATTTAAAGTTGACCTATCTGACAACCCTAATGTCATAGTGCGTTAAAAGCTTATTTAAAGACATTAATTTATAACACAGAACCGATAAAGATATACAATAAATATATTAAGATATAGATTATATTTTTTCAGATAAACTTTTAGTTACTTTTATTCCAACATTATAGTAAAAAAAAACGACCCCAACACATATTTTCACTTAATTCACATGCACAATTCCCTACATATTTTGGCTGGGATAGTGAAGGCGACTAAGGCAGCCGTGAACAAACTCGGTTTTCTCAGTCGTCGTCACTCTTGGACCTCCTCTTGCTTATCATCAGGCGGGACGAGGTCAGATGCCGTGTCACAATAAGAAAAAAACATACAGTCTCTAAAGTTAAATATACTTCTGCCTTCTTAATTTGTTTTTAATTTTGCAGCAAACTTGATTTTCTAACACAAATTTTTATGATAACGACAGCATTGGGCGTTGAAATGCTAAATGGGACACCTCACAATGTATTCTCCTTTGATTGTGGCTACGAGGTGTCCAAAGACAATTGGACTGGAGTTGTCCATGATTTCATTGTCGGCAGAGCTGATTTGGGTAAACAACTAGGATATTTTTTTACATCTCTATATTAAGCTACTAAAGTGCTTGTATCATGGAAACAGGACAGCCAAAGTACATATATCAAAGATACATTTTGTACCGATAGGTGGTCTCGAACTCGTGCTCTCGGTTTGTGTAACCATTGCACTGCCACTACACCACGGTCGCCCTATATCAATGTATCGTTTTTATTTTGTTATATGGTAGCTTGACATCTGACCTCGACTCGCATTATGATAAGCAAGATTCAAAGTCACAGTCACTATGTGAATGCATGAATTAGTAATGAAAATTAGACATAATTTAAACGGCGACCGGAGTTCGAACCAGGTGTTTGTTTACTCAGTATATATATATATATATGCTGAGGTATTAAAGCGATATGGAAACATGAATAGGATCAGAATAGTCGCGAGTTAAGAAACAACAAAAGGCGACCATGGTGTAGTGGCAGTGCAATGGTTACTCAAACTGAGAACACGAGTTCGAAACCACCACCGGTACCAATTTATCTTTGATATATGTAATTTGGTTGTCCTGTTTCTATGATACAAGCACTTTAGTAGCTTAGTATAGAGATGTAAATAAAAAAAACTACCTTTCATGGTTATACCAGGTACGGGCTGCTACATATCCCATCAGCGTTTAAACAAAGTTGATTATGGTGATTCTGGTGTGCCAGTTACATTTAAGTTCATATTCAGACAGCCGCCATTGTCATATGTTGCTAATATATATGCTTTGCCATTTTCTCTTGGCGTCTGGTTAGCAACTGTTATTTTACTGTTGCTATGCGCATTTGGAATGTTTCTGACTACAAGATGGGAGTTTAACAATTCTAAGGTATTTATGTTTTTAACTATAAGGATATTTTCCACGAATGTAACAAAATTTATTTTTAGTGTGACTCGACATATGACAGCACCCCGCTTGATGTTAAGCCGAAGTGTGGTCCATGAATGAATGTCACTGCTACTACAATTCAATAACTGTGAGTAGCAATCACATCCACTATGCCGGCCTAGTTGGAACCGGCAACTTACAAGCTGATCCCGAAACGTGACCAAATCACTTCACGGTCTGTATACTTGTAAGTGGTGATACTACCCCGGATCGGCAGACTGGGTACCACTGCCTACCACTCTTTGATAACCAGACCAGAGGCAAATATCCATCTCTTCTTTTTTATTAACAAATATTTGCAATATTTAATATAATTATTAAATATTACAAATAAAAGCTATTAAACAATTATTGGCTCTGACCGGGAATCGAACCGGGGAAAATCTGCTGAAAGTCGGTTAAGAAACTAGGTCTTGCCCGTACAAACTTTCCCGTCACCTTTAGCAACTCGTTGGTCCATAAAACAACACTACACAAACGTCGAAAGTTAAGACAGTTACAGACAGTACAAGTTTTCTTAGCTGCAAAGTTTTGTACCCTTGATTTTTCATGCATATCTCCTTTCATTCAAAGTTAAAGAATATGAAAACTATTAGATTGATATTATAATTTATTTATTATTGTGGTAATTTTTTAATCAAATCAAAATCAAATTATCACGCCTCTTTCCCACAGGGATAGGCAGAGACAATGGAGCAACACTGGCCACGATTCGCAACTCCCTCGCTGCCTTCACATTTACAATTCTCTTTATACAAGTTATAGGCACTGGGCAACCTAGCTTTCTTGAGGATGTCTCCGATTTGGTCGGCGAACACCCTCCTGGGCCTGCCTTGTTTAACGTATCCATTCACCTGAGATTTATAAATTATATTTATAAAGATCCTGACACAACTCCTTCGTTTCCTTTACATCCACATTCTCCTCGTACAAGCTCTACGGTTATGGGTACTAGGCAACCTAGCTTTCTTGAGGATGTCTTCGATTTAATCAGAAAACACCTTCCTGGGCCTGCCTCGTTCAATGCATCCATCCACATCAGATTTATAAATTGTTTTCGTCAATCTACTGTTTGAGTTGTGTCAGGATCGTGGCAAGTGGCGCTCCTTTGTCTCGGCCTAATCCCGTGGGAAAGAGGCGTGACAATTTGATTGATTGATTGATTGATTTATATTGATTGTTTAATCAGGGTACGAATATACCTGATGGCAGTTGGGGCGATGTGTTATTACTGACAATGGGTGCAGTCTGTCAACAAGGATCTGAAGTGGAACCCAAGAAAGCATCAGGTATTATCAGGCTTTTGGACTCCTCCTCCTTTCCTTTTTTTATTGTGACTCGACATATGACAGCACTCCGCTTGATGTTAAGCTGGAGTGTGGTCCTTGAATGGATGTCACTGTTACTACAATTTACTAACTGTGAGTAGCAGTCACATCCATTATGCCAGCCTAGTTGGAACCGGCAACTTACAAGCTGATCCCAAAACACGACCAAATCACTTCACGGTCTGTATACTTGTAAGTGGTGGTACTACCCCGGATCGGCAGACTAGGTACCACTGCCTACCATTCTTTTTTACCACCAGGCAAGTTGCGGTCAGGTGTCGCGTTTTCAAGGCTACGTGATGGTTTGAATGTTGCTAGATTAAATGACAGTATTACGTGTGGTTCGGTCAATACACAGTTATAGCTTGTCTAACTATAAATGACGCGCCCCTCCACTTTATTAGTTTATTTAAATGTGTGAATATACAAATATATTCTATAGTCATCCTCTTTTTGTGTCTAACCAGCAACTGAATGACCAATTACAATTGGATTTTCTGTGTGATGCATTTATATTTTATATTCGCACGTGTGCAGTGAAGAGGCGCGTCATTTTGGCTTAGACAGACTCTATTTGCATTGCAGGTCGAATGATATTATTAATATTGTGTATGTCTTTGATGGCATTGTATGCGGCATACTCCGCCAACATCGTGGTGCTTCTGCAAGCGTCCTCGGACTCCATCAAGACACTGCAGCAGTTGCATGACTCCAAGCTGACACTCGCTGCCTATGACATACATTATAATTATTTCTGGCTTAAGGTATGCAAGATATCATGGAATAACAGATAAAATTAAAAGTATATTAACTATAATCAAACTATAAATAAATACAACTATAGTTAAAAAATCTAAATAAGACGTTTGTATGACGATATGAAAATATGAACTAAAAATTGAATAAACGAAAGGCATGTTCACGGATGCCTTAGTCTCAGTCACTATGCCATTACTTTACTCCGTTTACTAGCGGACCCGGCAGACGTTGTTCTGCCCAGATATGTAGGGCCACATTAAATATGATACGAAAATTGGTCAAATTTCAATGCGCCCAAGTGTACGCAGGAGCGAACGGAGCGTGGACACCACGCGGGAGACGATGATCGACTGGCCAGCCAATCCAGTCGTTCATCGTCATCGTAACAAAGTTCCGTAAATAACACGGAACTTTGTTACCTCATTCCCCGCTTCACACCTAACACACCTAAAAATGACTTCAAATGGCAAGAGTGGTTAGATGCGCTAACCACTCTTGCCAACTTACGTGCCGGTTACTACACCATCAGGCAAGTTGAGGTATTAATAAAAAAAGGCGGCATGCAAGAGTATCTACGACTGAAAATATCTAATATTTTGTTTTTAAATATTGTGAGTTTTCAGAACACAAATGACACGGAAATACACAGGGCTGTGTATAGAAAAATAATTGGTAAAGATGGCAGACAGAACTACTACAGCTTAGAGGAAGGTGTTGAGAGAATTCGGCAGGTAAATATCATATTTCTTTTACGCGAGAACAGTGCCACATTCTCTCCCTGCTAAATAGGGTTATAGGTCGAAATTTTCATCAAGGTTGGAAAAAAATGTATAGAATGAACTGTCATAATTAAAGTTTGATCATTTTGCACACCTGAACAATGAAAAATAAAGAATATTTTTCAATTACATTATAATCTTCGTACATTAACTATTTAAAAATGTATATGCAAATGTGAAGGAAACAAGGGAGTTGCGTAAGGATGGTGGCAAGGATCGAGCGTATCGTAGAACACGAGTACCCTGCGACGGGGGTAGACGCATGGCATAATATGATTACTTGACATATGACAGCACCCCGCTTGATGTTAGGCTGAAGTGTGGTCCATGAATGGATGTCACTGCTACTACAATTTAATAACTGTTAGTAGCAGTCACATCTACTATGCCGTCCTAGTTAGAACCGGCAACTTACAAGCTGATCCCGAAACGCGACCAAATCACTTCACGGCCTGCATACTGTATACTTGTCTGTTGGCTAGCCTGTGATTACAGTAATCCTTAGTTATCTGTGTTACTACTGCATAAGGTACTATGCAAACACTACAGTCACGGCTACTGAGGCAACCATAAACTGACTCGTTTTTTTAGTCGTCGACACTCATGGACCTCCTCTTGCTTAGGCAGGTCGAGGACAAATGTCGAGTCACAAATCCACATACGGATTTCGAAATAATAAGAGTACATAGGTTGAATTTGTATATCTGCTAGAAAAACAATTTCAATCAATCAAGTTATCACGTCTCTAGTCCCACAGGGATATGTAGAAACGATGGAACATCATTTTCCGCGAAAATGACACCACTATCTTGCTTTATTTATAATTCTTTTTACTGAGGCTCTATGGATACAAGCAATGCAGACCCCTAAATATGTCCCTGCATTTAATCGAAGCAGTCTTCCTGGTCGTCATTGTTTCATCCTTTAACATGCCTCTTTCGGCAATCTTCTCTCATCCATTTATGATCAAATAAACGCGCCTAGACCACCGCTACATTTTCAATGTAACAATTTCACTAATTGGAAAGCTAAAAGTACAAAACATAATGTACTTCACTATTATGATCTTAAAAGTCAACCGTGGTGTAGTGGCAGTGCAATGGTTACATAAACCGAACGCACGAGTTTGAAACCGGTGCCAATGTATCTGATATATTATGTACTTTGGTTGTCCTGTTACTATGATACAAGCACTTTAGTATCTTAGTATAAAAAGTTAAATATAAAAAAAACTGTAACAAGTCATATGTATTGACCTTTTTGTGGTATCTATAATTTTCTAATTATGGCAAAGACTACATTTTCTATCATGAGTAATTGTACAAGTTAATTTATATGTAGTTAACCATTTATAGAGTTTTAGCAAGAAAACCTTATTTGTTATTGATTCAATTATAGATTGAAAAATAAGTGTCATTTGCATTTTTTTTATGTAATCCTTGTTTTAGCAATTCTACTATATTAATTTAGGTGTAATAAAAAAAATATGAATTATAATTTCACAAAACACTGCCATCAATCGAACTCCATCTGCATCCAGCGGTTTTTGCCTATCTTTAGATGAACATAAAAATGATACGGATACGGAAAGCAGATGCATCCTGGGCATCAGGGCCCGTGCATTAGTCAATAACATCCCTTAGCGTGGCGCTGTTTCACGATTCCCTCTGCTTTTCGAGGGCTCTGTGAAGAAGCGAGTTGATATTAATACTAGCTGTTTTCCGCGGTTCCACCCACATATGAGAGGATCCATCTTCATATTTTTTTAGATCCGAAATAAATAGTAGCCTATGTCCTATTCCAGATTATAATCTATCTCTGTACCAAATTTTATTCAGATCCGCTGAGCCGTTGTGGCGTAATTGAGAAACAAACATCCATCCACTCAAACTTTTGCATTTATAATATTAGAATATATAAAAATGACAGACGGAAATAAAAATTCAATTCGAAACTATAGTAAAATATATTATGTATATATATATATATATATATATATATACATAATAATTAAAAGTATCCTATGTTACTTCTAGTACCTCCAAAAATATGTGTACAAAGTTTCATGATGATCGGTTAAGTAGTTGTTGCGTGAAAACGTAAAAAACAAACTCACATTCACTTTTGTAATAATAGTAGGAATTATTTCCAGGGAATGTTTGCATTTCATTCAGTAACGGAACCAGTGTACAAACTCATTGATAAAAAGTATTTGGAATCTGAAAAATGCGATCTGGTCGAACTTGCATTTTTAAATAGCAAAGAAGTGTTCCAGACCATCGCTAAAGATAACCCACAAAAGGAATTATTTAGGGTAATGTGAGTATTCAGGGTTTGTACTTTTTTATTGTGAACCCAGGGCCTGATGATATGGTCATAAATGAAGGCAACTGCTACTACAGTTAAACAACTGCAAATAGCAGCCGCCGGATTATTTGGAACCGGCAACTTACAAGCTGATTCCGAAACGCGACTTAGTAACATCACGATCATTGTCACCTGTAAGACTTTTTTTTTCAATTTTAGATGAAAGTTAATATTAACAATATTACTATTATATATACCCAGTCTACCACCACTTACAAGTATACAGACCGTGAAGTGATTTAGTCACGTTTCGGAATCAGCTTGTAAGTTGCCGGTTCCATCTAGGCCGGCATAGTGGATGTGATTGCTACTCACAGTTATTGAATTGTATTAGCAGTGACATTCATTCATGGACCACACTTTGGCTTAACATCAAGCGGGGTGCTGTCATATGTCGATTCACAATAAAAATAAAAAAAAACGCTGTAACCTTTCTTTTGCCTAGCAGTAAAGAGAGTTTTCTGAAATTACTCTAATGTGTTTTTTTTTACATTTCTATACTAAGCTACTAAAGTGCTTGTATCATAAAAAAAGGGCAACCAAAGTACACACATTAAAGATGGTTTCGAACTCGTGCTCTCGGTTTGTGTAAGCATTGCAATGCCACCACACCACGGTCGCCTTGATACTAGGTATATAGTGATATATTTAAAAATAATTTCAGTTTCAAGCAAATAAGAGAAGCAGGATTGACCGCTGCAAATGTCATCCGTTATCAAATCAAAAAGCCCAAATGCTCCGGTTCGTTGGTGACCTTCAGTAGTGTTGGGTTCACGGCGTTCTATCCTTCGTTGGTGTTCATGAGCTATGGTGTTGCACTGTCTGTTATTATATTATTTGTTGAGATAATTGTGCATACATTGTAAGTAAAACATTTATAATTATAGTTATTCTCTTTGAGTATACATTAGAATAATGCAGAAGCTACGCCATGGCGGGGCCACGTATAAAAATTTGTTTGGGGGCCCTTAAGAGGGGTAAAGATTCCCCACAAAAGAAAAAAAATGTGCATAAAATAAAATAAAAACTGTAACTTTTCCCAAAATTGTTACAAACAATTCAAATATATACACTCTCCTTGCCTTTTTTCGGCAAACTGATTTATTAAATCATTTATAGCTGATTTTAACGCACGCGGGAAAAAAGAAAATTCCCGGTTGTCCCCGTTTAATTGATATGGCAGATACGGCCGGGCGGCGGTAGCTACGCCCCTGGAATAATGTAAACTCAAAGATTCTTTATTGCACCATTTACAGTACATTGGGGAGCTTAACGCCATGAGGCGAACCATGGCTAGACATGTGAGCAGACATTGGGGTACATATTTAGGAAAGATTAAATAAATCACACAAATTATATTATGTAAACAGTATTTTCTTAGATGATAAATGAATTAAGCAAATGAACTATCGCTGCAAAGCGCTCGAAGCGTTTAAAATCAATAACCAAAAAGAAACGTATATAATAGTAAGCTGCATACATAATTGATACATATATATGTGTACACAAATAAGTATATTATACAGAATTTATCAAGAACCCTTCAGAAAATTCAATTAAAATAAAATATGACTAATATGTTAATACTTTTTGCAGGATAAAAAAGCGTCAACTAGTCATGGTCCGTGAAAGGATACCTTCATTTGCGTCTTAATAGAATAATTGTTTATGGGTAATAAGAGGGAAATGAAAATTAAAAATTTAATAAATGTATTTAATAATAACATTTCATTTTATTATTGTAGGTAATCCTATTGTTTACACGTAGTAATAAGTACTACCTATCTATCTATAGGTTTAACTCTATAGATATAGTATTCTAAACTACAGTATAAAATGTATTCATTGTTTAATAATTTTCACATAGTAGTTGCCGTTACAGTCAACCGTAAAATAAAAACAGTTTTTTTCAATAGTCAGCGCTCTTAATCTTTGTTAATGTTGGTTGAATGACCTTTACATGTCGTCCAAATATATATAATGTACACACAAATAGATTTATTTATTTTGTAGTTATATTAAATTCGAGTTAAAATAATTTCGAGTTACGATAGTGTACTCGAAAATTTCATCATTTCTTCAATCAATCTGTCTGTCAGTCAGTCAGTGCTGTCAAGCGTTCACGAAATGGCTGATGCGGCAGTTGAAAATTTACAAGACCTAAAAATTGACGAAAAGGCAGGATTTTAAGTTATTTATTTCGTAATTAAATGAATTTTGTGTTTGTTTTATTATTGTGATGATAAACATACTACGTTTCCGTAGAAGATTTGCTGTTGTTGTGAAGGAAAATTATGCCACATGGGTTTGTAGGCAATTCGTCAGCATTGCAGATTTATCTATAAAAAATATAAATATTTTTACAATAAATCTTATTTTATGCATTTACTAGTTTAAATATTTATCTCAAAATAAATAACACCCAATTATTGGTTAGCATGGACATAATGCGTGATCCAAAGTGAATAATATATCTAATTATTACAGAACATATTTTTCAAATAATTTATAAATATATACGTAGTAGTTTACTTTCATTATATATACCTAACATTCAGTTATGTAGCATCAGCTTCAGTTCTGAATTATGATAATTAAGCACACAAATTATTTATTTTAATTTTCATTCTATATGCATGAGGCAGACCTAAATGTTGCCTGGCATTTTCTTTCTGCCAATTCTTTATGATAAGTAAATATTTCTGAATAATATATTATACATAATATTGACATATTAATATTTTATAACTTTATGCAAGAAATCAACTTTATGAAGTAACATAAAGATAAGGTGCAAAATAATATTATACATAAATAAATAGCACATAAAACACATAAATAATAACAATTTAAAATGTTGTGTTTGTGATGATGACACTCGGTCAAGTTATGGGAATAGATTGGAAGTTACCACTTCCAACAAGGCTGGCATAGTGGATGCAACTGCTACCATCATTATCATCATCAGCCAGAAGGCGTCCACTGCTGAACATAGGTCTCCCCCTTAGAAAGCCATTTTGAATGACAAGCTACACCCACAATTTCACTATGTCGTCAGTCCACCAGGTGGGAGACCTACCTATGCTGTGTCTTCCGGTTCGTGGTCTCCCCTCTTGAACCTTTCTTCTCTGTCGGTTGTCTTGCTACTGCTACTTCAGCTTGAGAATCCTATGGGCTACGTCGGTAACTTTGGTTCTTTGGCGAATATCCTTGTCCCGGATTCTATAGTGCAAAGAAACACAAAGCATAGCCCTCTCCATTGCCCGCTGAGAGACTCTGAGCTTTTCCAACAAGCCAACATTTAAGGGCCACATTTAACTGCTACTTGCAATTTTTTAACTGTAGTAGCAGTCACCTCCATTTAAGCTTATGTCAAGCCACAATAAAAAAGATGCGTCACAAAAAATATGTTCATTTTATCCTTTAGCCCTTGGCTGCAAATTACTAAGAAGACCACGCTTCAATTAGTGTCATCCACAGTATAAGTGAAATTGTTCTCATGACGTTGATCAGCATCATTAGCAGTAGATGGGTTAATAAAGCATCTTATCAAATATATCTTAGTATTTTTTAAAATTTTGCATGAACATTAGTTAATTGAATTAAACAAATTTTATGCGGCTTACTATCGCATTTATTTTGGTTTTGATTTTACAATTTTTTATTATTCTGATGTTTCGAGAGCTTTGCAGCCATCGTGGTCACAGAGTCTCTCCATGACTATGATGGCTGTCAAAACGTCGGAATAATAAAAAATTGCAAAATCAAAACCAGAATAAATGCGATAGTAAGCCGCATAAAATTTGTTTAATTCAAAATAAATCTTACTGTAATTACAGTCAAAAACAAAAGCAATGAAGGAAAAGAAGAAAGCAGAAGCCCCTGCTGGGACTGTCAGTGAGCTGAACCCTTGGCCGGAATTCATTCAACATCGCCAAAACCTCTGGGACAAGTTCAAGGCTCAATACCTGGAGGAGTTGGCTGCTAAGCCTGAAGTGGCAATTGCGGTAACTTTGCCTGATGGAAAGGTTGTGGAAGCAACTGCTTGGAGGACCACACCTTATGATGTGGCTAAGGGTATTAGGTTAGTATTCTTTTATAATCATTACAATATAAGTGTCTATAAGCAGGCAGAGGAAATTACTACCATGGACAGGCCTGGTCTGCTATACCATGCTTTTTTGTTGATGCACCCTGCCTGATGTTAAGCTGAAGTGCTGTCCATGAATAACTGTGAGTAGCAGTTGCAACCACTATAGGTTAGTCCTATTATCACAGTGAGGAGATAATATCTAATAAAAATAAAACTATATTTAAAATAATTGAGTTAAAATTAGGCAAAGACAATGGATCTTGCCACGATCCTGACACAACTCCCTTGCTTCTCTTTTATCCACAATTCTTTTCATACAAGCTCTTTCATTATGGGCACTAGGCAACCCAAAAAAACGGCGTGACGATTTGAATTGGATTGTTGAAATTAAAAATCACTTACATTGTTAAATCAATTTGTGACGCCTTTCACCCACAGGGATAGGCAGAGAAAATGGAGCGCCACTTGCCACGATCCTGACACAACTCCTTCGCTTTCTTCACATTTACAATTCTCTTCATACAAGTACATTCTTAAATTATACCTTTAATAAGTTTTTATTAATTCAACTAAATTATTTATTTCAATGCTTTCAATTTGGCTAACCAGTGGGTTTGTATATCCTTACATTTTGTATATTGCTTTATTTAAAGTACTATGCTGGCACAGTGCAGCATTTGAGGTTTTATTTTTATTTGCTGGCACTCTTTGATCTCGTCTTGCTTACTATCAGGCTTTTCAGCTGTTTGGAATTTTTCTATATTTATATTTATTTCCGTCTGTCATTTTTATATAAAAAAAAGGGATATTGATAACTTCTCCTTTATTATGACGGGTGAAACCGCGGGCACAGCTAGTGCAGCTTTATGGTTCTTATAGCTATAAGATCCATTTAATGGAACGGATTAAGGTTTTGCACCTTTAAAGATAAACCTAACAAACAAAATTATGTTGCAGCCAAGGCCTAGCAGACTCTACCATAATTTCTCGAGTCAATGGAGAATTATGGGACTTAGACCGTCCGTTGGAAGGCGACTGTAACCTACATCTGCTCCGATGGGATAACTCTGAGGCCCAGGCTGTGTTCTGGCATTCATCAGCTCATATGCTTGGTGAAGCTATGGAGAGAGTCTACGGAGGTTGTTTATGTTATGGTCCACCTATTGAAGAAGGATTTTACTATGATATGCATCATCCTGAGAAGGGGGTAAGGAATATTTTTTTTAAGTGAAACATTACTTATAAGAATACAGACGGTGAAGTGACTTAGTCGCGTTTCGGGATCATCTTGTAAATTGCTGGTAACTAGGCGGGCATTTGTGGACCGCACTCCAGCTTATTATCAGAAAGGGTGCTGTAAATATCGAGCCACAAAAAAATTACCATGTACAAATATTCTAGGCAGTGGTTGAAACTGAACTACCATGCTCGAGTTTGTGATGTTGAATTGCTGCAGTGAATTGCAATTCAGGAGCTTTCCTTTCATTCAGACCTTGTCATGGCTAATGTTAAGCAATAGGATGTCCAAGAATGCCGATTGCTAAAAGACCGCCTCAGTTGCCGCTACTATGGCATCCTCAACAACCATCAAATGCGTTGGTTGGGCTGAAACTTTACCTGGAATGGCGACTGTGGTGTAGTGGTAATAGAATGATCTCACAATACCAAGAACCTCTAGTTATCTGTCCAGTTAGAGTCTGTCTAAGCCGAAATGACGCGCCCCTCCACTGCATGTACCAGCAAATATAAAACTTGGATGCAACACATCAAAAATTCAATTGTAATTGGTCATTCAGTTGCTGGTTAGACACAAAAGGAGGAGCAAAGTGGTAAGCAGTGGTACCCATTCTGCCGATCCGGGGTAGTACCACCACTTACAAGTATACAGACCATGAAGTGATTCGGTCACGTTTCGGGATCGGCTTGTAAGTTGCCGGTTCCATCTAGGCCGGCATAGTGGATGTGATTGCTGCTCACAGTTTTTGAATTGTAGTAGCAGTAGTAGCGGTGCTGTCACATGTCGAGTCACAATAAAAAAAAGGCATGCTAATAAAGTATAGTAGTATAATTAGTAATATTTGTATTCACACATTTAAATAAACTAATAAAGTGGAGGGGCGCGTTATTTATAGTTAGACAAGCTATACCACCTTATTTCTTTGTTATATGCACTTTTAGAATCCTGTTTCTATGATATAAGCATGTTTAGTAGCTTAGTATAGAAGTTGTTTATCTTATTTCCAGGTATCATCGACAGATTTCTCCGTGATTGAAGGTCTAACCAAGAAAATTGCAAAGGAGAAGCAGCCATTTGAGCGACTTGAATTAACCAAAGCTCAATTATTAGAAATGTTCTATTACAATCCATTCAAAGTTAGGATTTTGAATGAAAAAGTTACCACGGAAACCACAACTGTGTATAGATGCGGTTCGTTGATTGATTTGTGCAGAGGACCCCATGTCAGGCATACGGGGAAAGTAAAGGCATTGAAAGTTACTAAGGTAAGTGGTTTATTTTTTAACAACATGGTAACGGCGACTAAGGCAACCTTAAATTGAGTCGTTTTATTTCAGTCGTCGCCGCTTTTGGGACTTTCTTTTGCTTACCACTAGGAAAATTAAAGGGTATATTCCGACAAAATCAGAGACATCCTCAAGAAAGCTGGGTTGCCTAGTGCCAATAATCGTAAAGCTTGTATGAAGATAATTGTGGATGTAGAGAGTTGTAGAGAGGGAAGCAAGAGTGTTGTGTCAGGATGGTAGCAAGTGGTCCATTGTCTCTGTTTATCCCTGTGGGAAAAAGCCGTGACTATTCGATTTTGATTGTTTTTTTTACATTTCAATATTAAGCTACTAAAGTGCTTGTATCATAGAAACAAGACGATCAAAGTACGTATATCAAAGGTACATTGGTACTGGTGAGTGGTTTTGAACCTGTGCTCTCGGTTTGACCATTGCACTGCCACTACACCACAGTTGCCTTTTACGGTCAATTGATTAATTGTATTTACTTTTTGTAGAACTCGTCAAGTTACTGGGAGGGCAAGGCTGATGCCGAAACTTTGCAGCGTGTCTATGGAGTGTCATTCCCTGAACCGAAACAACTTAAAGAATGGGAGACCATACAGGAGGAGGCTGCTAAAAGAGATCACAGGAAAATTGGACGGGTAAAGAATATTATTTTTACCATACTCAATTCATGTGAAAGGACATCATTAATTTTGGGCTTCTATGTACTGCTTTTGCAATGTCAGATGATGAAAAAATATATAAATGGTAGTTTCGATACTTGTATTGATAAAACTATTAACAATTCTGCTTTTAATTGCTGTGTAATTTAGTTATTTGGAAAATAAGATATGGATTTTGTATCATCTGTCAATCAACGCCACATTTGTTCTGCTTTGAACTGTCATAATTAGTTTGATGATTTTGCACACCTAAACTATGCAAAATAAAGGATATATTCCAATTACATTGTAATCTTCGTACATCAAACAATTTTAAAATGTATATGCAACTGTTAATTCATATAAGCCCAAGTCCCCATACAAAACGTATGATGTCCTTTCACATTAATATGTCCAAGGAATAAAAAGTTACATACAAACTTTTGTCTCCTATTTCACCCTATTGCAGGGGCTTCTGAAGGCTTCCTAATATATATATTAATGTAAAATTGTATATAATATTAACAGGAGCAAGAATTATACTTCTTCCATGAGATGTCACCGGGCTCGTGTTTCTTCCAACCGCGAGGCGCACACATCTATAATACACTCGTCGGTTTTATAAGGGAGCAATATAGGTTTGTACAACTTACATGATGTAAAATGAGCTCCGGGCGACCTACCTGCGCGGTAAACGATTTACAGATCAAATCGGTGGCGTGAGGTGCGGTGCGACGGGGGAAACTCGCTCTAAAAAATACAGTAATTAATAGAAGGAAAAGAAAAATTATTTACAACTTGGCTTGTTTTATATAGTACGATTATATTCTGTTTATTTTGTCTTAATATTATTAATTCAAAAAGATTTTATAATTGTGTAATGTTTCATAGAATGTAACAATATGTGTAAAAGTTAAATAAAGTAGGTAACGGAATACTCACATTGAAAAGAATATTATAACATATAATATATTTGTTAGAAAAACGTATTATTTTTTTTGGCGTAGCGTGAGAGTCAGCCATGCTACGCCAAAAAAAAATTAATCGCCATGTTTGTGTTTGATAAAAGGTATGACATTTACGAGGCCGTGATAACTTTCAATCAGCATGTGTAAAACATGCCTTTAGACAATTCAATGCATCCGTAGTGTAGTGGCCGTGCAATGGTTAAGCAACCTGAGAGCACGGGTTCGAAACCACTCACCGGTTTTGAATTGTAGTAGCAGTGACATCCATTCATGGGCCACACTCCAGCCTAACATCTAGCTGGGTGCTGTCATATGTCGAGACATAATAAAAAAATAATAAAAAAGGTTAAAGACGGCACTGCTAACATCTTTATGAAGTGTTTTTTTTTATTGTGACTACATCTGACCTCGTCCTGCCTGATGATAAGCAAGAGGAGATCCATGAGTAATGACGACTGAAACAACCAAGTTATTTCGTGGCTGCCTCAGTCGCCGTCACTATGCCGGCCAAAGAATATTTCCTAATAAAAATATATAATTGACCCACTGAAATATATTTGCAGGCTTCGTGGTTTCCAAGAAGTGGTGACGCCGAATATCTTCAACACAAAAATGTGGCACACGTCGGGCCATTGGGAGCATTACGCCGAGAACATGTTCTCGTTTGATGTGGAGAAGGAGACATTCGCACTCAAACCAATGAACTGTCCAGGACATTGGTGAGGTTTTTTTTATAATTATTTTGACCTTACATATGATCCTTGCTGTCCATCGTTTTACCTGATGGACAGCAAGGGGAAGCCCAACAGTGATTGCCTCAGTCGTCGTCACTATGCCGGCCTAAAAGCTGATAAAGAGCCAAAGTAAGAGAAAAAGTGTGACCATTATGTTTGAAATAAAAATTAGCGTGATTAAAAATAGACGACGCTAGGCATTGTGGATGTGACTGCTACTTACAGTTATTGAATTGTAGTAGCAGTGACATCCATTCATGGACCACACTACAGCTTAACATCAAGCGGGGTGATGTCATATGTCGAGTCACAATAAAAAAAAAGCGGTGTAGCGGCAGTGCAATGGTTACGCAAAACCGAGAGCACGGGTTCGAGACCACCCACCAGTACCAATGTATCTTTGATATATGTACTTTGGTTGTCCTGTTTCTATGATACAAGCACTTTAGTAGCTTAGTATAGAAATATAAATAAAATAAAAAAAAGGTTTTGACGGTATAGCTTGTGTAACTATAAATGACGCGCCCCTCCACTTTATTAATTTATTTAAATGTGTGTATTACCAATATTTCTAACTATACTACTATTATACTTCATGAGCGTGCTCCTCCTTTTGTGTCTAACCAGCAACTGAATAACCAATTACAATCGCATTTTCGGTGTGTTGCATCCATATTTTATATTTGCTCGTGTGCCTAAATGCAGTGGAGGGGCGCGTCATTTCGGCTTAGACAGATTCTATTTTTTATTGCAGCATGATATTTGACACGCGTCCCCGTTCGTGGCGTGAGTTGCCATTGCGTTTGGCTGACTTTGGTGTATTGCATCGGAATGAGCTGAGCGGTGCACTCTCTGGATTGACAAGAGTCAGGAGGTTCCAGCAGGACGATGCGCACATATTCTGCACCAATCAACAGATACAGAAGGAGACGGTGATTTTTTAATATTATTTTTACCCTTTGCACTCTTCATGAGGTGACCGTTGTGTAGTAGCAGTGAAATGGTTACGCAAACCGAGAGCCCGGGTTCAAACCCACTTGCCGGTACCAATGTATCTTTAATATATGTTCTTTGATTGTCCTGTTTCTATGATACAAGCACTTTAGTAGCTTAGTATAGAAATGTAAAATAATAAAAATATTACACTGTGGCCGGCATGGTGACGGCGACTGAGGCGACCGTAAGTAGAATATATGTTTTCAGTCGTCAGCGCTCTTGTACTTCCCCTTGCTTACCATCAAGCAAGTCAAATAAAAAGTTTAAATAAAAAAACTGCAGACCCTACAAATTTCTAGTGTTATTCTTAAGCGGTTTAGGGATCAGTTTCAAAGTTAATAGAGTTTAATCAATCCACCAAATTGTCACACTTTTTTCCACGGATATAGGCAGAGACAAAGGAGCACCACTTGTCGCTATCCTGACACAACTCCCTCGCTTCCCTCATAATCGAGTTTATATAGGTAAAATATAACGAAGGCACTATAGCACTGTTTTCAGAAGTAATCTCTGTGACTCAGTCGCGTTTTGAGAAAATAGCATAAGTTGCCAAAGTGAAGCTGTAGGATTGTTGTAGCAGACCCTATCCATGCATCATTTTCCCTAAATAAAGTTTTTTATTTTTAGCTAGGAGCATTGGAGTTCTTAGATAAGGTGTACACGACCTTTGGATTCACTTACCAACTTAATTTATCGACACGACCAGAAAAATATCTTGGTGATATTGAAACTTGGAATGAAGCAGAGAAGGTAAGTTTTTAAATGTTAAGGTTTTCAATCCCATAATATATTTAATAATGGAAACGACCCAGATGTTTGTTTCGGTTTGATTCGGTCGTTTGTAGTTTTTTTTTATTGTGACACGACATTTGACCTCGTCCCGCCTGATGATAAGCAAGAGGAGGTCCAAGAGTGACGACGACTGAGAAAACCGAGTTTGTTCTCGGCTGCCTCAGCCGCCGTCACTATGCCGGCCAAAGGTGCTTCTTCACGCATCGCTTGAAGGATCCCAGGTCATAGGATGGAGAGAACATAGGATGTATGAAGACATTCGACTGTTTCCTCATATGTGGTGGTTGCTTGCTCAGTCTGTAATGAGATTATTTTTATTGTGGCTCAACAATATAATCGAATTGTCAACTCGGCTTGTAAACCGGTTTGAATCGAATTCATGAGTTCGGGTTATCCATATTTTTAAATCGACCGACTTGGTTTGATAAAATTCGAGATTGTCCTATCTTTAGTTTTAATTTAAACCAGTGTTTTCCAACCTTTTTTAGGCCATGCCCCACCTTAACATCTTTTATGCCCCCCCCCCCCCCCCCCCCATACATAATTTTTACCCTTTAAAAATTTGTTTTGTTCTCTTAAGAAATATAAAATGTTATAAGTTTTAGGAAGAAATAACTATGAAAGGTTTAAAGACGTGTCGAGTTTATTTTTAAATTGAACCCCCCCCCCCCCCCCTCCCCCAACTATTAAACTGCCCCCCTGTGCCCACCGCACCGTTTATTATAAATAACGTAGGTAATATTTTGTAGGCACTAAAGGATTCCCTAAATGAATTTGGACGTCCATGGAAATTGAATCCGGGCGATGGTGCATTCTATGGCCCAAAGATAGATGTGACGTTACAAGACGCATTAAAGAGAACATTCCAATGCGGCACTGTGCAATTAGATTTCCAGCAGCCAGAGAGATTTAATCTCAATTATGTTAGGTATGTATATTCTTTAAGGGTAGTCTATCTATCAAATTGACATTTGACCTATGCCGGCCAAAGGTGTTTCTTCACGCATCGCTTAAAGGATCCAAGGTTATAGGATGGGGAGGACACATGGGCTGGCAAAGCATTCCACTTGTCGATTGTTGTACAAGGATGTATATTCTTTAAGGGTAGTCTATCTATCAAATTTTTACGCCTTTTTACGCAGAGACAATGGAGCTCCACTTGCCACGATCCTGACACGCTTCCCTCACATTCACAATTGTCTTCATACAAGCTCTATGGTTATTGGGACTAGGCAATTTCTTTTTTTTAAGGTTGTCTTTATTTTTTCAACTATAACATATAAACATATAACAGCAGGGTTTTGTTATATGAATGGGAGTGAATCAAATCCGGGACTTTACGCGCAACAAACCAACGGCCAACCAATCGGGAACGTTTGTCATCAATTTATGCACATTTCTCGACCAATGTCTTCTTACAGCGAATCTGGTGACAAGAAACGTCCAGTGATAGTCCACAGAGCCATCCTTGGTTCAGTGGAACGTATGATGGCGATATTGGTGGAGTCCTACGCAGGCAAGTGGCCATTCTGGTTGAGTCCAAGGCAGGCGTGCGTCGTGCCCGTTGGGCCTATGTTCGACAATTATGCGACACAGGTGAGTTACGTGGGTTTTTTTGTGGCTCGACTGAATTTGGCAAGTGTTTTTTTTTGTGAATCGACATATGACAGCACCCCGCTTGATGTTAAGCCGAAGTGTGGTCCATGAATGAATGTCACTGCTACTGCAATTCAATAACTGTGAGTAGCAATCACATCCACTATGCCGGCCTAGATGGAACAGGCAACTTACAAGCTAATCCCGAAACGTGACCAAATCACTTCACGGTCTGTATACTTGTAAGTGGTGGTACTACCCCGGATCGGCAGACTGGGTACCACTGCCTGCCACTCTTTGATAACCAGACCCACCAAAGCAATATCTCTTTTCTTTTCTCTTTTTTTAATAACAAATATTTGCAATTAAATATTAGCAATAAAAGCTATGAAACAAATATTTGCTCCGACCGGGAATTGAACCCGGAACTTTACGCGCAACAAACCAATTGCTAAACCTGTTCACGTCTGTCGACAAAATTTTATTTAAATGTATGAATGCAAATATTACTAACTATACTTCTATACTTTATTAACGTGCTCCTCCTTTTGTGTCTAACCAGCAACTGAATGACAAATTACAATTGAATTTTCGGTGTGTTGCATTCATATTTTACATTCGCACGTGTGCTTAAATGCAGTGTAGGGGCGCGTCATTTCGGCTTAGACAGACTCTACCTCATATATATCCGTCGTCCTGTTTATATGATACAAGCACTTTTAGTAGCTAAGTATATATTTTATACGTTAACAAGCAAAGTGTTTTATCAAGCAATTAAAACTGTATAATTTTCGAGCGATCTTGCCGACCGATGGGGAAGAAAGGTTCTAGAGTGGAGACCACGAACCGGAAAACGCAGCAGGCCTCCCACTAGGCAGACTGACGACATGGTCAAAGTCAGGAATAACCGTTAGATGCAGCTGGTATCCTGTTGTTCGAAATGGCGTTCTATGGGGGAGGCCTATGTTCAGCAGTGGACGCCTTCTGGATGATGATGATGATGAATTTAATTTTACATTATTCAATTTACAGGTGAAAGACAAATTGTTCGCAGCCGGCTTCATGTGCGAAGCTGACACTGACCCAGGGGACACACTCAACAAGAAAGTGAGAAATGCTCAATTGGCCCAATTTAACTATATATTGGGTAAGTTTATTGCAATATTGAAAAATTAATGGTAAAGTCCTGGGTTGGATTCCCAGTCGGAGCAAAGATTTGTTTTATATCATCTATTTGTAATATTTAATTATTAAAATGGATGCATGCGGTAAACGAGTTTGCCGACCAAATCGGAGACATCCTCATGAAAGCTGGGCTGCCTAGTGCCCATAACCGTAGAGCTTGTATGAAGAGAATTGTGGATGTGAGGAAAGCGAGAGAATTCTGTCAGGATCGTATAAAAAATATTTTCAATTATTTCTTACCGATCTGTTGAACCTGCTATTGTTTGTAATTATATTAAGGTACATTGGTATGGCAGTTATTTCACACAAAGATAATGCGATATTTGTTCAGATATTAATGTCACCCGCTATTCTGATATCAGAATGGCGAATTACTTACTTTCGGTGATAACTACGAAATAAAAGAAGTAGATTGAGTTTCATTATAGGTACATTGCTTTCATACTTACTGTATGTGTATTCGTTACAGTACACCCGTCATCATGAATGACACTCCGAACGTCATTTATTCTGTCAATGGAGTACGTTATTTATTCTGTCAATGGAGTACGTTATTTATTATGTCAATGGAGTACGTTTTTATTCTGTCAATGGAGTTCTGCTGTCAAAACGAAGCCCATTGTCATTAGAGTTACACAATCGGTTCGCAGTTCAAACTCATTGTCCGAATGAATAAAAGTTGTTTTTAACACTAGAATCTGTCTAAGCCGAAATGACGCGCACCTCTGCTGCATTTATGTACACGAGCAAATATAAAATATAAATAAAATACACCGAAAATGCAATTTTAATTGGTCATTTAGTTGCTGGTTGGACACAAAAGGAGTATAGTTATAAATATTTGCATTCACACATTTAAATAAACTAATAAAGTGGAGGGGCGCGTCATTTATGGTTAGACAAGCTATAACAGCGACCGCGTAACTTTTTGACAAATGGGAATGAATTTCATGTTTATTCCCATTGAAGTTTTGCGGTCGGCCACCTGGCAGAGATGACAGCGTGATTGATTATTTATTTTGTCCACAGTTGTTGGCGAACGGGAGCAGAGTTCTGGCACAGTGAATATCCGCACGCGCGACAACAAGGTGCACGGGGAGAAGTCACTCGATGAGCTCATACAACTCTTCACAACATTAATGAATGACAAAACAATATCAGACGATTGCAAGATCATTAAGCAAAATTAATTGGAAGGCCACTGGTTTTACTAAATACGTTTGTATTCACAATGAAATCACGCTATGTTGTGTGAAGGTTAATCACAAGTGATAATTCCTGCGATACAATCACGTTTAGTGATTGTATCGCTAAGGATGGGGTCATCATCACCAAGCGAAAGACGTCCACTGCTGACATATGTCATCCCGAACGACAAGATGCCAGTTGCATCCACTTGTATTTTGTCGTTCATAATGGTTGCCATAATTCTTACGCTTGGCAGACGGCTTAGAGATCGCGGTATAATCACCGCACGTTAAAAGGACCCTGCTACCCATCGGAGTGAGACTGGTCGAGTTTTAGGATGTCCCGGGTCTTATAAGGAAGACATACAATTTTCTTTATTTCCTGGAGCGGAACTTCGTGGGCATCCTTACAAGGCCCTACCAAGGTTTTTTCACAATCTGATCCATGGTTTAGGAACGTATAGAGGACAAACAAACATTCTTTTTAATTTTTATATAATGATAAATGACATGTCTAGTAAAACTGGTGGGGATTGAATTTCAATACATAGAAGATAATTTTGTTTTGTATTTTAATTGGTGTTTGAAGTATTATTATGTAATTGGTGTTTTCTAATAGAATATTTATTATAACAATTTAAGAGAAATAGTATTAGTAGAAATTGTTTATTGTATTTTAAATACAAAACAATAAAAAAAAAATGTTTCTACAAAATAATATTTCATTCATCTTAGAATAAGATTTTTTAAATATAATTTATTGTATGTCTTGTTAATTTGCAAAATTTTACTTTCGCTGACATTTGACGTTAATATGTGTCAAATGATACACGATTTGATAAATATTAACGTCAAATCTTAGCTTGGCTAGACCTAAACACGGATACACTTAGAAAACCTTACACATTTCTTTAAATTGAATTAATATCTAATTGCCACACCTCACTTTCAACAAGGATAGACAGAGAACACGTTCCACAATTCTGCGTCTTTCTTTTTTGTATTTTTAGTTCTAAAAAAATTCTGCAGTTCAGTCGAAGCATGTAACTTGTCGAGATGATAACTTCAAAAATATGTTTTAAATAATAATTATGATTATTATTAGCCAATTTATTTGTTCCACTGCTGGGCAAAGGCCTCCCTCTCTTTTTTCCATGACTCACGACATTAGGCGATCTCTCGCCACGAGCTATAGTAGGAGTCCATCTCATCTCGCCATCTCTGTTTGGGCCTGCCGCGATGTCTTCTACAATCTGGAGTCCACTCAGTAGTGGACTTGGCCCATAATACATAGGACATGCGACAGATATAATGGTCCAGTCCTATGTTTTATTATTATAAATAATAAAACATTTAAATTTTATGTACATATTTTAAATGTAAATCAAAAGGGTTGCTTTAGAACTTGTATGAAGATAATTGGGGAGTTGTCAGGATCGTGGCAAGTAGCTCTCCTTTGTCTCTGCCTATCCCTGTGGGAGAAAGCCGTGATAATTTGATTGGCTGAATCTCCATTTGACTATGTGAGGCATACTGATATTAATTTTTAATTACAATGAAGCTTATGAAAAGCTGTGCTTTTATTTGCAAAACTTCTTGCATTTAAGATAATTCCATTTGTTACTTTAACTTAATAAATTTTACTAAATATATATTGAAGTTTTATTCCGATAACACTCCTGTTCTATGCGTTTCAGTGCTTGTATATTTTTTTACTGTGACTCGATCCACTATGCCGGCCAAAATTATATTCAATCTATATTTAAACTTGGTTCAAGCCAGGGTTTCCTTACCGCGGGTAATAAGAATTAAAGGCGTTTTTTTTTTTCAAAATAAAACCAGCTATAATATCTGAATACGGTATATTTATTCACACAAATGGATAGAAACAGTGTCAAGTCTAAAATCATTGGCAACAAAATACAATACAACCACCCAAAAATACAATATCTGAAAGGCCTTACTCTATTTGGCATCCCATTAACCCTTTCCGTACGGCGCACGCCAATTGGCGTAAATTTTTTCCCATTTACCGTACGGCGCACGCCAATTGGCGTGCGAACTAAAATGATGATATCTTCGCGAAACAAGTTTTGTTGATAATGTCCTTTCTATACAAGCTTATATACAATGTTCTTAATAATATACTAGCCTTCGTTTTGTAAATCACGATATTTAAAAATATGATCTTTTTTATCCACATACGGCAAAGGTAAATCAGAAATTGACAACATTTTGTCTGAACATGATAATGAAATAATATAATTAAAATAAAACATATTTATGTTCCTCATAAATATTGGTCGCATTTATTGATGGATAAATATAATGGCAGATAAATCATAACATGTCCGAATTTGTTTGGATATATTTTTTTGCCAGGGATCTTATACAAAGTCGTTATTATTGAATAATAATGACTTTGTATTTATGCAATTTAATGTATATTAGTATACCGTCACGGTATTATATAATTTGGGGGATTCCTGTGGTAGGATTCCTGTGGGGGATTCTTTGTTTTGATATACATATTTAATTTATTTATTTGGTAAACGCAATTACTGAGATTTCGAGGAGAAAATACATACGGATTTGTTTATGTTATAATACAGAAAAACTCAGAACTCGCCTAGCGAGCTTTCGGTACTGTGTTGTAATTTATGTAAACTTGCGAGAGGTCCGCGGAATGACGTATTAAATTACACAAATTGTTTTAAAAAAACTAAAATATTATTAAATTAAACAATTTAAATTTATAACCAAAATTATTTAAATATAATTTACCATAGATGGTAAATTGACAAAATGTTTACCATCTATGGCGTAAATAAAATCTTTACCTACGATCGGCGCACGCCAATACGCGTGCCAGCGATAATAGCGGGCCGTACGCGGGTATAATCTGCGTTGTTGAGCGTCGTGTTGAAAGGGTTAAGAGTATAGTGGGACGTCATGAACTTTAACCACCTTCAAGGGTAATTGGTGGCTATTTATTTCAAATTATACACTTATTTTTACACTGTTGGTTACTTAAAGTGTACTGATGCAGGGTTCAAATATACAGACCATAAAGTTCTCCCCCTTAGAACGACAAGATGCCAGTTGCATCCACTGGTTACCTGTGACTTTCACTATGTCATCAGTCCACCTAGAGGGAGGCCTACCTACGCTACGTTTTTTATTATTGTGACACGACATCTGCCCACGACCCGCCTGATGATAAGCAAGAGGTGGTCCAAGAGTGACGACGACTGAAAAAACCGAGCCAGTTCACGGCTGCCACAGTCGCCGTCACTATGCCGGCCAAAGACCAGTTCGTGGTCTTTACTCTAGAACCATTTTTCCCTATCGGTTGTCGCTTTTTCGAGGGAAGTTGTATAAAGAACAACAATTTTTCCTTCAAACGTATTTATTAATTTATACGGAACTTCATGCGCAGGCCTAATGTCAAACGGCCAACATAGCGTGCCGCTGGTACTATGCTATAGGCCGTTGACTAAACTTCACTTGACTGATTCAAAGGTGTCCTTTTCTTGACGGTCCGCAAGGAAAAAGACACCATGCTAAAGTGAAGTTGGTTGGAGAGTTAGACGTCACAAAATGGCGCCGATTTCGTCCTATTCTTATTTTAATCGCATTATATAGCCAATGGTTCATAACGCCCTTATTATACTATTAATGGGGGAAATTCAATGTGGATTGTAAAACAACTCGTATCTAAAACACGCTCAAAATTCATACAAAAAAATAATAGTAATATCACAATGACTAGGTGAGAAAGATATCTATAATAATAAAAAAATGAAAAAAAAAGGTTACTACTTGGAGCCCTGACCACAATCCAAATAAGATTATAGTAATTAAAAACACCAATTTAATTTGTGCCCATAACCAACAGGGCCTGTATGAGGAGAATTGTGGGTGTGAAGGAAGTAAGGGAGTTGTGTAAGGATCGTGGTAAGTGGATATCCCTGTGGGAGAAAGGCGTGACAATTTGATTGATTGATTAAAAACACCAATTCCACAATTGGCTTGTACAGTCAGCAGCAGATATATATATACGGCGTGCTGTCATATGTCGGGTCACAATAAAAAAAAATGTGATCAAAAGTATGTATACATTTAAGGTTATCAAAAATATCTACACACCATTAGTTGTCATATTAATGTGAGCATTCAATGCATCAAAAATATCTATACACTCAAATAGTCAAAAATATCTACACACTCACTTGTCAAAAATCAATTTTATTTTGACAATTATGTAAGCAATATACAATTAGTAAAAATAAGTTTTAGGGTTGCATTAAGTAAATTTGTTATAAAATATTACACATTATATGAGTGTGTAGATATTTTTGACTATTTGAGTGTATAGATATTTTCGACGCATTGAATGCTCACATTAATATGACAACTAATGGTGTGTAGATACTTATGATAACCCTGAATGTATAGATACTTTTGATCACATTGCGTGCTCAGATATATCTGCTGCTGACTGTACAAGCCAATTGTATGTGTCAGGTACTATAATATAGTTACTTTGTGCAATAATAATTTACATATATTTTTTATTATTATTAAACGTTTATATAATTTATTAGAAGTGCAACGAACATACGGCTATTAATCGGTATTCGGTTACTATTAGCCAAATACTTAAGTTCAGATGAATCGTTAATACTTTTGTTGGATATTCGTCTAGAAAGCTCAGATGAATCGTTAATACTTTTGTCGCATACTCGTCTAGAAAGTTCAGATGAATCGTTAATACTTTTGTCGCATATTCGTCTAGAAAGCTCAGATGAATCGTTAATACTTTTGTCGCATATTCGTCTAGAAAGCTCACCGAATATACTATTCGTTGCAAGTCTAGTTTTATAATATTATTTTTATTGTGATTCGAGATATGACAGTACCCTGCTTGGTGGTAAGCTGGAGTGTGGTCTATTAATGGATGTTACTGCTACTACAATTCCATAACTGTAAGTAGCAATCACATCCACTATGCCGGCCTAGTAACTAGTAAGTTGCCTTACCAAGCTGATCCCGAAACGCGACCAAATCACTTCACGGTCTGTATACTTGTAAGTGGTGGTACTACCCCGGATCAGCAGACAGGGCACCACTGCCCACCACTCTCTTTGATAACCAGACCCGAAGCAAATATCCGTCTCTTTTTTTATTAACAAATATTTGCAATATTTAATATAATTATTAAACATTACAAAAAATTGATCCGACCGCAACAAACCAATCGCTTACCGTTCGGCCACGCCTGTCGTCAATCTCTTTTCTTTACGTTTCTCTTACGTATCTCTTTTTTACATTTATGAGTTTTTGACACAGTTGTCATTTGGCGACAAACCTCCTGTTGCTGAGCAAGGAAGTTTCGCAACAATAACCCAAGAACATTAATATTAGATGGAATAATAAATAAATTAAACTTATACTATTCGCTATATACTCTGGAATAATAATCGTATTATAGCCATGTTTACAATCAAATTTTATGCGGCTTATTATCGCGTTTATAGGACGACCAACACCGTGACCACGATGGCTGCAAATCTCTCGAAGTCGGAATAATAATAAAAAATGAATAATCAGAAATAAACGCGTTATTAGGCAGCATAGAATTTGTTTAATTTAAGCTTTTATTCAACAATTCAGTTGTGGTAAAATAAAAATTATTAAAATTTAGCAGACATTTTAAGGCGTCCGCCATATTAAATACAGTATGACGTCATTGAAGAGAATTGTGGATGTGAAGGAAGCAAGGGAGCTGTGTAAGGATCGTGGTAAGTGGCGCTCCATTGTCTCTGCCTATCCCTGTGGGAAAAAGGCGTGACAATTTGATTGATTGATTGATATGACGTCATTTTATTTGAAGCCCATATCTTTGATATTCGTAAAAAGTAACTGATCCGCCATATTGGATTTAAAATGACCTCCACTAAACATCCATTGCAATCCAAACTAGACGTGTATGCATAATTTTAGCTTAATATAATATAAAGAATAACCGTTCTAAAATTTAGTTGCAAGATTTGACACATACTAACAAGGCAAGTTAAATAAAAGCTTGTAATAATTCCAAATATAAGGTAAATTATTCCAAATAGATTCATAATTTAAAAAAAATACTGATAATAGACAATTAAATATTGTCTTTGGTCCTACTTTTGACAGGAGCTGTCAAACTCTTGGATATTAAATATCACATTTTAGATGTGCTTGCTTCATCAGTTGGACAGTTTTCCTGTTGTGTCTTCACGACTATTGGACAGTCGAAATTATTGCATGAGTTCTTGATCTGAAAATTAGAAATTTAGGCTTTAAAACATAACATTTGATTAATGGTCTAGGACACAATATTTCCTATTGCACATAACACTATACATTGAAAGACCAAGACTGAAAAAACTGCTACAGTCGCCGTCATTATGCCGGCCTAATGTTGAATTAAAGGATCTAAGGTTAAAGGACGGGGAGAAAACATGGACTTGTTGATTGTTCAAGAAACGACGCACCGAACCTTTTAGTTCGACTGCCGATTCGGTCGACAGAATGTGGATGCTTGGCTGCAAAGCATTCCAATTGTCTATTATCTTTACCATCAGGCAGGTTGAGGTCAAATGTCGGTCACAATAATAAAAACAAAAACTCAACAATAAGATATGGTCTCAAACATTTTTTTTCTTTTTTTATTTATTTACATTTCTATACTAAGCTACTAAAGTGCTTGTATCATAGAAACAGGACAACCAAAGTTCATATATCAAAGATACATTGGTACCGGTCGGTGATCTCGAACTCGTGCTCTTTGGTTTGCGTTACCATTGCACTGCCACTACTAGTGTATTGCACCGGAGTAGTGATCTCCGGAGAATCACCGGTTATTCTCCGGTAAAAGTAATAGGTTAAAACACCGGAGAAAAACCGGTTAATCTCCGGTTTTTTTTAAACAAAAGAAGTATGAAATAATATTATTTTTAAACTTAAAATTTATTATAATTAGTTGTTTTTATCACTGATTTAACAATTTAAAATACCTTCTTTAATTACATAGTATAAAATAAAATTGCTTGTCGCGTCCTCTGTTTCTTTTTTTTTTTTTTTTTTTTTTTTTTTTATTGTGACTCGACATATGACAGCACCCCGCTTGATGTTAAGCCAAAGTGTGGTCCATGAATGGATGTCACTGTTACTACAATTTAATAACTGTGAGCAGCAATCACATCCACTATGCCGGCCTAGATGGAACCGGCAACTTACAAGCTGATCCCGAAACGTGACCAAATCACTTCACGGTCTGTATACTTGTAAGTGGTGGTACTAACCCGGATCGGCAGACTGGGTACCACTGCCTACCACTCTTTGATACCAGACCCGAAGCAAATATCCATCTCCTTTTTTTTTTTATTAACAAATATTTGCAATATTAAATACTATTAAATATTACAAATAAAAGCTATGAAACAAATATTTGCTCCGACCGGGGATCGAACCCGGGACTTTACGCGCAACAAACCAGTCGCTAAACCGTTCGTCCACGCCTGTCGTCTGTCTATGCCCTTAGATCTTTTTAACTAAGCAACGGATTTTGATGCGGTTTTCACTATTAATTTAGATTTTTATTTATCATCTTATTTAGATCATCATACTACAACTCATCACTATATTAATATTTTAAAAGATATTAAATATATAAAATTAACAAAAATCTATATTCGCGATGCCGAAGCCTTACTGATACATTCCATGTCTAATGCGGCGTTCCCACCGGGCGAATTTAGTTGTTCAATATATATTCAATATTTCAATAATACCGCGTTCTCACCGGGCGATTTCAGTTGATCAATATTTGTCGTTTAACAAAAATTATATATATTAATTGCTTCAATTTGGTTGAAAGTCTGTTCAGACGGTTCAAATCCCGAACGATTTCGCAGTTGATCAACTCAAATCGCCTCGTGAGAACGCGGTTTAACATCAAAAGCAAATATTGACTGTAGCGTTCTCACAGTTCAATAATAATCGACTTAATATTACACTTGTCATTACACTATTGTGTCCATTTTAACATTTTTCTCGTGAATGCGGACGCCATAATTTACATTTTATTTTACAAACAAACAAAAAACTGGTGACAGAGGAATGCATAGGTACTCAATCGCGCTGATTGACCGATTGTTTGGACTGATTATTCAATGCACGTTGAATGAACAATTTCAGACGAGTCGATTTGCTGTCAGCTATTAATTGAATCTATAAAAGTTGGTAGGTCTTTAACTTATGTTTCGATATTTATTGCTTCAACTTGATTGAAAGTCTGTTCAGACGGTTCAAATCGCGAACGATTTCACAGTTGAACAACTAAATTCGCCTCGTGAGAACGCCGTATAAGATGAAAGCGGAGAGGCCACTTTACATATGCATAGTCAGTATTTATATGCTTTTGTATACAGTTTCTTCCGACTCATCCATCACCTATTAAATCCATACCTATGAATTCGAATATAACTGTCTTTCACACTTCGAATATAATCTCAGAAATTATTTCTTAACAAGTTAGAGATTAAAAAATGATTATAATTTTAATACGAAATTAAAATTGTTTCTGCATTTTTTACAATCCGTAATATAAAAATCAATATTTGTTTGTTAAATAATTTTCGTTCATCCCATTGCGACAGAACTTTGTCAACCTATTGCTTGCACTTACAGGCCATGATGATGGATCCTCTCAGCCTAAAAAAACTATGAGGTTTTAAACTACATAATATATTTTGCTTCTATCCGCCTACGAAGTGGCGGGTACAAAGTGATAGTTCATTTTAAAAACATAATATAATACTTTTTGTCTACCTCTGATTTACTTATCACATCGAATCATCAAATAAAAGTTATCAAAAAAAACCTTCCATAAACCACTCAGCCTTTTATGCGATTTTTGTACATTAATTTTTAAGCTTTACATCAACCATAAACCTACAGAAAATATCAATCAATCAAATTGTCACGCCTTTTTCCCTTTTGTTTTTTTTTACAGAAAATACTAAGCCAATAAACAAAAAAAGTCCTACGTGCCAAGCTAAAGTTTAACTGGTGGGCACAAATTAAACGTTTAATATCTTAGGAATAATAATAATTTATTGTAGAACTGTAAAAGAATAAAATAATACAATATCGTAAATCGATGGTTACGTAGTTTAAAGGAACAAAGCGCGCAAACGAATATGTCAAATATAGTACTCGATTCTCCGGAGATCTCCGGTGAATCTCCGGTTATTGCCCAATCACCGGTGAATATCACCGGTTTTTAAAATTACGCTCCGGTGCAAACCTATAGCCACTACGCCACGGTCGCCTTAACATTGAGATCATCCACACCACGCATAACTGGATAACCTAATAAACATAAATAACTTTTTTTTAACACTCACCGTGTACCATATAACAGTGACCCCTATGCCTGCCCCAACTAACACATCCCACCAATGATGCCTGTTGTCATATATGCGTGACAGACCACACAAAATGCCAATTGCTAAACACACGGCCTGGGTAACATATACAGCTCCTGATGCCTTCTCCATTCCTCTGCCTATACGAGCATGGAGGTACCACTGTAATGATAAAAAAAGTTAAACACGACAGGTGTGGACGAACGGTATAGTCCCGGGTTCGATTCTCGGTCGGAGCAATTATTTGTGTCATAGCTTTTATTTGTAATATTTAATAATTATATTAAATATTACGAATATTTGTTATTGAAAAAAAGAGGTGGATATACAGACCGTGAAGTGATTTGGTCAGGTTTCGGGATCAGCTTGTACGTTGCCGGTTCCAACTAGGCCGGCATAGTGGATGTGATTGCTGTTTAGTTATTGAATTGTAGTAGCAGTACATCGCTCGAAAAACCGATGGGAAAGAAAGGTTCTAGAGTGAGAACCACGGACCGGAAGACGCAGCGGTAGATAGACCTCCCACTAGGTGGATTTACGACATAGTGAAAGTCACGAATAACTGGTGGATGCAACCGGCATCTTGTCATTCGTAATGGCGTTCTAAGGGGGAGGCCTATGTTCAATAGTGGACGTCTTCTGGCTGATGATGATGATGCCATAATCAATGTTTTCTGGCCGGTATAGTGACGACAACAGAGTTAACCGAAAACTAAGTCGCTGCAACTAGTCATCGGCACTCTTGGACCTTCCCTTGCCCTCATCGGGCAAGATTTTAAAGAGTGGTAGGCAGTGGTACCCAGTCTGCCGATCCGGGGTAGTACCACCACTTACAAGTATACAGACCGTGAAGTGATTTGGTCACGTTTCGGGATCAGCTTGTAAGTTGTCCATCTGGTTCCATCTAGGCCGGCATAGTGGATGTGATTGCTACTCACAGTTATTGAATTGTAGTAGCAGTGACATTCATTTATGGACCACACTTTGGCTTAACATCAAGCGGGGTGCTGTCATATGTCGAGTCACAATAAAAAAAAACGCCTCACTAAGAAAACTTGTATAGCAACTTGTCCTGTTTCTATGATACAAGCATTTTATTAGCTTAGTATAGAAATATGAATAAAAAACATCACTTACAGCAACAAATATCCCACAATGCAATCCGAGCGCACTGTGCCCTGATGGGAAACTCTTCGCCGAGTCTGTCAACCAATTTGTTGTTGTGCATGTGTAACTGGATATGTATTCAGAGCTGAAATATATCAATCAATCAATCAAATTGTCACGCCTATTTCCTATGGGGATAGGCAGAGACAATGGAATATACTTTTTGTTAAACACATAACATTACATTCTTAGATTTTGCACTATAAGCACTATGAATTAAACAAATTTATGGAACATACTATTGCATTTATTATTAGTTATTGATTGTATAGTTTTTCATTATTCCGACGTTTCTAGAGCTTTGCAGCCAGCCATCGTGGTCACGGAGAGACGGATTTGTAAGTGACACAGAGTAAGATGGACTATCTTTAGCAATAATATCAAATCCATTTGTAAGACAAAAAAAATTAAAGACAAATACAAGCATTAAAGTATATTGGATGAGACTTCTGATTGGCCAAAGATTATAAGCACTAAATATGCCCTGACATCGAAAAACAATGCCGTTATTTTGTAGTATGTGTGGTACAAATATATTGTCTTTTTATTTTACAGTAATTGCCAACACTACTTTCTCTATCATGTACTGTCAGATTAGACTTCACAAGCTTGACAATATTCAAATATTGGCAACGAAAAAATAAATCCGATAATCAATGAAATCTAAATACTCATGAGTGAAATGTTACACCATTAGCTTTGTTTGTATTTATAGAATTTTTAATGCACTTTTGGAAGGCATTTTGAGACACTTTTCTTGCAACATTGAAACTGTTACTGCGTTCAGATGAGCACTGATTGGAGTTGAGTGAGCTCACTCTTTCGAGTGCAGTTAAACTATGGCAAGAGCCTATATAACGATTTAAATCTTTGTGATTGGCTAGCTGTCAGCATAGACAATTAGAAAATCGATCGCAACAAAATTATTTAGTACAATAGTTCTGAGGATCTACCATAGCCTATGTTTGTCTCTAGGATGCAAATTATCTCTTTGCCAATTTTTATCAAACTCTGTTGAGTTATTTAGGCGTGAAATGGTAACAAGCAAAAAGACAGACATACATACAAAATTGGTATATATTTCAAAACTTACTCCTTGCAAAACACCGCCTCCTCTGGCCTGCATGTGTCAAAGAAGTGTGGCCTTGGCTCCCCCACACCTATCTTCAATATATGCACTATGTTCATATTCAACAGGACACTATAGAAATATTCCTTGTACCATTTTAAAAAGTAATTCTTCAGTTTCATTCCCTCCATACCAACTGAATGGTAGATTCTTTCGAATATTAGCATCTGAAATATAAACATTTAATTACTTTTCAAAAGCACACAGTAGTGCCCGGTTCCTATCCGGCCATTAAAAACTATCCATCATCGGTGAAAGTAACTATTTGTGGTATGCGGTCTGTATACTGTGTGGTGGTGGTACTACCCCGGATCAACAACAACATCCTAACACAGTTTCCTCGTCTTCTTCACGTCCACAACTCTCTCCATAAAACTGATATGGTTATGGATCCCTGTGAACCCCTGCATTTTCCTATTTTAATTCCCAACCTTTCGAGTCATTTCCGTTTTATTCTTTCAATCACTTCTGATTTATATATCTCTTTTGCCTCCTTCTTCTATCTTTAATCTTGACCTCGACCCGCCCGATGATAAGCAAGAGGAAGTCCAAGAGTGACGACGACTGAGAAAACCAAGTTTGCTCACAGCTGCCTCGGTCACCATCACTATGCCAGCCAAAGGATCCAAGGTCATAGGATGGAGAAAACACATAGGCAGACAAAGCATTCCACATGTCAATTGTTCTACAAAGAGAAAAGCACTCAACGCTTTAGTTCCGTTTAGGTTCTACAATTGTAAAAATACTAATATTTTTAAAAATTTGAAGAAAGATTTAATTTATTTATTTACAACAATTTTATCTATACCTCATTCACAATCTAAGTATAGATATAATAGATTCATTGACAGTAACGCTATGCTTTACTTACATAGAGAACAAAGTTCAAGGTTCAGTTTGTTTTATCATACAAATATGAACAGTTTTTAAAACAGATAAAATCATTATGTAAGCAGATTGTTGAGATAAGCATATAAAAGATTATATTTAATCTTAAAAAAATGAATTGCTGGAAATTAATTGCCGCAAGGATAGGCAGGAACAATGCCACTTTCCATTATCCTTTTTTTTAAATTCTGATATCTGACCTCGACCCGCCTGATGATTAGCAAGAGAAGGACCAAGAGTAACGATGACTGAAAACAACAAATCAGTTCACGGCTGCTTCATTTGACGTTACTATGGCTCATACAACCACAACCATGAATAATCTTATAACACTTACCATAATTAAGGGTTGAAATGCAGTATATAGAAGCAATAATTTCCATGAAACAGTATCTCCTGTGAATGGGTGTGATAATTTTGGATCATTGCAATAGAAACCAAGTTTCCTTGTTGGTATATAACCAGAGTGAAGAATCAGGAACACTAACAGTACTGAAAAACAAAGGAAAGATTTATAATTAACAACACCTGCAGTTGAAGCAGTTATTATTAAAAATTTGTAGAAGTTTTAAAATTACAACACAACCCTTTTTTTGTACAAGAAACAACCCAAATTTCTTTATGGTTATGGGCACTGTAAAACCCTACTAATTTTAAGAATGCATTGTTTTTTATTTCGAACAACAGCCAGGGACCACATCAATCAGGCCATAAGAATCTAGAACAAGGTGCGGCAGTTCTCCGAGCCAAAGCTGCGCCTGTTACTATACAAGGATCAAATTCACTCTTGCATGAATACTGTTTGCTTCTCTGTGATGGCTCTACTAAGTACCTTCCCAATAGCCTTGATTCATTGCACTGCCTATTTGTTTGAGTATTAGGAGATACTGAGGTCACGGAAATTCTAGAACCCCTGCAACTTTCGCAGACACTGCTGCTTTATACATCATTTATCACCTAAACTACAGAGAATGTTCTGAGGAGCTCTTGTTCCTACCCTGTTTTTTCACACCCACCAAGTGAATATTAAATTTATTACATATTCATAAAATTAGCAGTAATTATTATAGTAGTAAAAGATCATTATTAACATCTTCAATATATTTTAACAGTCATCTTACATCACTAAACTAACACACTAATGTTTTCCCTTGAGTTGTGAGGATGAACATTATTAACAAATACTTTTCAATAGTACATAAATCTTAAAACTAAACTTAAAATACTTACTCCTGTGCCACCGGTTAGTTTTTGAATAAAACTCCTTAATTTGATTCAACATTTTAATAATTGGGTTATTAGATGTTAACACGTTACTCAATCGCGTGTGTACGAGTCACTAACACTCAATATTCATACATTATTTACTTATTTTACTTTACACAAGATCGCCCGCCGTATTGACGTATTCCATTATCACTTAAAACTTAAACATAACTCTAGTAATGTTGTAACACTTATTTATATGCATTTAATATCATCTAATAAGAAGTGTATTAATAAATTATATCATATTTATCATTATCTTTAAAAATAATGTGAGTGAAACTAAAAAACAACTCACTCCATAAAAGACAAATAAACCGCTTTTGACAGCTCAGGCTGTGTTACTGTAGAAAAAATATGAAATGTAAAAAGTAATTTTCTCTAAACTAACATTTTACAATTATGTGGAAATTATAAATTCCTTAAAATAGATTAAGATAGATTAGAATAGATTATTGTTAAATGCATTTCATTTGCTGTATTATTCTATGATTTTGCACACCACTCAGTTTTACCAAGATTCATGATTGTCTTGTCTTGATATCGGCAAGCACACTACTAAAATTTACAGACAATAATTCATTAGATTAATGCAAGAACATGGAGAAAGTCTTCTAATTAGCTTTAAATCATCGCTAATCCCGCTAAAATATACAAATATGGATATTTAAAAAAATTTGTAAAACACCTAAATTAAGGATATAATAAAATACCACCTAACTTTTTTTTTAGCCCCCAGCCGCAGCCCATTAATCACAGGTAGATAGGAGTGCTGAACTGCTTATTTATCAATCAAATAGTCACGCCTCTATCCCACAGGGATAGGCAGAGACAACGGAGCGCCACTTGCCACAATCCTGACACAGTTTTCCTCGCATCCAAAGTTCTCAACTGTTTATTAACTACGTATTTTAACAAACACCGCTCACAACACCACTATTATGTTCCAAGAACAAGAACATGGCGCAAAGCAATTCTGCGGCCTCAATGAATAATACAACTCAAAGGACTCAAACTAATAGGATTACTCTTAGAAAGGACAAGCGAATAAATCTTTAATCTTCCGACAATATTGTGATAATGGCTAGGTCAAAAGGATGCACAAAGACCTCACAGAGTTTTGCAACGTGTGGAATTGAAAATAAATATGAAAAAGACTAAACTAAAATATAATGCGATTAAAATAAGAATAGAACGGAATCGACGCCATTTTGTGACGATTAACTCTCTAACCAACTTCACTTTAGTACGGTGTCTTTTTCTTTGCGGACCGTCAAGAAAAAGACACCTTTAAATCAGTCAAGTGAAGTTAATCAACAGCCCGTCCTATTCTTATTCAAATAGCAATTATAAAAAAGAAATGATAAACACTATATCTAATACCTATGTCAGGCTCATCTCGATATCGATAAGGAAATAAAGTGAAAAAAAGACGGACTGAAAAAACTGACGCAGTTTACGGTTGCCTCAGTCGCCGTCACTATGTCGGCCTGAGGTGCTTGAAAGATATTAAATGTGAAGAACACATGGGCAGTAAAGGAAAACGACGCATCAGCCCTTTGGTCTAAGTTTGAGAAGGATGTCGATTGACAAATCAACTCTGCTTAGAAGCGTTCAGGAAACTAGACCGGGGCTACCTGTTATTTAACTATAGGTCTATAGTAGACTCTATTCATGAACTGAACCATGCAGGGCCGTCTTAAGCATATTCAGCGCCGGGGTGCGAAAGACAAGGCTCTGCTCGCGTGGTCTCAGTGTAGTAGGTACCTATCGAAATTTATGGCGGTCGGCATGCGCCCCCTAGGACTCTGCGCCCGGGTGCACCGCACCTCTTGAACCCCCGGGTAAAGACGGCCTTGGCACCATGACTGCACTACAGCTTAACACTAAGCAGGGTTCTGTCATATGTCGAGTCACAATAAATTCAGATTGAAACTAAATGGTGTAATACGTATGAGTTGAATTATTACGAAATATGGTTGACAACAATTCATATTGTGGTTAACCGCATTTTTATTTGGTCCCGATAGGATCGGTTGACGACATTATGAAACATTCGATTTGCGTGGCAACAAAGTTAATAAAATAATTATTATTTATTGCACTTTTTGACGATACGCGTGGCGCGTTGGTTCACACGCCAGTCCGTAACACGTAAATCCCAGGTTCGATTCCCGGTTGAATAAAATATTTGTTTCATAGCTTACCCGAAGCAATTATTTTATATTTATATATTAATATTTTTTTATATCTTATAATATTTACTTTGTCTACTTTAATAGTCATAATTAAAGACATGGGTGGTTTGTTTAAACATCTAATGAAAGTACGTGAACAATAAAATGGACAATTTAAAATTGTTATAATCTATGGGCACCATAGATTTTTCTTCGTGTGTGGCCACCACTAAAGCCCTCGGGATGTTGGTTAACCGTTGATAGGTAATCACCATAATATTTATTACCAAAACGTGTTCTAAGATAAAACAGTGGACTTTTGGATTAATGACTCGAAATTAAAGTTCGTTTTAGATAAAAAAGAAACGTCCGCGCGTGACACAAGTAAAATGTAGCTACCATAAACATGCTTAAGATATAAAGTCAACAAAGTTGTATTAATAAAAATACCTTTTTTGTATTAACATGCGATGAGTTTTTGGCGGGAAATAATTACTGCTCCATTTCAAATAATTTGTAAAACTATCCTCTCTTCAGTAACGTTCACTATCCTCTTCACAACAACCATCAAAGTTTATTGTATAGACGCCTTATTGTCAATAATTATGCAAATTAAAACAATATCTTTTGTTTTATTGATCATAATAATCTTTATTTATTATTGACAAAAAATATTTGTCTAAGTCATTGATTATATATTTTTAAAAGTCGGTGGTCATATGCCCAGTCTTCCGATCCGGAGTAGTACCACCACTTTCAAGTGAGCACAGGCCGTGAACCAGGAGCCTAGCTACAGCCGTATCTGCCGTATTAATTATACGAGGCCCCAACGTGCGTAAGCAAAAAGCTTTTTTTTCCTTTTGTGAGAAATCTACCCTTCCTAAGGGCCCTCAAACAATTTTTTATATGGGGCCCCGCCAAGGCACGCTACGATTCTGCCGTAAAGTGACCGCTAATTGCAATTATTTAACTGTAGTAGCAGTCGTCACTTTTTATCGACCGCACTTTGAGCTGGCCCAATGCAGGCCTTCGTTGGTTTTGTCTGGACGGGTTAGCAAACGCCAATGATCGTTCATTGGTATGTGCCTGCGATCCGCAGCATGGCGGTAACATCAAAGAGATAGATGCAATCAACTAAACACGGTGTGGATAAATACTGAAACCTAACGAACAAAAACAGTTATAAAAACTAGCAATTAAAAAAAATTGTCTTAGATTTTGCGCGAACATTGATTAATGAATTAACTATTCCGACGAGATGACCAACACATCAGTCTCTTCGTGACGACGATAACAGCAGAGCTCTCGAAAAGTCGCATTAAAAAAAGTACAATCTTTAACGAAAAATAAACGCGATAGTAAGCATAAAAATTGTCTAATTCATTAGTAAATATTTTTTTATATTTTTTTTTATTTTGCATTTTTATACTAAGCTACTAAAGTGCTTGTATCATAGAAACAGGACAACCAAAGTACATATCGCACACCTAGATCAATACTGAGACAACTCAAAAATTACGACTTTTGAGTTATCTTTATATTTGAATGCACGGTGAACATACGCAACTACCCAATATAACAGATTTATTCATAGCTTAAAAGATTCGTCGCCAGATGGCGTTAACTTTGTTTTTATGAACCAACTCCTATCACCTCCTCCCATCTAAACAAGTGTATTGTTAGTTGAGCTTCACTTGTCTTAGACAATGCACGTATTATCAAGAACGAAAACACGGATATTTTGAATTGTTATAGTTTTTATTTTAAAAATACGTAGGTTAATTTGAGTTGTTATAGTGTTGGTAAATTTTCTGCCAAATTACTTCGAGATATTTTAACTTGTTCCAGTTTTATTTAATGAGGTACGTTAATATATTGTTACTATTTTTACTTGACTTTGTTTGAATGGATCATATTGTAAATTTTTAGTTAACCTGCTTTTGTTGAATTAATTTTATTTTATTGTTTTTTTATACAAAGCCGAACAATTTTCTTGTTTTTGTCTAAAAAGTCATCTACGTAATTATAGTGTCTGTATCAAAATTACACTATTTTTAATCAAATTGTCTACCGCTTTGTTATAGAAAAGTTTTTTTGAGTTAACTTACTATTTTTGGACAAATAAAACTTACAGTTGCACCTTTAGTTCTTTTCAGAAAAAATGAATCTAGGCCGTATGCTTGTCAATATTATAAAAGTACATTATAAAGAGAACCCACTAACAGCTGACAATCAAAAGTCAGCAACGTCATTAGATCTAAAAGCACGAGAAAACCAAGAAAATAGGCCATTAAACACTGCCTTACTGACTAAACCATGCCAGCAAATTGAAAATAATATTTATGATAATAATATTACGCCAAGTGAAAAAAGTATAATATATAACTCTGATACTGATCCAAGCTATGTCCGAAAAATAAAGAGGAAACTACCCTCTAAAGTAATTCAATCTTCGTCTTCATCAAGTGATAATAGCCCATCTAGCACTTCAAATTCTAGCAGTAGTTCTGATTTTGAACCCAAAACTGGGACTATCACTGATACTGCTATACCAATTAAAAGTCAAGATGTTATTAAAGAAGATTGCAATAGGCTGTAACGAAAAAGTAAAAAGAGGCCAAGAAGGGAATCAACATGAAAAGCTAATATTCGTATAACTCTTCTAAAGGAAATCGTTTCTGAAAGAAAGCTTCAAATGACTTGCGGCGAAAAATGTAGGCTACGTTGTAATATGAAAATAAACGAATAAACAAGACAAACTATATTTGACGCTTATTGAGAGGAAGGGTATATAATGAGGCATACTGAAGAAATCAAACCAAATTACAGATATTCAAGCACACAATAGTACAGAAGTCTTAACAGAGCATTTTATTTCGAAGTTGTAGGCAATAAAATCAGAGTTTATAAGACTTTTTTTCAATGCTACACTTGATTTAAGTAATACGGCCATTACAACTGCATTCTCTAAGAAAAATCCTTCCGGTATTGTAGCCAATGCTTTTCGAGGAAAACATGGGAACCAATCCAAAATTGATGTTAAATTAAAAAACAGTGTTATAGAATTTATTAATAGAATCGAGTCTTATTACTAAAAGGCGCAGACATCACGGGAATTCATTTGTAGTTACAACTTATATCGTGAGTACAAACAAGCCTTTGAACATAAACATGTACCTTTCGCCACTAAGTCAACGTTTAACAGAATCTTCAATACAGAATTTAATGTATATTTTTTTGTTCTTGCAAGGAGAGTGGGGAACTAATTTTAATTTGGATACAAATCGTATTCAAGTTAAATGGCACGACATCAAAGTGTTATGAGTGGAAAAGGAAAACCACTTATAATAATAAGAGACTGATTTTTGTTTTTAGTTGGCTAAGTGATATTTCCCTAATATCGATTGTTGTTCTCTTAAGCACCATACAAAATTATAACTATAGGTATCCTAAGAAGTTTGTACAAGAGTTGAATTTTAATTACCATTTGATAATTTCCAAAATAGTGCAATTAAACTGTTACAAGTCTAAATGTGGTTTGTTTTGCATATAAAGTCACCACCCTAAAGTGTAACAACTCAAAAATAGGTATTATCGGTAAAAGGAATGAATTCTTAGCCCTATTTTATATATAGTGACATTTCACAACCTATTTATTATCTAAAAAGAACTCGAGATTCATAACTTTCCTAACAAAAAAAATCAGGAGACGAAAAAAACGTCTCCTGAAAAATGACCTTTTTTGAGTTGTCTTAGTTTTGATGTAGGTGTGCGATATATCAAAGATACATTGGTACCGGTGGGTGGTCTCAAACCCGTGCTCTCGGTTTGCGTAACCATTGCACCGCCACTACACCACGGTCGCCTAATTATAATTGCATGCTTCGCTGTCGTCCGTGATCAAATTGCGAATTTGAACCGGAATCAGGTCCTATCGATCGTTTGCAAGACCAACGAGTATGTGGTAGCCAACGCCGATATCCTTCGTTGCTTGGCGTACGTTTGACCGATGTGTTTGCAGAATTAACGTTGCGTTTAGGATTATAGAGCAGATGAAGGACTTGTTTAGAAAGGTCATCAATTAAACGACAGAGGAAGAAATAACCCTCCTTTAGTAAACACTTAAGTTATGACTGAACTTTCAGCGCATTCTCGACCTATTTAATACTTTATTAGGACCTCTGCTATTCGTAGTACATGAAGAAAAGGCGCAAATTACTTTTCTAACTTTTTGGCGGTAAACGTAGTGATGTACTAAACACAATCAATTAAATGCAATTTATAAAAAACGAATGCCCATTTCAAAATATTCTTTGTTAATTGAATTTTTACACCTAAGAAAGTAACAAACAAAATGTATTGCATTATGCACTTTCTACCGGTTTTATTTTTCTTAAAATTCTGACCTCGCGTTTCTAATTAATAGTACAAACAGATCCCTATACGAAAAAGCAAACAGTATGTTTGTTTAAGTCCCTAAAAACCTGTACTTTAGCTTAAGTTGGGTTTATTCGGATTATAACAATATCGAATAACGATTTAATTCGAAAATCGGTTTTTTATTGTGACGTACATTTGTTCTCGACTTGCCTGACGAAGCTTAAGAAGGGCAAGAGCGCTAATGACTAAAAAAAACAAATTTGTTTATGGTTGCATCAGTCACTATGCTTGCCAAAGGTGCATTTTTACGCTTCGTTTGTAGGGTCCAAGGTTATACGACTTGTACTCGTACTCGTAGGATGGAAAGAACACATGGGCCGGTCAAGGGCTAAGTCATACAACGCAGACAGTCGGTGGTCATATGCCCAGTCTGCCGATCCGGGTTAGTACCACCACTTACTAACCCTGATCGGTGGTTAATAAAAATAATTTAGTAGCATGGGCATGCACTTGCTCATCGTCTGATTCTACCATAACTTCGGAAAGGCATATGGCGAGAAGAAAACCACAAAAAACTACGTCAATTATAACCTGTACATATTTAACGTACAGGTCTACAGGTTATATAAATATAATAAAAACTGAAAATTAACACGATCCTGACATAACTTCGTTCACTTTCACAATCCTATTAGTTATCACAGGCGATTTTAGATGTTCTATTTTTAAACAACAAACAAAACTTTCTCAGTTGTCGTCAATAAAAGTCGTCAGTCGTCAGCAATCGATTCAATAAAAGCCTTTACTTTAATAAAAGGTCTTTACCTTTTGTTGAACCGATATTTGTTGCTTCAACTTGATTGAAAGTCTGTTCTGACTGTTCAAATCGCGAACGATTTCATTCTATAATATTTAACTAAAATCGCCTTGTGAGAACGTCGTATAATGGGGCGTTCTTACGGGACGATTTTAGTTGATCAATATTTATCGTTTAACAAAAATTCGAAAGCAAATATTGACGATAGCGTTCTCACGATTTAATAATAATCGACTCAATATTACATGTGTTATTACACTATCTGTTCATTTTAGCATTTTTCTCGTGGATGCGGACGCCATAATTTACATTTTATTCACATTTATTTTAAAAAACAAACAAAAAACTGGTGACAGAGGAATGCAATATACAATTCTTAGGCACTCAATCGCGCTGATTGACTGATTGATTGGACTGATTATTCAATGCAAGATGAACGAATAGGTACTTCAATGCAAGAAGTAGAAAGGTCTTTAACTTTTGTTGAATCAATTTTTATTGCTTCAACTTGGTTTAAAGTCTGTTCAGACGGTTCAAATCACGAATGATTTCGCAATGAGCGTGGGAAAAATGAAAAAATATATATTTTTTATTTTCTACAATTAAAGATCGCAAGTTAACTAAACCAATAGTTTTTATTTCACTTCGATACGATACGTATTTACAAAGTTATAATGCTTTTAAATTTACTTAAAACACTATACCTCGATTCATTAGCTGGCCTTTACTTAAGAAAACGTGACGTCACCGGATTCCTTCCTATACGGCCGAACATTCATTCATTATTCGCTTCGCACTGGTTTAGAATAGACCAAAGTCGCATATTTATTAGTCTTGTTTTAATCATTTATTTATTTATTTGTACATTACTTTACGAGTTCATAAAATAATGTACAAATAAATAAATTTATTTAAAATTTGTATTTCAAAACAGTCTTTTATTGACTGAACATTGAAATAAATATTTCTAAAAGCTATAGGCAAACACCGAGATATTTTGTTTTTGGGTGGCCAAACTATAAACTCCCTGCTGAAAATAATCGACAATATTTATTTAATTTAATAATAGATAAAAAATAATAGCTTATATAACTTTTATGCATGTTCATATTTTATTTCCCTATAAAAAAGTTGCAACCCTTGTCACTTGTCCCTTGTTCTTAGAATGTCCCTTCGCTGCGACTTGAATCACAGGGACCACATCAAGCAGGCCATTAAGACCACCTCCCTTGGCATCCTGAACAAGGTGCGGTGGTTCTTCGCGCCAGAGCTTCGCCTGCTTTTATACAAGGCTCAGATTCGCTCTTGCGCGGAGTACTTTTCGCATCTCTGGGACGGCTCTGCCAAGTATCTTCTCAATGCCCTGGATTCATTGCAGCACTGAGCTGTCGGAATTATAGGTGATGCAGAGGTCACGCGAACTCTGGAACCCCTGCAACTACGCAGAGACATGGCGGCTCTGTGCGTCCTTTATCGCCTATACCAAGGAGAATGTTTCGAAGAGCTCTTTAGCCTTGTTCCAACCTCGTCTTTTCACACCCGTAATACATGCACAGGTCAGGCAAAGCATCCGCATTCTGTCGACCGAATTGGCAGTCGAACTAAAAAGTTCGGAGCGTCTGTTCTTTGTAGAACAATCGACAAGTAGAATGCTTTGCCAGCACATGTGTTCTCTCCATCCTATGACCTTGGATCCTTAAAGCGATGCGTAAAGAAGCACCTTTGGTCGGCATAGATACGACGACTGAGACAGCCGTGAACTAACACGGATTTTTCAGTCGTCGTCACTCTTGGACCTCCTCTTGCTTATCATCAGGTGGGTCGAGGTCAGATGTCGTATCACAATAAAATAAATGTAAATAAAGAAAATAAGTCAGAGCTTGCCTGCCAAATGCGTTTGATGTAAGTATGAACATGTGATAAAAGAAACGTCCTCAGTTTGACATTTGACAGTCGGTTGGTCGTTTAAACTAGTCCGCAAATAGCAACTCTAGAGAGAAAATAAATTATCTTTTAGGCAACTTATATCGAAATGATCTTCACAGCAATGCTTATGCTTGATTTTTTTGGAGTCCCTTTTCATGACAATTCACCTTTTTTGTTTCGTTTTTTTTTTCACCTTTTGGCACACAAATAAACATTTTATTTGGTGTACTGATGGAACTATTCGTACATTGAGAAATAATACAGTATTTATACACCGTACTTTAAGAAGACAATGGTGTCGATTCTCTTGGCACATTCACTAACTTATCCTAAATTTTTAACTTTTTAATTATAAGTAATTTTAGCGTAAACGCAATTCTCTTGTCGTTCTATGTCTATTTCGAACCTAATTTACGCAAATGTCAATTTTAAGATGACATGCCTAAATTATTGCCAACGTAAAATTTATATATTTAAAAAATAATATGAAATAATAAGAAAGTTATATAATTATTATTAATAAGTAAGTAATAATGTACCATATTGAATGTTATAATGGTTTGAGTAAATAAAAACTTTATTTCACGTTAATAAAAATAGAAAAAACTTTGTACTTTTGTAAACGTAACATAATTAATTTCCGAACGCATCTTGTTGGATAGATGAGTTTTGGCGGTAATTACAGGTGACAGATTTTAATTATTTGTAATACTTGTGTTTCATGAATTTATTTGTATAATGATGGTGAAATAGTTATTAAGTAAATGTTATACAGTATAATGACAAGTAATCTAATCCTGTGATACGTGTTTTTTTATGTTCCCTCCCAGACTTCTTCAGATAAACTTTAAAATCGAAATAATTTAGGTTACCGGTTCCAACTAGGCCAGCATAGAGGATTCGACTACTACTTTCAGTTATTTAAAAGTAGTAGCAGTCACTCCCATTCATAGATCGCACTCCAGTTTAATATCAGATTGAATGATGTCGTATGGCGAGCTACTATAAATAAAAATACACAAAACACCTTATTTTACCTTTCGGCATTTTCAGTTAGAGCATTAACCACATAATTACTCATATTTCTTATTAAGAATTAAATTTTTTAGGTTAAGCGGGACCTAAAATGGTGTCGTCTAATCTTATACAAATTTAGTTTGACGTTTCTAATTTGACACCTAAAATTGGTACAACAGAATAGGAAAACAGCCTAAAATTCTAAGTTAAGTAACTAAACTAACTTTTAGGCCTGTCAAAGCTTTGACAGCTCTAAATTAAGACTAATATGGGACACACAGAATAGCGAAAGTCCTTTGACAGGTCTAAATTATTTTTAGGAGGATTTTAGGATAATCGTGTGCCAAGAGAATTGACACCATTATTATAATATTCCTGAATAATAAACATAACTTGCGCGCGACGAAGCTTCCCAAAGAGAGGTATGCGATGACGTCACGGCCAGCGCATGTGGCTCAACGAAAACATGAGCCGGTGGACATTTATTGCAATCTTTAAAAAAATATTGTGAAGTAATTTGAAGACCTACAGAAAAAAAATTAATGTCATATTTTAAGTTAAAATGTCTATATTTAGGAAAAAATATAAAATAAATACTGTTCTCACCCTCATTGATCAACTAAAATCGCCCCGTGAGAACGCCCCATAATACAAATACTTTTTACGAATGTTTTCTGATAGTGACTTTGTCGATACACAATTTGATTATAGCATCGTCATTATTAATTAAAAATAATAAAAAAATATGTCGGTTCAAGAATAACACCTCGCTTAGCCGCGTTCTAATCGACTCTCTCGGTATTGGTTTAAGTAGATAAAAGGCACGCATCAAAACTGTTTTTGGATGTACAATTTGGGCATATAAATATTATAATAACGTTTCTTTGAAATCTTTATTAAGATACGTTTTTTTTTTTTTTTTTTTTTTTTTATTTTGACTCGACATATGACAGCACCCCGCTTGATGTTAAGCCAAAGTGTGGTCCATGAATGAATGTCACTGCTACTACAATTCAATAACTGTGAGTAGCAATCACATCCACTATGCCGGCCTAGATGGAACCGGCAACTTACAAGCTGATCCCGAAACGTGACCAAATCACTTCACGGTCTGTATACTTGTAAGTGGTGGTACTACCCCGGATCGGCAGACTGGGTACCACTGCCTACCACTCTTTGATAACCAGACCCGAAGCAAATATCCATCTCTTTTTTTTTTATTAACAAATATTTGCAATATTTAATATCATTAAATATTACAAATAAAAGCTATGAAACAAATATTTGCTCCGACCGGGGATCGAACCCGGGACTTTACGCGCAACAAACCAGTCGCTAAACCGTTCGTCCATTAACGCCTGTCGTTATTAAGGCCAGCGCATGAATCGTATTTGGGGTTCAAATGATGCATAGTCGAGTGGATAAAGCAGATCATGCGATCATGCAAGTTAAGCAATGTACGGCGCGATCAGTATTTGGATGGGTGACCGCTAGTAGTGTAAATATTTGGACCCAACTGCGACACCTCGTCCTTGCCGTCCTTGACTACGTCTTAACGATACCGTTCGTTAAGACGTAGTCGCATTGGCAAGCGTGCGGTATAGGCAAATCCTGTCTGGATAACTAAGATCTGGAGAAGGTTCTGTGCCCAGTAAATGATGATCCAGATAATATTAAGCGACCGTGGTATAAGCCATTCTTTAATAAAATTAAAATTTGACTGTAGCCCTCAGAAACCTTCAGTCGCGTTTCGGGATAAGATTGCAAGTTGCCGGTTTCAATTAGACCGGCATAGTGGATGTGGCTGCAACTTACAGTTATTTAACTTTAGCAGTCGCCGCAATTCATTGACCATACGCCAGCGAAACATAATTTTGAAATCAAGATGCATACAAGATGCGGGAGGTGTGTAAAAACTGTCGCCTAACAAAGCAATAAAAATCAATATTTATTTATCAATTTTATAACAGTAAAAAAGATTTAAGAAATAGCGGCTTAAGTCTTAAGTAAAATATTATATTCGTTAACAAAAATCGCCGCTTGTCGTCTTTGGGGTCGATTTTTTAATGCTAACTACTTTTAAGGTAAATTTAATAGACGCTAAATATTTATGCCTTTAAAGATGTCTTAAAATAATTGTCCGGTAATTAAAACTGTTTAATGCAAGTATAATTTTCTAAATCAAAATGTATTGAATTGAGTTAATTTATAATTAACAAATATTTACCAATAAATTAGAAGAGAACTTTTCTTAGATTTTACGCGAACATTGATTAATGAATTAAACAACCAATAGGACGACCAACACCTCAGTCTCTCCGTGACTACGTGAAAGCTCTCGAAACGTCGGAATAATAAAAAATTGTAAAATCAAAACCAAAATAAATCGATACTAAGCCGTAAAAAATTTGTATTTCTTTAATTCATAGAAGAGAACTTTTATATTTAAAGTTTAGTGCAACACTTAGCGACGCTTGAGTTAGCGAGCTTTAAAACTTTAATAAAACAAAACGGGTTGTTTATTTTACATTTACGAAACACTAAAAGCTTTTTATGGATTATATTATTTTTATATCAATGTATATAATAATAATAATCGACACTATCTATAATATTACATGTGTTATATCTCGTTTGCATACACCATCTTGTATTTAGGGACAACTTCTAATTATTATATTAAAAATAAAATACAATGTAAAATAAAGACGTAGTTTATTTTCACGATATACGTACTTCTACTAAAGACTCTTTTAATTGGATTGGAGTTAGAATTCATGAACTAAACGGAATCAAAGGGTAGTTTTGGAAAGAATAACAGCATCAGCCAATAGGACGACCAACACCTTAATCTCTCTGTGACCACGATGGCTGTAAAGCTTTTGAAACGGCTTGAATTGAAGTATCCAGAAAGAGGAGGCAAAGCTTCTCCATTGTTCGACAATGGAACGACCGAACAGTTCATTTCTACTATAGATTCAGTTAATAGAACGCAGATGCTATCCCTGACTTGTGCGGCTTTCATGGACGTTAAAAGAGGAGGAAGGAATAAGGTGAAGAGCTTATCCATAGTTAGCGAAAAAAAAAACATTATCATTAGCCAGAAGAGGTTCTTCGGAGAATATCCTCGTTCCGGATTCATTCGCGCAATGATACTCCAAGCATACTCTTCAGTGCCCGCTGAGCAACTTTAAGCTTTTCCTAAAAGACAACATTAAAAGACCACGTGTCATATGTCATCACTGGTTACACACACTGGTTGAGGACTATTGTCTTCAGGCACTGTGGGATGTTTTACGAGAATATATGACGCAATATAAAAAATATTAATAATAATTATAAATTAAGGCGACCGTAGTGGCGTTGCAATGGTTACACAAACCGAGAGCACGAGTTCAAAACCACCCACCGGTACCAATGTATCTTTGATATATGTACTTTGGTTGTCCTGTTTCTATGATACAAGCACTTTAGTAGCTTAGTATAGAAATGTGAATAGGTAAAAAATATGTCTATTTAAAAGAAGCTACAAATACCATCCCAAGTTGCCCTCACCGTACGTTCGTACAGAAAGTAATATTGCTCAATACGATAATATAAAACTGTTAGGAAGCTGTTAGCATAAGTATGTTAGTTTGATTCTCAAGTGTTCCCCAAGCTATACTCATCGAGACGCCACGTTTTAAATCACTGCACAATTTGTTTATTTATTTATAATAATTAGCTTTTGGCTGGCATAGTGACAACGACTGAGGCAACCATAAGACGAATCAGTCGTCTGCGCTCTTTGACTTAGAAGGTTGTCACTAGTTTTGATCATCATTTGACAACCTAATTTGACAAAATAACAAATGACATTAAAATACTTCAAAAACTGATGACGAAACCATTAAGCCGCTACTCTTGTTACCACGTGACTTTTAATTAAGCAGTATTAAAAGTTAACCAAGTGGTTGTATTTGCAAAAAGTAGTGACAACCCTTGAAAGAAAGGAATTAAAGAACAAGTAATTGTCTCTTCTATTTTTTTCATAGCTTCTATTCTTTCCATATTCTTAGTATACATATACAATTCCCATCTACGTCTAAACGTAAGTATTTCTACAATATCATTATTTCTAATGACAGTAGAGTACTATTACAGTATTAATGCATATAATTGCATTTGTGCTTTCACCCGCGTCATGTGACACAGTGGCCGTGTGAACTCACGCCAGTGGTGGTCGCATAGCTTATGCACATGACTTTGCTGATAAGTAAACACATTTAGAATTATGGAATTTAATTAATTAATTAACCCTTGGTGTGTGGGGTCCTAGCATGGTGGGTGTTACTGCTATATACGGTTAATTGACTGTAGTAGCAGTCATCTTCATTCATGGGCCGCACTCCAGCTTAACATGAGGCAGAGTCTCCCCGTGACCACGATGTCTGCAAAACTCTCGAAACGTCGGAATAATAAAAAAAATGTAAAATCTAAACCAAAATAAACGCGATAGTAAACCGCATAAAATTTGTTTAATTTATTAATCAATGTTCGCGCAAAATCTAAGAAAATACTGTGCTGTATATTTAAAAAAAACACTTACTATGATTTTTAATTAAATTCACTTTGACAGATAATTCCTATTTGCATCTCTTTTTGACACACGTTATAAAGTGAGATACATATATGAATCAACTGTCATTTTAGTCCATGAAATTAAAAATCTTAGTATAAATAAAATGGTTCTATTCGATGCTATCTAGCCATTACCATTCATAATGGCACAAATATCTCGTAAGTGCACCGCAAGGCGACGTGATTACTGTAATTATATAGTGTTTATAATGAAAGTTCAGTGCTTAGAGTGATTCCCAGAACCGTTCAGTCCGTAATTTTCATCTAAAGAACTAAATTACTTCACGTCGTAAAGTGTAATCTTGCATAGACAGACACAGAGATACAATATTATTTATTGCACAAAAATATACATACGGAAAGATTACAAAAAACATGATGATGTTAAAAGCGATTTTCTCCAGGCAATCAACTCCAGGGTTATTAGAACTTGTAAACGATATTAATAAAAAAATAAGTTCAAAGGACATCTAAGGACAAATAAGTTCAAAGTTGACGACAGGCGTGGACGAACGGTTTAGCGATTGGTTTGTTGCGCGTAAAGTCCCGGGTTCGATTCCCGGTCGGAGCAAATATTTGTTTCATAGCTTTTATTTGTAATATTTAATAACATTAAATATTACAAATATTTGTTAATAAAAAAAATGGATATTTGCTTCAGGTCTGGTTATCAAAGAGTAGTAGGCAGTGGTACCCAGTCTGCCGATTCGGGGTAGTACCACCACTTACAAGTATACAGACCGTGAAGTGATTTGGTCACGTTTCGGGATTAGCTTGTAAGTTGCCGGTTCCATCTAGGCCGGCATAGTGGATGTGATTGCTACTCACAGTTATTGAATTGTAGTAGCAGTGACATTCATTCATGGACCACACTTCGGCTTAACATCAAGCGAGGTGCTGTCATATGTCGAGTCACAATAAAAAAAACATCATTCATTTTGGGCTCTTTTTTACTACTTTTGTAATGCCAAATGATGAAAAAATATTTGAATGCTAGTTTCGATACTCGTGTTGATAAAACTAATAACAATTTTGCTTTTAATTGCTGTGCAATTGAGTTATTTGAAAAATAAGATATTCAGTTTGTATCGTCTCTCAATCACAAAGACACGCCATATTAACAGTTCGACTTTGAACTGTCATAATTATAGTTTTATCACTATGCACACCCAAACTATGCATAATAAAGGATATATTCCAATTACATTGTAATATTCGTACATAAAACTATTTTAAAATGTATATGCAACTGTTAATACTTACAATTTAGCCCAAGTCCCCATACAAAATGAATGATGTCCTTCTGAAAATGGAACTCTTTGCCAATATTATTGTGTATGTATTTCATTCATTTGTCATTTGTTATAGGATTTGGCGGGAGTTTTGGTGGGCAACTGCAAGTGACAGGACGCGCAATTTTGAATTATTTGGAAAGCTTGTGTTTTTCATAAATATTAATGTGTAATAATGGTGGAATTGTTATCCAGTAATCATTTTTAAGTTGATCAAGTATAAACAAGTAATTTAAAGCTGTGAAACGTGTTTCTTCGTGTTCTCTCCAAGACTCCTTCAGAAGTTTTAGTAAAGGCTTTCCGCCGCTTTACTAAAACGATCATCATCAACCTCATTCTCATCATCATCATTTGATGAATCACTCGCGTGGTTCATCTTCATCTTCATATTTACTTGACAATGTTTTAACATTGAGCCTTATATTTTTACTTTGACACTGGCAAGTTAAATACTAAAGCCATAAACAAGAAGGATTTGGCGGCAAATTGAAAATTAGGAACTACTATGACTAGGAATATAGCGTCATATATAATTATGACACTTCAAAGCAAAACTTTTAATATGGCGTGTTTTTTATGATTGACAGACGATACAAAATTCATATCTTATTTTCCAAATAAATCAATTGCACAGCAATTAAAAGCAAAATTAGTACAAGTATCGAAACTACCATTTATATATTTTTTCATCATTGGGCATTACAAATGTAGTACATAGAAGCCCAAAATGTATGATGTCCTTCGCAATCGCAACGGAGATAAGCGACCGTGGTTTTAGTGGTAGAGAAATGGTTCGACTGCTGGGTCCATGTGACATTTTAAAAGGCAAAGCAAGCAATGTATATATAAATATGTAAATTACAAATGGCTTCCTTTGTAGAAACTGCATGGCACTGTGAACGTTTTTGCAATAGAACGCTTTTTATGTAATAGGTCGGTAGCTTTCTAAAGTTTTCTGCAATTGATTGTACTCAGGAACAATTCGTTCTAGGCTTGTTAAATAATGTAGAACAGAATAATGATAATGAATTAAAGAAATTTTTGCGGCTTACTATCGCGTTTATTTTGGTTTTGCTTTTACAGTTTTATTTTATTTTATTAATACGACGTTTCGAGAGCTTTGCAGCCATCGTGGTCACGGAGAGAAAATAAACGCGATAGTAGGCCTCATAAAATTTTAATTATAATAAGAATTATACATTAGAATTATAATAAGTTATAGACTGCTGGCAATGGTGGATCGTTTTCCATCTTAACATCAGACCGCCTGATCGCTGATGTTAAAATTAGTACCACACGTGACCGCACACCATTTTTAGCTTATATTTATTAACTCAATTTCTTCAACATCTAACTTTGTAACAGACCGTTTTTACTTCTGTCCGAGTGTTTTGAGACTCACAGCTTTTTCATCCAATTCATAGGTATAGATCCCGGCAAATAAAAAGCTGCGCTGACATTTAAGCTGCGCAGTAACTTGTTTTGTTACCTTCCCGTGTAATACTGCTTACGTGACGCATGTAACTTACCGATGTGTAAAGTTAGTTTCACGGATGGTTCTTTGACAGTTTTGACATGACCTCCGACTAACCTACAAATTTTGACATTTGACATTTCAGTGTAAAATAATTGACAACTGCCAAATTATTTTACACTGCGATCCGTTGCCCGCTGATCGTTTTTCTAATGTGTTTAAACTTCAAAATATTATAAATTTTGTGCGCTCTTCTAATATGCCGATCCTTATACAGCGCAGCTTAAAAGTCAGCGTTCTTTTTATCTGCCGGGATATATACGACATAGGAATATGTCAAAATATAATATCAATATAATTTTATTAGCCATTAAAATACAAATACTAATAAAATCTCAAAACGTTCTATAACTTAAACTCCATGTAAGTATTTCTATATCGTTCGACCATTAATATTATTGTCACAGATTAGGAAAATACCTTTTATTACATGTTCACAATCTGCCATCTTAATAATAAATAATAAATTTGATGTTACAAATCAACACACAGTATCTATGACCGTGGCAAAGTGGTAGTGCAATTTGCCCATACTAATGTATCTTTGATATATTAACTTTCGTCGTTTTGTTTTCATAATACAAGGACTTTAAGTAGCTTTGTATAAAAATGTAATAAAAATACCTAGTTAAAAGTTTGGACTTATTTTTAGGCCACGATTTTTAAGTTTCGGGTGCCTTCTTAAGCGTTTATTTAATAATAACATTCTAAAGTTCCTATAAAGAAATATTTCTGGCCAGCATAATGACGGCGACATAGGCAACTGTAAACTAAATCGGCGCTCTTAGATCTCAACTCAAACCACCAGGCAAACTGAAGACATATTTAGCGTCTCAATAAAAAAAAATTGACCGAAATATAAACTATAGAATGTTTTGTGTCCTAAAAAAATACCAATCAAGTTCCTGATTACTTTAAACTTTTTTTTTAATATATTTATCGCACATTAAACTGGGGTCTTCTTTAATTATTCAATGGTCTTATGACTGTATAATGATAACACTATATTTATAAACTCAGATAAAACAAGTTAAAATAATATTGTATTTTTTATATTTTTTAATTGTGACCTGACATCTGACCTCGACTGGTGGCAAGCAAGAAGAGGTCCAAGAGTGCCGACGACTGCAAAAACTGGGTCTTCTCAGCTGCCCCAATAACATTTAATATTTTGTCGTTGTTTTTTTTGTCGGTGAACTTGCCTAATGGTAATCAAATACAGGTTCAAGGTGCGGTTGCCTCAGTCACCGTCAGTTTGGCGGCCAAAGGTGGCTCTTAGTGATCTAACATTATAGGATGGAGAGAATACGGGCTGGTAATTCCACTTGTCGATAATTCTACGAACAAACGACGCGACGAACCTTTTAGTTTGTCTATCGATTCGGTCGACATAATGCATATGATTACTCAGACCTGCACCTGCGGGCCTACCGCGTAACTCAGTGACAATAACAATGGGTTTCGTTTTGACAGTTGAACTTTAAAATTGTGACCGCGCAACAAACTAATAATTAATGTTGGAATTTATTAACAATTCAAGCTCAATAAAACTCATTGTCCGGAAGAATAAAAGTTGTTTTCGACACTAACACGACCGCGTAACTTTTTTGACAGATGGGAATGAATTCATTTTCATTACCATCAAAGTTGTGCGGTGGGCCCCCTGTGTTGTTGTAATGTAATGGGAGAACAAAGACGATAATTTTTATTTTTTATTTTTTTATTATACATTTCTATACTAAGCTACTAAAGTGCTTGTATCATAAAAACAGGACAACCAAAGTATATATATCAAAGATGTATGGTACCGGTGAGTGGTTTCGAACCCGTGCCACTCGGCTTACGTAGCCATTGCACTGCCACTACACCACGGTCACCTTGGTAACATGGTAAAAGCTCCTCAGAACATTCTTTGTGGTATTGGAGATTACTGTGTTTCGATTTTAAGCAACTATAAGTAACAATAAAATTTAACTGCCTACAACTATTTGTATTTACTAAATTAGTCCTAAAGGCTACGAAGGTAAGAGTTATATTGGAAGTTGCATTATATGTGATTCTCATGAGAACAAGGACCTCATAATCATCTGATATTTTTTGAATAATTGTTATGTCTTATGGCACGCCTTTTGCTACTAATCTTTAAATTAAATTATGTTTTACATTACATACTCGTACAATACAGAGTTAGCATTTATTACAGACTTTAATTTGTAACATATGTGACCGTGGTGTAGTGGCAGTACAATGGTTAAACAAACTGAGAGCACGGATTCGAAACCACCCAGCGGTAGATAACAATGTATCTTTGTTATATGTACTTTGGTTGTCTTGTTTTTATGATACAAACACTTTAGTAGCTTAGTATAGAAATATAAATATATAAAAATATTATAGCCGGTTGTTTATCACACTAGTTTGTTACGGGTAAAATCCCGGGTTAGATTCCAGGTCGAAGCAAATATTTGTTTCATAGCTTTTATTTGTAATATTTAATAATTATAAAAACATTTGTTAATAAAAAAAGAGGCGAATATTTGTTTCAGGTCTGGTTATCAAAGAGTGGTAGGCAGTGGTACCCAGTCTGCCGATCCGGGGTAGTACCACCACTTACAAGTATACAGACCGTGAAGTGATGTAGTCGCGTTTCGGGATCAGCTTGTAAGTTGCCGGTTCCAACTAGGATGGCATAGTGGATGTGATTGCTACTTACAGTTATTGAATTGTAGTAGCAGTGACATCAATTCATGGACCACACTCGAGCTTAACATTAAGCTGGGTGCTGTCATATCGAGTCACAATAAAAAAAAAACTTAAAATGAAATGGTTTTATCAGTTGTAGACACTCTTGGACCTTTTCTTGCTTACCGGCAGGCATGCCGATGTCAGAAGTCGGATTTCAATGAAATCTAATACCAGTTCGATATTGTAAATTAGTTTGTTAAAGATTTAAATAGTATCATGTGTTCGCATGCTACCCACCCTTAATGCATTTATGCGTGAATATAATGAGCACGTTTTTTGCACTAATAAAGGGTCTGGTTACCATGGCAACGGACTATCAACAATAGCTTGGTTACAGCTAACTGTAGGAATTTATGGTTTTATTGACCAGCATGCAAGCCACGACATAAAACGAAATAAACATTTACTTGACGATAGAGTTTAAAATAGTAGGCATATCTGCGTTGTTTTTTTTATATTGTGTTATTGTAAGAAGAGGTCCAAGAGTGCCGTCGCCGTCACTATGCCAGCCAAAGGTGCTTCTTCACGCATCGCTTGAAGGATCTAAGGCTATAGGATGGAATGGGCAGGGAAAGCATTCTATTTGTCAATTGTTCTACAAAGAAATGACGATTGTTCTACAAACTTTTTAGTTTGACTGCCGATTCGGTCGATTAAATGCGGACGCTTCCCCCGACCTGTGCGGGTATTACGGGAGTGAAAAGACACATACTCTGTATTATCCGTATTCTCTGTATTATAGTATTATCCGTGGAAAGTTTTAGTCGGTACAACCACTTTCAGGTAATAAGATCGTGATGTGACTCAGTCGCGTTGCGGGTTCAGGTGGCCGATCGCGTGTCTGAAAGTCTAGCAGTTGACAGTTAATACGACTTAAAAAAACAGCTACACTTTGACAGTTAAGCACCAATAACTGTCAAATTTAACAATAATAATTTTAATTTTAACAATAACAATTAAATTTTAATTTAATGAGCTTTGCAGTCATCGCAGTCCTTCAGTCCCTCCGTGGCTTTATGTATTGGTGCAATGAAGAATTTAAATAAATAAATAAATTCAAATTATAAGCGCGTAAGTAAATCCTACCACGCAAATTGTATTTAAAGTTAATAAACAACAACAGCAAAAGGAACAAGTCTAAAGAGCACCGTTTCAATAAATTGTATCGTGACTTTGCGTTGTCGTGTACTTTTTTGCTCTCTTCAGTGTAAAAGAGAAATAGAAATCGCTTGGCAATAAAAGATTATGCCTTTACTCGAGTTTCATTTAATTTCGAGCTTCGAAAGGGGACTTTTATTGCAAGTTATGGATCTTTGTGAATGCAATGTTTTATTCATACTTCATAGGTACATATAATACAGAAAATATATTTATCTATTTATTCATGTTAGAACGTAATTTGTAGCTAATATGTGGAAGTGAAGGTTAGGTATGGCAAAAGAAGCATGAGAATAGAATTAACGCTGTAGAAATGCGGTAATTAATTGTATATGGAGTGATGATAGCAGATAGAATAAGGAATAGCACAGTGGGCGATAGTGGTTTGAAAGAAGATGCAGTTACAAGGATTCGCCTCGATGGTTTGGGCACATGGAAAGGATGAGTGAAAGTAGATTGACGAAAATAATTTATAAATTTAATGAGGATGCGTTAAACAAGGCAGACCCAGGAGGGTGTTGTCCGACCAAATCGGAGACATCCTGAAGAAAGCTGGGTTGCCTAGTGCCCATAACCATAGAGCTGTGAAGGAAGCGAGGGAATTGTGTCAGGATCGTGGCACGCGGGGCTCTATTGTCTCTGCCTATATCTGTGGAAAAAAGGGGTGACATTTTGATTGATTGTTGTAATATTTATTCTGTGCAATTATTATATTTACTAAACTAGAATTTTGTTTAACAGTGATGGTGGGCTTCAACGCAAATCGATAATTTATTTAAAAAAAAATACATTTTTATACTAAGCTCGTCCGTAGAATCGTATCGTAGAAACAGGACAACCAAAGTACATATATCAAAGATACATTGATACCGGTGAGTGGTTTCGAACCCGTGCACTCGGCTTGCGTAACCATTGCACTGCCACTACACCACGGTCGTCGTCCGTAAAGGTTATGAGACAGTCTTTAAACCCGAGTGCAACCTCTGTGGATAGTTAGTTAAAAAGGTTATTTTCACGTTTATAAAAAGCGTTATCAAAATAAACTTATACGAGTACTATGATCTTATTTAACAGTGATTTACTAGTACCTTGTTAAGTAAAATAACCAACTTGTGCAGTCCTTAAAAGCTAGTCCTTATTCATAAGTGCCTAAGGTTTCAATTTGAATAAAAATTTTATTTGAATGTAACAACTTGAACTAACCAACACCCGCATCTTTTTTATTTTGTATCAATTAATAATCTATTGTTCCCCTACCATATTTAATACAATATACAAATTAACCATTATGTTAAATTGTGTATTTGTTACATAACTCTGGTCATTCTGTGTCTTTGATACGATACATAATTATTTATTTATAAGTGAATACTAGTGGGTCGTAGTCAGAAGCGTACCGTGCCTTGACGGGGCTCCGTATAAAAATTTGTTTAGGGGCCCTACACCACGGTCGCCTTGTTTGTTTGTTTTATAGCTGTAATTTGCAGTACGATCCAGGGTAGTACCACCACTTACAAGTATACAGACCGTAAAGTGACTTAGTCACGTTTCGGGATCAGCTTGTGTGTTGCCGGTCCCAACTAGAGGATGTGAGTGGCAGTAAGGCCCATTCATTGAACGCACTCCAGTTCAACATCAGGCGGGATGTAGGCATGTATCGCATCGTAATAAAAAAACGCATTCCAAATTAACAATGGCCGAGTGACGACATATGACAAGAACTCCGCCTGATGTTAAATTGGAGTGCGGTCCTTAAATGGAGTCACTTAAAAAAAGACATAATATTTGCTTGGTCGCCCATAACCATAGAGCTTGAATGAAGAGAATTGTGGATGTGTGGAACGCTAGGGAGTTGTGCCAGGATCGCGGCCAGTGGCGCTCCATTGTCTCTGCCTATACCTGCATGACAATTTGATTTGATATTTACACAAGCTAGTCCATAATTACCTCTGCACCTTTAAATAAATAAGCGCATAGGTACTTGATAATAAATGATTCTAAACTGGTATTAAACACGAAACAAACGAAATTCTTGAGATGCCATTTTAGAAACAATTTAAGCCCTTTGCATAAATTTGCTTGTTGCCTGAATATTTTAGATATTTCAGAGGTTAATTGTGAAAGGTCATGACATTATTATGTTTATATTTCTATACTAAGCTACTAAGCGTGCTTGTATCATAGAAACAGGACGACCAAAGTCAGGGCCGTCTTTACCCGGGGGTTCAAGGGGTGCGGTGCACCCGGGCGTAGAGTTCTAGGGGGCGCATGCCGACCGCAATAAATTTCAATATGTACCTACTACACTGACACCACGCGAGCAGAGCCTTGACTTACGCACCCCGGCGCTGAATATGCTTAAGACGGCCCTGACCAAAGTACATATATCAAAGATGTGTTCTCGCCTTGGAATCTTCAAGCGATGCGCGAGGAAGCACCTTTGGCAGGCATAGTGGCAGCGAATGGGGCTGCCTGCTACTATAGTTAAATATACGTAAGTAGCAGTCCGTCCACTATGTTGGCCTAGTTGGAACCGGCAACTTACAAGCTGTTCTCGGAACGCGACTAAGTCACTTCACGGTCTGTATACTTGTTAGTGGTGGTCTACCCCGGATCGGCAGACTGGGCACCACTGCCTACCACTCTTTGACAACCAGACCTGGACGTTTAATCTATGTAATTAATGATATTACAAATAAAAGCTATGCAACAAATATTTGCTTCAACCGGGAATCGAACCCGAGACTCGAACCGAACCGACTAACGGACTGGTGTTTATTTAATGTGGTTTGACATTTTTCAGCACTTCGTCTTAAGTTAAGCTTGGTTCATTAGTGGAGGTCAAATTAATAATAAAAATAGTAAAAAGGTAATTAATAAAAAAACAATGTAAAAAAACGTTTTTATTTAACACAGATCTACAAGGCATAAATTTACGCGTCAATTTTTAACTTATATAATAATATTTACAATTGCTATTTTTAATATAAATGATTTGGGCCAGTCTGCGGGCCGACCGCGTAACTCAATGACAATGGGGTTCGTTTTGACAGTTAGGCTGCCTGTCCATTGAAGCAGAGCGAGCTTGCGGAGCTGAGAAACGGAGAAATATTAACCAATAGGATTGTATGAATTTTTAAACTAACTCGCAAATCCCTGTCCACTGCAATCCTATTGGTCAATATTTCTACGTTTCTCAGCTCCGCAAGCTCGCTCCGCTTCAATGGACAGGCAGCCTTAAACTCCATTAATGAGCTTCAAAATTAAAATTGCGACCGCGCGACACAAGAATCGATGTTCATTTTCATTAACAGTTTGAAGCTAATTGAAACTCATTGTGCGAATAAATAAAAGTTGTTCTTGACACAAACAGCGACTGTGTAAGTTTTTGATAAATGGGAATAAAATTCAATTCCCATTGAATTTGCGCGGTCGGCCCCTTGGTCCAAAAATTGGGACGCGATTTTCTTTATTGTTTTATTTTCAGACGCGACATCTGACCTTGATCTATCTGATCGTAAGCATGTGGAGGTCCAAAAGTGCCGACGACTGAAAATACCGTTTATATATTATAGAAATATCTTAGTTAAAAGCGTCCCATTTTTTGTTTAGTAACATACTAACCCATTATTTTCATAAAATCTAAAATACTAAAGGAATGTCTTATTTATATAGATTGGAAAAATCAGTTAAAATTCTATTTACAATTTTTTCTTCCTAATAAATGCAGGTAAAATATTAATTTTAGATTTCCAAATATTTATCCCTTCTATTCACCTAATTATTTTCATCACAATTTGGGTAATATATATTTTTTAAATTTCTGACTATCCCGTGAGAATAAAGATGTGAAAGAAAGCTAAATAGCCCAGCCCTTTAGCCACGGCAGTCAAAGAAACAAGATTGACCCCTGCAAGGAATATTGTAACTCATTTTAAATAACTAACCTACGGACGTACCATCATTTCCTAATGTTATTATTGTTTTAATAGTGAAATCTCAGTTCGTATTTGAATAATATTACTATTGGCAGTTTTGTGACGTCACATCAATATTCATTCCTCCAAAGCGTACCACCGCGGTAATTACAAAAGATAATATTTGGTTTTAGTATACTCAAATACAGCAGCAATACTATTCTGAACGTAAAATCTATGCGAATGTAGAAATGAATTTGAAGGAATAAAACAAAATTGCAAATAAGATATAGTGGTACGAAACCGAGTAATCTTGTTTTATATAATACATCAAACAGTACTGTCTTGAAAAATGCTTGTTTTTAAAAGTTGGTGGTAAGCCCCCAGGATATTTTGATGTGTTCTGTCCTAGTAAGTTATTTAAAATGAGTTACAATAGTATTTGCTTAGACTTTGCGCGAACATTGATTATTGAATTTTATGCGGCTTACTATAGCGTTTATTTTGGTTTTAGTTTTAATTTTTTTTTATTATTCCGACGTTTCAATAAGTTTCAATGATATTCATTGTAACTCAATGTTGCAGATGTCGATCTTGCTTCTTGAATTGCCGTGCTACGGCAGGGAGCAAGATTATATAAATTTAAATAAAAGTCAATTATATTTTAATAAGGAGCATAAAATTAGATGATTTGAATATTATAATAATTAAAACTATTAATGGTACAATGTCAATTACACCGAGGCTCAATTCTAAAAGGTACTATCACGGATATTTTCGCCTAATCACTTGTCTATTAAAAGGTAGTTTATTTTCCTAAATAATAAAATATGGGTAAGGTTCTAATTTGGATAGGACATGAAGATCAAACTCTAAAAACTTTATTAGTTTAATGGCCAAAGTGGAAAGGCGATCATTCCCGTGATTGTACAATTATATTTATTTATTGCATAGTTGTGCCTGTAAAAGCTTTATTTTATAGTTTAGATATAAAGGCTATATTTTTAATTTCCTTTTAAGAAAGAAATAAATATATTTCTTTAAATTCCCTAAACAGGTGGGTGTGAATTTAACATTAAACTAACTTTATTTTAACAAAATTATAATTAACAGGTACTGTACAGTAAATACTGATTATTATATATCTAATTTTTTTATTGTAAAATTAATAAATATAAAATTGTAATTTTTGTTAATAATAAAATATGAGCTATATTGATATCTATATGTGTTTAATAAATATATTACTAATTAATCACTGGGTAATTTCAAATACTTGTGTCCTTTTAAGCAATAATCCGTCCGTACTCTTGTATAAACTGTTAATATATCTGGAATATCTCAAAATATCACAACGGATTATTACTGAAGGGACCAACAAATATTGGCTCTGAGTACGGCTTTAATTACGAGTACGAGTAAAATTTAAATATGGCGACGTAATAATTTAAATTAAACATAAAAACAATTCAATATATACAGTCGATTTATTATTTAACTACTTATATTAAAATCTATAATAATTTACAATAGTCATTTTAAAATCATTTCAACTCTTAAATAAACTATAAAATTCCCATGAAGTTTATTTTCTATTATCCTAAATCAAAAGAAATGCTTGAACCTTACACAATTTAATATCATAATTAGAATGGATTAAGACAGGTCTTAACTTGTTTTAGCCGAAAAGTCAAATGCCTGTTTTCTGTGTGGAATCCAACGACGAAACGCAAAAAACAGATTCAGACACTATATGGGGAAGCCAAGTTTGGGTAGTTAGAAAAACGCATGCTTGCCGGATGCAGTTGAAGCAATTATCCACAGTCCTCTTGTGACCTACATACTCGTATATAATATTAAAAAATCTATTCTAATTATAAAGGAATTGCGTTTTTGTATTATAGTTCGACATATGACAGCACCCCGTCTTATGCTGGAATGCGGTTCATGAATGGAGGTGACTGTTACCACAGTTAAGTGACTATAAGTAGCAGACATATCCACTATGTTTTTGAGGCGTGTTGATAGGGGTATCTCTGTCTTTCATTGACATTACACCACCTACATTTTAAAAGGACTATTATAATAATCTCAATAATTCTTCATTTTACAATCAACAATAACTCAATACTAACAAATCCTTTTATTGCATTGATTTACAACAATATTAACTCCTTTTTTTAATAAACACGCAATATTCAACAATTTTCTTTGTTTTTGCTTCCCTTACCGACCAAAGTGTCAGGAACCCCAATGAAGTATCTGGAAGCTATATAAGTTAAAATACGATAATTGTCGTTGTACTAATAACGTACCAAGTGGATATGAGGTAATGTCCCTGATAGTACCTACTTATACTAATAGCTCTTAACTATACTGTGTTTTTTCTTACTTGTCACAAGTAGTAAACAATGTCCCTGATAGTACCTACTTATACTAATAGCTCTTAACTATACTGTGTTTTTTCTTACTTGTCACAAGTAGTAAACAAACATGAAAATCATCATTTACCGTGCCCTTTATCTAAGGAAACTATTTTCTACTGTTTTATTCTATAGAATAAACATACACAATGTAACAAATGCACAAAAGTTAATAAAATCACACACACACACATATACATTTTTTTTTGTCAAAAACCATTTATTTGAAAACGGTAAATTCACAAAAAACAGATGTTGTGCCCCAATAATTATAATAAAAACCATTTTCACAGTAATTCATAGATATTTTTACATATTCGCATTCAATCGCGCTAGTAGTAATAGTTTTTTTATCGGTAATCCGTTATTATGCCGAAAGTTTGTTTATTACTTTTGCCAAGAAGGGAAAAATGTACAATACTCCCGCACGCTTTACTGTCGCAGGAATTCACTACAGCCTGAAACTAATATGATAAAAAAAAGTAGCTAAAAAGTTTACTCTATTCAAAGAAAAGTTAGATCCCGGCAGGTAAAAAAGAGCGCTTTTGAAGCTGCGCAATATAAAATATTATGTGCACCACTGTATACGACGGCGAACTTGCTCCCACTGCAGTCGTTCAGAGCTTAATCTGCCGATCATTATATTGCGTAGCTCAAAAGCGCTGTTTTTATTTACCGGGAACTCTACCTCTATATATTTCTATATGTTTGTATTATTTAAACGAGGCAGGAGAGTGTTTGCCGACCAAATCAGAGACATCCTCAAGAAAGCTAGGTTGCTTAGTGCCCATAACCATAAACTTGTATGAAGAGATTTGTGAATAAGAAGGAAGCGTGGGAGTTGTGTCAGGATCGTAGCAAATGGCGCTCCATTGTCTCTGCCTTTCCCAGTGGGAAAAAGGCGTGACAATTTGATTGATTGATTAATTGTATTATCTAGAAAATATTACGTGTAATTAAAATAAGGAGTTAAACGGCTACTGGCTAGGATACTACAATTTGTGGTTCACTTGACAAGAGTCGCCTCACGGAATGGTGATTGTTTCCATCACTGCTGGAGATGTCACTTGTGCTCTCGATGGCTGGTTGATTAAAGTTCTTCCGTAGTACTAAGACCTAAAAAAAAAGACTAGTTAGAAAAATATTTAGCCATGCCGTACACGGGCGTTTGGGCAAATCTATACCCATGTGATAAAACTATCTAGATTGTTTGTTTTGTTTGAACGTCTAGCTCCAATCTTTAAAAAAAATATTTACTAAGGAATTATAAGAGATAGAACTATGGTTCTTTTACAGATTAGGAAACTTTATATGAGCATTCACCTGGCACCTGGGATCAATTAAGAAGATTGACTATGTTTTTAGAACAGCTAGTAAAGGCCTAGAGGTACACAGGTAAGTATATTTTTGTAAGTTTATACGTCACGTTTCGGGATCAGCTTGTAAGTTGGAAACTAAGCCGGCATAGTGGATGTGATTGCTACTCACAGTTATTGAATTGTAGTGGCAGCGACATTCATTCATGGACCACACTTCGGCTAAACATCAAGCGGGGTGCTGTCATATGTCGAGCCACAATAAAAAAAAAAACTTACCGTATATAGCGTAGTTGTAATCCCCATAATAACTCCAACTAAGACATCCCACCAATGGTGTCTGTGGTCAGTCATCCTCGTGAAGGAGCAGGCTACTGCATACACCAGACATAGAACTTGGAGTAATGGCACTATCAGCGCTGAGCGATTGCGCCAACTGAATGCACGCCGTTGAAGGTACCACTGTAATAAATGGTTAAGGTTAAAAAGGCAGCCGTGGTGTAGGGGTCGTAAAAAGGCCTCCCAAACTAGGAGTATCCGGTTCAAAATCTTACTGGTACCGATGTATTTTCGGTTGGCCTGTTTCTATGATACAAACAATTAATTAGCTTATTATAGAAATGTATGTAAATAAATAAAAAAGTTAAGTTACCAATTATGACTTTGGATTCTTCAAACGATGCGTGAAGCAGCACCTTTGCCCGGCATAGTTTTTTTTATGTTTTTTTATTGTGACTCGACATATGACAACACTATGCTTGATCTTAGGCCGAAGTGTGGTCCATGAATGAATGTCACTGCTACTACAATTCAATAACTGTGAGTAGCAATCACATCCACTATGCCGGCCTAGATGGAACCGGCAACTTACAAGCTGATCCCGAAACGTGACCAAATCACTTTACGGTCTGTATACTTGTAAGTGGTGGTACTACCCCGGATCGGCAGACTGGGTACCACTTTGATAACCAGACCCGAAGCAAATATCCATCTCTTTTTTTTTATTAACAAATATTTGCAATATTTAATATTATTAAATTAAATTAAATTAAATTATTAAATATTACAAATAAAAGCTATGAAACAAATATTTGCTCCGACCGGGGATCGAACCCGGGACTTTACGCGCAACAAACCGTTCGTCCACGCCTGTCGTGTGACAGCGGCTGAGGCAGCCGTGAACTAACTCGGTTGTTTCAGTCGTCATCACTCTTGCTTATCATCGGCGGGTTTGTAATGTTTCTGTCGTGTTTCTTAAGAGGTAAAATACTTACAGCAACAAATAATCCGCAATAGACTGAGAGAGACGAGTGCGCGGATGGAAAACTACGGCTGGAGTCGATGCGGAGGTACAGCGAGTATTTTGTTGAAGTACAAACATAACTTGTAATAAACTCCGATCTGTGAAAAGAAGAATTGTATTAGTCACACGTCATATGACCGACTGATGTTCAGCTTTCCCGTCGTCAATCGGCCTTAACCGATTGCTTAATTGTATTAACAGTTGCATATACATTTTAAAATAGTTTTATGTACGAAAATTACAATGTTATTGAAATATATCCTTTATTATGCATAGTTTAGATGTGCGAAATGATCAAACTATAACTATGACAGTTCAAAGCAGAACTGTTAATATAGCGTGTCTTCGTGATTGAGAGACGATACAAAATTATTATCTTATTTTTCAAATAACTTAATTGCACAGCAATTAAAAGCAAAACTGTTATTAGTTTTATCAATACAAGTATCGTAACTACCATATAGTTATGTTTTCATCATTGGGCATTACAAAAGTAGTACACAAATAGCCCAAAATGAATGTTACCTTTTTATATATATATTTTTTTTAATTGTGACTCGACGTACGACAGCACCCTGCTTGATGTTAAGCCGAAGTGTGGTCCATGAATGAATGCCACTGCTACTACAATTCAATAACTGTGTGTAGCAATTACATCCACTATGCCGGCCTAGTTGGAACCGGTAACTTACAAGCTGATCCCGAAACGTGACAAAATCACTTCACGGTCTGTATACTTGTAAGTGGTGGTACTACCCCGGATCGGCAGACTGGGTACCACTGCTTAGCACTCTTTAAAAAGTATACTCGTAAAAAGGTATTTGCATACATACCCAGTGCAATTTTGTGCAGTATCAGGTTGGCATAGGTCAAAGAACGTTGGCCTGGGCGAACCCACAATACATTTAACAACCTCCAGTATTGTTAAATTAACAACAGCGCCGTAAATATAATCTCTGTAGACAACCGCAGCCATTCTGCCACTAACGGAGAATCTATTCTGTTTCATATTATATTCGTCTTGTCTGTGCAGTATTGCTTCAACACACCATATCTACAACAACAAAACAAAACATATATACTACATGTAAATACAGTCTGATGTAGATGGATCGCATCGCTTGAAGAACCTACAACCGATGAGGAAGAAAGGTTCTAGAGTGGAGACCACGAACCGGAAGACGCAGCGTAGGTAGGCCTCCCACTAGATGGACTGACGACATAGTGAAAGTCACGAATAACCGGTGGATGCGATTTGTCGTTCGGAATGGCGTTTTCGGAGGCCTATGTTCAGCAGAGGACGTCTTCTGGCTGATGATGATGGATGGATGGATGCGTTAAACGAATCAGACCTAGGACCAAATCGGAGACATCCTTAAGAAAGCTAGGTTGCCTAGTGCCCATAACCTTAGAGCTTGTATGAAGAGAATAATTGTGGATGTGAAGGAAGGATCGTGGCAAGTGGCGCTCCATTGTCTCTGCCTATCCCTGCGTGACAATTTGGTTGGTTGACAATACTTAATTACATGAAAAAATTGGCATTCAATATTTACTTTAAAAGAGAGTAAAAAGTTTATGGATTGCTTAGACATAGTGTAAACAAATGGACTAAGTACCTCATTGAAGGAAGAAAAATAACTTTTAATCATTTTACAATACATATATGTAACTACTCATAATATACTTTTTCACGGACGCCATCATTAATATTTGAATAAAGAATTGTCAAGAACAAGTGACAGTAATTGACAAACAAATTAGCGGACAAAATGGCGCGAATAAATTAACAGACAGGTTCGTTTTGGACAAACAAAAAAAATGAACGCGTCAATCAATTATTAGGAATATATTATGCTAATATTTTTTACTTTAGCCCGATATGACATAAGACAAATATCGTTTTTTTTTTAACTATTGTTAGGCGGAAATTGACCTCGACTGTTAAGGTAGGTACGGGCCAAGAACGCAGACGACTGTTAAAACTGACTCAGTTTACATTTGCCTCAGTTGAAGATTACGCTTTGGTTGAAAGATCCAAAGTTATGAGCGGGGGCACGATTCGATCCATTTGTCGATTGTTTGACGAAGAAACGATAAGCCAACTGTTGATAAAAAGAGACAATGGAAGACATCTTACTCTTCACACCCACAACTTCTACATGATAAAGAAAAAAATATTTATTTAATTAAAAATTATTTATCGCTCGAAGAACCGACAACCGATGGGAAAGAAAGGTTCAAGAGTGGAGACCACGAACCGGCAGGTGGCCTCCCACTAGGTGGACTGACGATATAGTGAAAGTCACGAATAACCGGTGGATGCAACTTACATCTTGGCGTTCTAAGGGGGAGGCCTATGTTCAGCAGTGGACACTTCTGGCTGATGATGATGAATAATTGGGAGTTGTGTCAGAATCGTGGCAAGTGGCATTTAATGACGAAAATATAACTTTTTAAATGTCACATCGAATTAAATTCATACTTACAACAGCTATTGGTGCAAATATAGTAATAACAGCAACCAGGGCTATTGAGAACGTGTCTCCGGTGTGCTGGAAACCGAGTGCTGGATCATTGCAGAAGAAACCAGCTCTGTGACTTGGGAACACACCCACCTCGAATAATATCGTCACTGCGAACACTGTGAACAAAATAATATTATTACTATTAGATAAGATACTATAAGATATTTAAAGGCTACCGTGGTGTAGTGGTTGCGGAATGGCTTTGCAAACCAAAGCCTCCGGTTCAAAAACAATTGTCAGTATCTTTGATATATGTGCTTTGGTCGGCCTGTTTCTACCATACAAGTATGTTTAGTAGCTTAGAATAGAAATATCATTTTTTATTGTAACTCGACATATGACAGCATCCCGCTTAATGTTAGCTGGTGTGTGGTCCATGAATGAATGTCACTGCTACTACAATTCAATAACGGTGAGTAGCAATCACATCCACTATGCCGGCCCAGTTGGAACCGGCAACTTACAAGCTGAACCCGAAACGCGACCAAATTACTTATTGTACGGGGTACAAGTATACGGTCTGTATACTTGTACCCCGAATCGGCAGACTGGGTACCACTGCCTACCACACTTGAAAATTGTATATTTGCGAATGAAAATTAATTTTAAGGCCATATACCACGCATGTAAAAATGAGTCAGACATTAAAACTTTGAAATAAGGATAGCTACATTGCTAAGGGACAGACTGACAGACATAAGATTTGACGAGTGCAAGCTTCAATTTTTTCTATTCAATTTTTATAACTATTTTATATACATCTCAAAACAATAAGTAAATGGCTAAAGTAGTTTCATTGCAGTAATATTTTGAGTATTTGTCAAGTGTAGAAATCGCTACACCAACACTCAAAACAACTTATAAGCCGTTTATGGTAAATGCATTTAGATTTACCAACGCTATTGACACTATCGGTGTTTTGTTTATAAACTAGGAATTTTCTATTTGAACAACCTACGCGTACTACTGTTTATGATGTAGGGAGTCATTTCCTATTCAGTTTATTGGATTATTTTTTATTTATTTCAATCTTGCCGTACTATGATGCACGAAGGTAGACCTAATGCTAATCAAATCGGCGCGGCAGTCGAACTAAAAAGTTCGGTGCGTCTTTTCTTTGTAGAACAATTGACAAGTGGAATGCTTTGCCAGCCCATGTGTTCTCTCCATCCTATGACCTTGGATCCTTCAAGCGATGCGTGAAGAAGCACCTTAGGCCGGCATAGTGGCGGCGGCTGGGGCAGCCGGGAACTGACTCGGTTATTCCAGTCGTCGTCACTCTTGGACCTCCTCTTGCTTATTACCAGGCGATTTGAGGTCAGATGTCGTGTCACAATAAAAAAATAAAAAAGTTATCAATTTCTAACCAGACAACCTTTAGGACAATAGAAGCAAGTCGAAAAAATTGAGCAAGAGGAAGAAGGTCAAATAGAGAAATGAGACAAATAGATAAACACATACATAAATACATACATACTTCATCATACCAATATATACAACACACATCTACAATCAAATTAGCTTAGAGACGTTTTTGCATTTGCAGTAGTCTGTGTAGTACACACACACGCCTAAGAGCGGTAGATAAAGATGTTACGATCATTATGCTTAGTTTTATATTGGAGACGTTTTTGCGTTTGTAGTAGTGTACAGTCAGCAAATAAAAAACGAACAATTTTTATTAAAAATATATATTTAAATACACACGCTACTACAAATGCAAAAACACGTCTCCAAGCCAATCCTTTGAAAATGATCATTATAGCAGCTTCATGTATACGATGACGAAGTTCATCCTATAATATTCATTCCAAGTTCATTATAATTGTTTTTATTTCATTATAGTTTATAATATTATCATAGGACTATAATAGTTTTTGTATATAATAATATAATAGTTATTTATGTTAGCCATATCGTCTCGATGGAAAGTAAAATTCCCTTCCTGATGCGCCTTGATGTGACGTCACACGACAGGATGACCATGACCGTCAGTGATTGAATATGTCTCGTATTTTGACAATTACATTATTGTGACATGACATCTGACCTCGATCCGCCTGATGATAAGCAAGAGGAGGTCCAAGAGTAACGACGATTGAAAAAGTTTAGTTTCCGGCTGCCCCAGCCGCCGTCACTATGCCGGCCTACCTAGTGCCTCTTCACGTATCGCTTGAAGGATCCAAGTTCATAGGATGGAGAGAACGCATGGGCTGGAAAAGCATTCCACTTGTCAATTGTTCTACAAAGAAAAGACGCACCAAACTTTTTAGTTCTACTGCCGATTCAATCGATAGAATGCGGATGCTTTCCCCGACCTGTGCGGGTATTACGGGTGTGGAAGGACGAGGTAGGAACAAGGTTAAAGAGCTCTTCGGAACATTCCTGATAGTAAGCAAGAGGTAGTCCAATTCCAAGAGTTCCGACGTCTGAATAAAGTGAGTCAGTTCATGGGTGCCTCAGTCGCCCGCCGTCACTATGCCGGCCAAAAAAGCCGGATATACTATAAAAAATGCCTCAATTGAATTTTCTTTTTATACGACAGGAAGTCATAAACATGCTATAAATGTATATAGGAAAAGTGATTTGATTTAAACCTACTATTATAGTACGTTGTTTTGTTCCAAGCGTTCTGGTTTATTACACAATTTAGGTGTTAATCTTAAAAACATTTGAGAACAATGCAGTATTTGTAATGGGTTCCAACTTATTATTTAACTTTTAACTTATTTCTGCTGAGAAGCTCCAGCTGCGCAAATACGCCATCCTCGGTACTGGTTATGAATTTGTGCCGTTTGGGGATGAGGAACCTTAGGGAACTTCAGCTAAGCGCCTGGCTAAGGAGTTGTCCAAGCGGCTGACGGAGAAGTCTGGAGACAGGAAGGCTGGCAATTATTTGTGCCAACGTATTAGCCTTGCTATACAAAGGGGAAATGTTGCCAGTCTCCTTGGGACTATCTCTGATGCGACGTAATTAGATGATAAAAATTTTATTTATACATAGTTTGATTATAGTTAATAATATTATACTTCCCAGGAGTATCAGAGATGTTGAAAATATTGGATTGTATAAAAGGAATCTTAATACATTTAATATATTTTGTATATTTATATTTGTTTTATATTATATTTATATATTATATTTGTATATTTATATATGTATATTTTTGATATTTATTTTTATTATTTTAACATTATATTTAATAAAAAAAAAATAACTTTTAGAATATTTTGACATTATTAATTTTTTTATCTGACTTCGACTTGCCTGATGGTAAAGCAAGAGGAAGGAAGCCTAAAAGCAGTAAGAGCACCCGAAAATTAAAAATAAAGAAGCGATTTTATGCGTAAGTTACAAATGAAATTATGAAAATTTGTTACGAAACCCTCTTTTACGAAAATCCTAAAATATAAAAGCTAGATATTGGTAGTTCAACATTCAGGAGAAAAAGGTGCGTGAATGACGTCATCTGAAAAAGGTTAATACGAAAGTTTGTGAGAATCATACCTTAGGGAAATAAATGCGAGATGAAAACATACCTACTAGTATATTTTTTATAAACTTTATTTCTTTACAGGTTGTTTTTTATTGTGGCTCGACATAATACAGAATCGCAGACATCCTTAAGAAAGCTGGGTTGCCCAATGCCCATAACTGTAGAGCTTGTATAAAAAGAATTGTAGATGTAAGGGAAGCGAGGGGGTTGCGTCAGAATCGTAGCAAATAGCACTTTATTGTCTCTGCCTATCCCTGTGAGAAAAAGGCGTGACAATTTAATTGATTGTATCAATTTTGTGGTAGTCTGCCTGTAAAATAAATATTCGACAGTAAAAATACAAATAAAACAAAAGTACTTAAACAATTCGTAAAGGATGTCCGAAGGATCTTTTAACTATGTATCATTAAATCTGAGGTTGTAAATAAAATCGGCTTATTTCATTGGTTAATCAGTAAATCTTAACTTTATGCGTTCATTGAATTTATTACCACGATGTTATTTATTGTGTTCAGATTATGAAGTGACATGTTTATTGCTGAAGATTCACGGAGTCTTTGAAATGTGCGCTGAAAACCTAATAAATTAGTAAATAAATTCTAAAGCCTTTATCTATAATCTGTAAGCAATGGATAATGAATAGAGCCTCTTTTACGACGATCCTTCCCAATACATTTTTTTCTTTAACGTCTACAACCACTTACAAGCTTTGTTCCGCAACCTAAACGTTTTTATTGTACATTATAGTCATACTCGTATATTAGAAAAATTATATCTTATTTTACAATTATATCTGAGGCCAGAATAGTGAATGCGACTGCTACTTGCAGTCACTATTCACCTATAGTAGTAGTGAGCTTTTATCCCTGGAGTTAATATGGTTGGTCATATGTCGAGCCAAAATTAGGAAACTAAATGCATTAATTTAGTGTTCGATAACAAAACTATATTTAGTACAGTAACTACCTTACTTTAGCATTCATACAAGTTCATTCACACCGCACAACATAAACCCATAGAGGCGTGTATGTAAACTTGTTTATACCTTTTATTTATAATGTCAAAAGTATGCAATTTTAAAGAGAAATTTTACTACGAAGAAAATAGCAAAACGCCCAGGCAATTTTATATTTTACAGCTTGCATTGTACAAAAGGGGAAAAATGTACGCGGTTGATTCTTTAACGGTAAGGTAAAATCGCCTATTGTGAACATGTTTTTATATTTAATCAATCAATCAAATTGTCACGCCTTTTTCCCACAGGGATAGGCAGAGAACTCTCTCGCTTCCCTTACAACTCACATCCACAATTCTCTTCCTACAGGATCTACGTGACAATTTAATTTGATGGGCACTAGGCAACTTGTTTTAATATAATTTATATTATAATTCTATCACATCCACTATGCCAGCCTAATTGGAACCGGCAACTTACAAGCTAATCCCGAAACGCGACCAAATCACTTCACGGTCTGTATACTTGTAAGTGGTGGTACTTCCCCGGATCGGCAAATACCACTGCCTACCATTGTATATTCCAATTATTTAATTACAGAGGAATCAATTTATTATTATTTATTTTTTAAATATACCTATATTTCTATACTAATCAACTAAAGTGTTGTATCGTAAAAACCGGCCGACCAAAGTACAAAGATACATTGAAACCGGTGAGTGGTTTTGAACCCGTGCTCTCGGTTTGCGTGACCATTGCACTGCCACTGCACCACGGTCACCTTAATTATTTACGTCTTTATTACATGGATACACCTTAAGGTAAGTGTCCCATAATATGACCACTTACATACAGCGAAAGTGTTAATAAATAAATTATGAATACAAGTCTATTAGTGGTCACTTTACCTACATTGTATGCATCTCGTTTCTAGATGAAGACGCCGATAGACGTAAGTTATCGTCTTACGTTTACAAAGCATTATGAACTTTCTCCTATAACCTCGACAGTTTAATTCACAAAGAAGTTTAACTATTAAAACAACGCCATAAAGGTGATAATGCTATGCGTGGAATTTTCAAAGCTATTAGGAATTGCCTAACCGGGACTTATTAAGAAGGACGTGTAATTGCTCGGCTGTCTAAATCAAAACACAATAAGAAGGTAAAACTCATATGGCTTGCGAGTTAGAAGGGAAAATTTAATTTCAAATCCAGATCCTTAAATTTGTCAGTATTATGACTGTAAGTAGCAGTCACTTCCACTAAGCCAGCCCAGTTGGAAACGGCAACTTACAAGCTGATCCCCCGAAACGTGACTAAGCACTACCGGGAGCATTAATAATAAGATTGCACATCGGCAACAACGACTGGAGATCGAATCCAGTTTCTGAATCACAGGGACTTGAAATTCCCCTATCCTATCTTTTCATCGCACAATTCTTTCAACTGCTTGATCCAAGTCGCATACCACATGCAATACATGCAAGCCTCACTTTGCATTTGATATCTTTGCTAATACACGTACCTCATTATACCAAAAAATTGTGTGCATTTATAATTATGCCACATTTTATTAGTTTTATCAGCAACAATAAAGTAACTGGAAACCCTAGTATCAATTAACGTGACCGTGGTGTATTGACGGTGTGATGGTCACGCAAACGAAGAACACGGGTTCAAAACTATGCACCGGTACCAATGTACTTTGGTCGTCCTATTTCTATGATACAAGCACTTTAGTAGCTTAGTATAGAAATGTAAAAATAAATAAAAATAGAAGAGTATAGCGATTTCGAGTAAAAATAAATAGCGCTTTTTTGGAGAAAGATAAAAGATAGAACTGATCTCTAACTATAGTTAAACTAACAAGATTCGAATATGCGTAAAAATACTCTTAAGTGTATTTCGATTTAATGCAGCAGTGCTTTCGCCCTACAACATGGCGCCTACCTAAATACGTAACAAGTGATGGGCTAATGGTATTTTTATTCGATATCATAATCGATTCTTTTAAACGAATACTAATGAGATGCTTTTTTATATGAAACAACAATGTTAATTTTAAAAAAATGTTTCGGTAATCAGTAGCTAGATTGAAATTTATTAAACTTATGCGTATTAAATATATGGTACGTATGTTTTTACATCGTTATTTAAGCTAATTATGAGAAGGGCTGTTTTAACATTGCACCCTGACTTAACCGTAGAGCTTGTATGAGGAGAATTGTGAATGTGAAGAAAGCGAGGGAGTTATGTCAAGATCGTGGCAAGTGGCGCTCCATTGTCTCTGCCTATCCCCGTGGAAAAGAGGCGTGACAATCTGATCTGATCACCCCGACTGACGTTATGCTAGGGTGCGATCCATGAATGGTGGTAACGAAGACTACAGTTAAATAACTGCAAGTAGAATTCGCATCCAACATGTCGTCTTAGTTGGAACCGGCAACTTTCAAGCTGTTCCCGAAACGCGACTGCGTTACTTTACAGTACACTTGAAAGCGGTGATGTTCTACCACTGTCTGCCTACCACTCTTAAATACATAGTTATTAACTAGGTTTTTTTTTACTTTTACTAATGTTTATCTTACGTGGGCGACATTTGACTTCCAAGTGGACCTATGCATGTGTACCGTCAGGCAACATATCTTAAATATTTGTTAAGGCCTTAAGGCCTGGAAAAATAGCATTAATTTTGTATGGGGGCTCAATTGTATTACAAGTTGCATATACATTTAAAAATAGTTTGATGTATGAAGATTACAATGTAATTGGAATATATCCTTTATTTTGCAGTTTTTATGTGCAAAATGATTCTTTGGCCGGCATAGTGACGGCGACTGGGGCAGCCGTGAACAAACCCGGTTTTCTCAGTCGTCGTCACTCTTGGACATCCTCTTGCTTATCATCAGGCGGGAGGAGGTCAGATGTCGTGTCACAATAAAAATAAAAAAATAAATAAAAAACTATAATTATTACAGTTAATATGGCGTGTCTTCGTGATTGACAGACTATACCAAAATCCATTACTCATTTTCCAAATAATTCAATTGCACAGCAATTAAAAGTAAAATTGTTATTAGTTTTATCAATACAAGTATCGAAACTACCATTTATATATTTTTTCATCATTGGACATTATAAAAGTAGTACATAAAAGCCCAAAATTAATGATGTCCTTTTACATCTTATTGTATTTTTATTATCTTTCCATGTATTCTCTTTTGTGCCATAAATTAAACTTTATAAACCGTTTGGAACCGTCACATTCCAAGTAAATGAATCAAGTCATAACACTCAAATTGGTTAATTTTCATGGAGGAAGCAGGTGCATGATAATTATAGGAATAAGTTAAATAAATCACACATTATATGCAATTAACAAAATGGGCGGGTTGCTTGGTTAATTATAAAATATGATTGCTTATTTGAGATAACAATTACGTTACGCCGGAGAAAGCATAATTAACACAACCGCGGCTATTAGGAAACTACTGCTTACTTACTAAAACTTACTGGAGTAATATAGAGTAATATTAATAAAGTTTTTTTAGGGTTCCGTAGCAAAAAACGGAACCCTTATTGATTCGTCATGTCTGCCTGTCTGTCCGTCCGTATGTCACAGCCACTTTTTACAGAAACTATAAGAACTATACTGTTGAAACTTGGTAAATAGATGTATTTTGTGAACCGCATTAATATTTTCACACAAAATTAGAAAAAAAATTGGGGTTTGAACTGAAACTCAATTTTTTTCATCAAATCCATACGTGTGGGGTATCTATGGATAGGTCTTCAAAAATGATATTGAGGTTTCTAATATTATATGTTCTCTCCATCCTATAACCCTGGATCCTTCAAGCGATGCGTGAAGAAGCACCTTTGGCCGGCAAAGTGACGGCGGCTGAGGCAGCCGAGAACAAACTCGGTTTTCTCAGTCGTCGTCATTCTTGGACCTCCTCTTGCTTATCATCAGGCGGGACGAGTTCAAATGTCGTGTCACAATAAAAAAAAAAACATTACATAGTTACATACATACAAGTTAAGCTAATATAAAAGCGTGTTAAAAAGCGAGAAATTAAATGAAAAACAAATAAACAACTCAATGTAACGGTTTCCATTTTAAAATAGTAAACAATAATTCACTATTACGGTGTTTTTGTAGATGAATAATTCAAAACAGACGTAAATTGTTAGATTTATTATTTTGTTCATTTCGATACAATTTAAAATTAACGGTTCTCTCCGATATAATGATCTGAATTTTCAATTAGTGTTGTTTATTTCGGCTGTCGAGTAATAATTCGAATTCTTATGTTTATGTCTTTATTGAATTAAGAAGCAAATTCTTTATGTGAAGTAAAGAAATTTTATGCGGCTTACTATCGCGTTTATATTGATTTACATTTTTTTATTATTAGGACGTTTCGAGAGCTTTGCATCGTGGTCACGGAGGGACTCGGAGACCACGATGGCTGCTAAGTTCGCGAAACGTCGGAATAACAAAAAAATGTAAAACCAAAGCCAAAATAAACGCAATAGTAAGCCGCATAAAATCCAAGAAAATACAATCAAATTAACATTTACAAAGAGACAATTTAGGTTACTTTACAAGATTATGTTTTTTTTGTTACTCGACATATGAGCACCCTGCCTGCTGTTAAGCTGGAGTGTGATCAATGAACGTCGCATACCACATGCACCTCAGGCCGGCACAGTGAGGGCGACTGAGGCAATTTGATTAAAGATTGTACCTTAATCAAATCGGGAACATTCTCAAAAAAGAAGGATCTATAGTGCCTATAGTCACTATATGAATAGAATTTGTAGACAGCCGTGTAGTGGTAGTGCAATGGTCACGCAAACTAAGAGCTCGGGTTCAAAACCACTCACCAATGTATCTTTAATATATGTACTTAAGTTGTCCTGTTTCCATGATACCAGCACTTTAGTAGCTTAGTATAGAAATTTAAAAAATCAAGGAAGCGATTGAGTTGTGTCAGGATCGTGGAAAGTGGTGCTTTATTGTGACTGAATAATGTCTAAATAAATAAATAAAATGAATAATAATGATGATTGGAAGTGATCACAATGTACGCTTAATTGTATAAAATTAACATCCGTATAAATAATAAATATGAAACTGAGTATAGCTCCTTTGATTTCAATTCAAAAGGTACTCATTTTTTCCATAATATTTATGAAATCAAATCAAAACAAATTCACAAGGCAGAATAATGCTACTGTTACACATGCTCTAAAATAGCATGCTTAAAAGCGCGCTATTGAGTATGCTCAAGATGAACATGCTTATGAGAAGTTTACATTTGCTAGCAATAGACTACTACATACCAACATGCTCAATAAGCACGCCCCCCCCCCCCCTCCGCTCCCCCACTACAACCGCGCTGCAGGTAGCATGCTCAAAAGTGACACGACCGTCGATTTTTAAGCAAACTCGAAATGAGCTTGCTCATTGTTAGCAATATTTTTTAGTTATAGCTCTAGTCTAGTCTAGAAAATACGGCTAATACCACAGTTAAATAAGGCGGCCGTGGTGTAGTGGTGGTGCAATGGTTAAGCAAACCGAGAGCACGGGTTCAAAACCACTTTGATTGTCCCGTTTTTATGTACCTTTTACTTAAAAGCCCATTTTAAGTAAAAGGTACAGACCCAGATCCCTTTCTGGTAATCAATATTACTCCGTGATCACGTTGGCTGCAAAGTTCTCGAAATGTCGGAATAAAAATAAAAGTACAATGTTTAACCAAAAATAAAGGCGATAGTAAGCCACATAAAATTTGTTTAATTCAGCAATATTACTAATTTTAACATGTATTTTTTTATTGAAGGTATCTGGTCACACCAGACACCTTACCTATATAAGTATGTAACCTGATGTTAAGCAAGAGGAGATCGAAAAACGGACGCGGGTTACAGTTGCCTACAGATATCGGTTTACAGATATCGTCACTGTGGTGGCCAGAGATGTCTTATTTTTATTTTTACACCTAAGATTTTGTTAGACGATGCACGGCCTGCCTCTACCGCGCTACGTCTTACAACGATCGTAGAGGCGGGCCGCGCAACGTCCTACAAAATCTTAGTTTTACACGTTTCGTTTAAATCTATCCAACGGCAAGCGGGTTAATCATTCCCCTTGTCGATTGTTCGACAAAGCGACGACGCGGCGAAAAATAAATAAGATAAATAAAAGACACACGATCGATCATTTAAATTTGTAGACAAGTAATTAGACATACATTGTCTAATCAACGATGTAGAACAAATGATCACGCTACAGAACCGGAAGAAAATACACAATTATAAATTCAACCTATTTGTCTGATAAAACTCATGACGGTTATTTTGCTAATTGTCTCTTTATTGCTTAATTATTTTTGCAAAGATAATCTTGAGATGAAGAAATATAGACGCTGAATTCCATCTTTTGTTTAATGACCACAAACTATAATATATTTATTGGAGAAAACTTTCGATAGATCGATAAGGCAACCGTGGTGTAGTGGCAGTGCAATGGTTACGCAAACCGAGAGCACGAGTTCGAAACCATCCATCGGTACCAATGTATCTTTGATATATGTACTTTGGTTGTCCTGTTTCTATGATACAAGCACTTTAGTAGCTTACTATAGAAATGTAAAAAAGAGCGATCCATGAATAGAGACGACACGTAGTTGAGTAACCCACACGTAAAAGTCGCATTCACTATGCCGGCCTAGTTGGAACCTGCACATTTCAAGCTGATCCCGAAGCAATACTAAGTCACTTTACGGTTTATATATATATTTTTTATTAATCGGAACTAGAATTGTCTAATCGTAATGGAAAAGCAAAAACGATGAGCGATGTTTAAATTTTTTAAATTTAATTTATACTTTTAAATCTTAAAAGAAAATTTTATTATAATGTCATTTATATGTAAAAAGATTTGATACCATTAGTGAAATGTGTTCTTATTTTTTAAGTAAGATAATCAGCTATATCTTTATTTATTTGTTATATATCTAGAGATTTCTAATTCTTGCACAATTTCCTTCCAAAGGGTCAAGTTGAACAAGATAAACAAACTGAGCCCTTTTATAAATTAGTGGATAATATGTGTATAAATATATTCAGAAAGCGATTTCACAACCGGAAAAACTCTTCGCGGCTTAAATTACAAAATAGATAAATCTAAAATAATATACAATAAGAGTGAAAATGATGCAGTACGAACAGTAAGAGCAAGTATGATTCACAGTATTACTAAGCATTGTTTACTACTTAATATGAAGGTTTAATTGCGAAGTAGATTGACGAAAGCAATTTATAAATCTGATGTGGATGAATGCGTTAAACAAAGCAGGCCCAGGAGGGTGTTTTCCGATCAAATCGGAGACATCCTTAAAAAAGCTGGGTTGCCTAGTGCCAATAACCTCATAGCTTGTATGAGGAGAATTGTGGATGTGAAGGAATTGTCTCAGGATCGTGGCAGGTGGCGCTCCATTGTCTTTGCCTATCCCCGTGCGAAAAAGGCGGGAGAATTTGATTGATTTAATTGCGACGCGACATTTGACCTCTACTGTCCTTTAGGTCAAAGAGCACCGACGACTGAAAAACTCGACCCAGTTTACCGCTGTCTCAGCTACAATATATGTGAAGTGAAAGCTACTTACAACTATAAGAGGTTTTAATGTTTGTTCGAGTGAATAAAACCTGATAAAATTTTAACAAAGTAATAAAGTTTAACTTGGTATTTTGAGACGGTCTCTTGAGGCGATCACACTTATTAAGATAATCAATAAATGAAATCAATCATCAAATTGTTACGCCTTTTTTCCACAATTTGATTGATAAAGGGCGTTTATTGATAATTTCTCCGACTCTAGCATTTTTTACATTTCTATACCAAGCTACTAAAGTGCTTGTATGATAGAAACAGGACAACCGAAGTACATACGTCAAAGATACAATAGTACCAGTAAGTGGTTTTGAACCCGTGCTCTCGATTTGCGTCACCATTGCACTACCACTACACCACGGTCGCATACATACATACATAACTTTATCACAACTGCTTACAAACCGACACAAGTAGCGCTGCATTATTACGAACTCTTAGTTATTTCTGATTATCTACTTAGAGAAATAAATCCATTTGAATTAACGTCGATTTATGTCGATTAATAAGTAAATTGTACAATTAACGGGTTGAAATCTAAAATGATTTGAATATTTGTCATGTTATGAATATGCAGGCATTAATTAGATCATGGCTGAGTCGTAGGTAAGTGGTACTATCGTAATGTGATGTGAATTTATATTTCAATAGTAATATGCAAGTTTTACGATAGTGACGGCGACTGATGATACTGTAAACTGACGTTTTTTTAGTCGTTGGCACTTTAGGACCTCCCCTTGCTTTGAGGTGTGTAGTCGCAATAATTTTTATTTATTGATTTATCACCTTACCCTGACTTGCTTGGTTCTAAAATGTCCGAGAGCGCCGACGACTGAAAAAACCGATTCATTTTACGGTAGCCTCAGTCGTCCCTATTCATGGACCGCACTCCAACTTAATATCAAAGTAAACGAATTTTTCTAATTACTTGCCGGTGCTAGGTGTGACTGATATTTTGTTTTACTGAGGCGATATATCGATTGGACTTGCCTGATGGTAAGCAAGGGAAGGTCAAAGAGCGCAGATGACTGGAATAAAAACGCTGCCAAATAATAAGTCCACACGTGTAGTAAATAAATCCAATTTATAATGCTAATTGTATTTTTGTCATTATTTATTTCTAATGTAGGACATGTCACACCCACGTTGAATATATGCTTTCACTTATATGGACAATGAGAATTATTGTTTCAACTTGTAGATTAACTGTTCTTTTAATTCAGATTGAGATCTAGGTTATCTCAACAGTATGTTAGATTTTCTCATCGAGAAACAATATTCTGTTTATAATATCCTTTTTTTTTTCATTATGTCTCCACATATGACGACACTCCGCCTGTTGTTAAGCTGGAATACGGACTATAAATGTAAGCGACTGCTACTACAGGGAAACAACGGGAAACTAGTTACAAAGTAATCTCAAAACTTTGAGCACTATCATTAGCTCATTTGTTGTCAAATTTTAGCCCTGAATGCTAGCGAAGTCGGTATTTCGAACGAGGAGTATGACCATCAATTAAGGTCTTCTATCATGGTTTTTAACATAGTTCTAGAAAGTTAAACTGAGAAATATTAAATAAAAAAATCTTGAATTGAAACACCTTTAGGTTATCATCGGAATTTTAATTTGGATACCATATACTCGTAAATAAACCTATCAAAGCAATAAGGTTTAAATTAAATTTCATTGTTAGACTATTGGACATATATCGATGCCAAGCCAAATTCACGCTTAAGTTTGAATATCCATTCTGTCCATCAACACCAGTAGCGGTGTGGAGAACTTTCTTGTGCCAGAAGTGGCGCATTCCCCGTCACGCGGCACTCAACGATATCATCCGAAGGGCTCTTGTCACTGTTGGAGTGCCCGCAATTTCAGAACAGAATGTCTGTTGGGCTGTGGAAACTTGGCAGGTCTCTGGTGTTGGATGCGACTTGTGTAGACATATTAGCCCCATCTTATTGGATTGGATTGTAAACCTTAGATGTGAAGATAGAATTTTAACTTTGATTATGCACGTAAGTTTAAATTCTATTCCGCAATGCAATGTTCATAATATATTTTAGCGCAATCATAAATCAATAGACGCTAATGCTATTAAAATTGGAGCGCGCAGTTACAACAAACAAAGAGGTGTTCTCAGTTGTCAAAATGCAATTTACAAAACATATTGAAATCATTTTATTGCCCGCGCTATCTTAGAATACTTGAGGGTTATTGTAGTGATGTGCTTTATTATTAGCCTTGTTAAGATATCGATGAATGTCGGATAAACGATAGGGACCCCGAGTAAATAAGAGTAAATGCGTAAAAAAATATTCTGTAATATTTTATGTTTTTTTTTACTGTGACTCGACATCTGACCTATAAATTCAGGTGTTTTAAAGATTGATTTCCCTTTTTGTGTAGGCAAGTATATCGAACTTTTGGGTTCCAGTGAGGTCGGGCCCATGGGCCCTTATAGTAAAAGTCGGTACTGACCACTGCTTACGTCCATGGACCTCTACAGACTCACAACAATAATATTATACAATAATCTTTTCTTCATTCCATTCAAAATCAAGCTTTTAATACACGTTGCGGTAATTCTATAAATAATTATTTTATAAAGAAAAAAATACCAATTGTTGGACTAATTTTATGACGATGGTCATAATACCTAACAATAAAATGATTCACAAGTTAATTACAAATCAATCCATATTTGTTTAATTATAAAAACAACCATAATATATGTTTTATGTATCACAGAAACTGGCTGACCAAAGTACTAGTACATGTACCAAAGATACAATTGTTATTACTCGACATCTGACCTCGACTTGCCTGATGTTAAGCACGGGAAGGTCCAAGAGCGCCGACGACAGTAAATACCAATTAAATAAACGTTAGCTTTATTCGTGGTAACTTTTCCGGCAGAGTTAGTTTTTACGCTTTGCTTTAAGGATCCAAGCCCATAAGGATAGGCAGAAAACATTCTGATTCAATAATTGGATATTTACATAAAAGTATATTATTTATAATTATACCAAAAAAAAAAAATAATCTAAAGACGTCGCATAAGAGGAGACTGGTAACATTTCCCCTTTGGGTAGAGGGGCTTTTATGTTATGTTATGTTGACAGAAATAATTGCCAGCCTTCCTGTCTTCAGACTTTCCCGCCAGCCGCTTGAACAAGTCCTAGGCCAGGAACTTGGCTGAAGGTCCGCAAGGGCCCATTGTCTAATATATATAATTATATTTTATTATTTGTTTTATTATACATTTCTATACTAAGTTACTAAAGTGCTTGAATCATAGAAACAGGATAACCAAAGTACATATATTAAAGATACATTGGTACTGGTGAGTTGTTTCGAAGTAAGCCGGGTGGCACACTCGGCTTACGTAGCCATTGCACTGCCACTACACCACGGTCGCCTTAAATTTATCAATATAGCATCGATAAAAGGCACATTACTAGAGCGATACGAAACGTTTTGTGCATGCAATGACCTACACTAATTTTGCTAATTATATTTGAACGCACCGCTAGCTACTGGAATAGGGTCACGCGATGCATAAACGAAACGCACTCATTAGATATTTTATCGTAGGCGCACATCTTGATGGGAGTAATTTGTGTCTATCAATGTGTTTATTTTAAAAGTACAGACGATACGTTCGATATAATGGCGGCATTATATTCTTTTATAATACAGTACATAAGAGCTAAAATTGTGTAATAAAATTTGTGAGCTTCCATAATTAACTTGGTGTTTAAACATTAAACCAAGCTTTAATTATTTTTACACTGTAAATAAATCTCTATAAATATTTCTATTACAATTTGGGATAAAGTAGAATGCAAAAGCACCTCTGGCCTACATACCAGTACTGACAGCGACTGATGCAGCCGTAAAATAACAGTTTTTTCCGTCGTCACCGCTCTTGGACTTTCCCTTTCTTACCATCAGACAAGACGAGACCACGCATCGCGTATTAAAAACCATTTTTTTCGACGCAATATGGCCTGATGTTAAGCTGAAGTGCGGTCCTTGAAAGAAAGCCAGGCTAATTGTCTATAGCCGCAGCCACCTCCAGCTTAACATCAGGCCAACATTTAAAGTACCACAATGATAAAAAAATAAAAATAAAAAAATTGTCACGCCTTTTTTCCACAGGGACAATGGAGCGCCACTTGCGACGATCCTGACACAACTCCCTCGCTTCGCTTACTCCATAATTATTTTCAAGGTAAGATTATTAATAATATTGCCTTTTGGTCTAACAAATATTTTTTTGTCCTTCCCACAATCCTGACACAACTCCCTCGCCTCTCTCACATCCACAATTCTCTTCATACAAGCTCTACTGGTATTAATAAAATACATATATACCCACAATAAAGTATCTGAGTGTACGAATCTCGGCATTGTTTGATGTTTTTCTGTGGAATGATTCGTATATATATAATTTAATGTTTAAAATGATTTATTGGTGTCATTGTATTGATATTTGTTATGATTAAAGAGCCCGTTATTTAGGCATAATAATCATAAATATGCCGCCATTATGTCTGCGTACAATATTTATTACAGACAATCTTTAACTATTATTATAGAACTTATTGCATAAACTATAAGATGATTCTGTTGAAGATATGTAGGCCGGGCCTAGAATAAACTATAAGAAAGTTTAGAAATACTGCAATTGTGTGCAATAAGTATCAATCAAGATAGATGGAATGACAGAGATAGACAGAGACAATGGATTGCCACTTGTCACGATCCTGGCCTAACTTCCTCTTTTCTCTCACATCCATAATTCGTTTCAAGGTAAAATTATAATAGTTTACAACATTTTTATTTATTTATTTACATTTCTATACTAAGCTACTAGTAAGTGCTTGTATCATAGAAACATGACAACCAAAGTACACATATGAAAGATACATTGGTTTGTACTAGCAAGTGGTTTAGAACCCGTGCTCTAGGTTTACGTAATCATTGTATTACCACTACACCACGGCACCACGGTCGCCTTAAAAATACGAGTACATGTACAGTATAATATTTTCTTAGATTTTGCGCGAACATTGATTAATGAATTAAACAAATTTTATGCGGCTTACTATCGCGTTTATATTGGTTTTGATTTTACAATTTTATTTTATTATTTCGACGTTAGGAGAGCTTTGCAGCCATCGTGGTCACGGAGAGAGAGGAATAATAAAATAAAATTGTAAAATCAAAACCAAAATAAACGCGATAGTAAGCCGCATAAAATTTGTTTAATTCATGTACAATATAGTTTGCTAAAAATAAATATTGTTTCTAAAGATTGTTTATACAGTTTCTCTTCCTATTTGATGATAATGTTATACTTGCGGCCATTTTAATAATCTGACATCTGTCAACCAATTTGTTGGCGTTACTTAACTGTAAAATCAACGCCTGTCCGACAACTATGATTAGATTATCTATGCATATTTTATAATATTATAAATAATAACGTATTATTATTTCCTCTTTTAAAACTAAACAAAAAACTTAATTTAATTGCAATAAAGACGTCACTATGCCGGCCAAAGGCACTTTTCACACTTTAACTAAATCCGCATAAAATGGTGAAAACCCATAGGCTGATAAAGCATCCCCCCATTCGTTTATTAAACACCAACATGATTAACACACCCATATTATTCACGCTGGATATAAATATATCAATTAAATTGTCACGCCTTTTTCCCATGGGGATAGGCAGACACAATGGAGCGCCACTTGCCACGATCCTTACACAACTCCCTTGCTTCCTTCACATCTACAATTATTTTCATATAGGCTCTGTGGTTATGGGCACTAGGCAACCTAGCTTTCTTGAGGATGTCTCCGATTTGGTCAGAAAACACTCTCGTGGGCCTGCCTTGTTTAACGCATCCATCCACATCAGATTTATAAATTCCTTTCGTCAATCTACTTTCACTCATCCTTTCCATGTGCCCAAACCATCGAAGCATTCCTTTGTCCATTCTTGTGACTACATCTTCTTTCAAACCAATTTAAGATAATAATAAAAAACCTTTATAAAAAATATATGGGAAAATTTAAGAATACAATACAAATTAGATTATATTAAATAAATAATAAACATAAAATTACCCAAAATAAATGTTCCATTGTCGATTGTTCTACAAAGAAACAAGAGACGCGACGGCCGATATATATATTTACATAGTACATATATCAAAGACACATTGGTACCGGTGGCTGGTCTCGAACTCGTGCTCTCCGGTTTGCGTAACCATTGCACTGCCACTACACCACGGTCGCCTTAATTTATACCCAATATTATTTTGTAATATTCTTACTATTTTTAAATGAGACAAGATTAGAACAAAAAAAGTCTTACGATAAACTAAAACTATTTAAGTGACCATGTCAAATTTCAAAGTTAATTAACGCGTCAAAGAGTTCTTTAAACTTTTTAACCGATGACAGCTTTTAACTATTAGTTAAGTCTTCACAAAAACATGAGCTTTCTTTGGCTTTTATCCAGAGTGGTTTTTTACTTTGTAAACAAAAAAGAGCTATATCTATTTATAGATGTTTTTTCAAAGTAATACTTGGTTTGTTATGACACTAACCCTTTACATAGTTTTTTTTTAACAAACTAATAAATAGTTTTATTTGATCGAAGGTTGGAAGATAGTAATATTATTTATAATTTTACTAGCGTCCAATACTATCTATTAAGTTTTGTACTAACTCTAAACTTATCCTAAACATTACTGTTTTATATAGCCTTAATAGTAAATAAAGGATTATTGATTGATTATACATAATTAATTATAATTTGGAGACATCCTCAAGAAAGCTGGGTTATCTAGTTGCCATAATCGTAGAGATTGTATGAAAAGAATAAAAGTAGATGTGAGGGAAGCGAGGGAATTGTGTCAGGGTCGTGGTAAGTGGCGTTCCATTGTCTCTGTCTATCCTCTTGGGAAAGCGGTGTGACAATTTGATTGATTGATTAATTAAACATGGTTGTAAGAAAAAAACTACAAATTGGCTCCTCAAATTTAATTATGACGAGACTGAATCCCTCCTATCTCCTATTTCATAGGCTTCCTTTACACACCCTCTCACACACACTCATAACATCCTATCATTTTCACAAAGAGAGGTTTTAACACAAAACACATGTAAAAACTTTATGGTAACTCTTTGAAAGAGCACTGACACCTGTAATACAGGTCAACCTAGTACGGGTGTCAGGAATTCAACACTTGTTTTAAGTTTACTTTTAGGTTTCAAATAAATGTTACTTTATTTTGTTATTATTTTTATTAGTGTCTATCAATAAGAGCAACAAATTAGCTAAGGCTATGCCAGCCTTAAATATGCAGCGCGTCGTCTTAAATTTAACCTAATATAAACAATGATCAATCTTAACGTTTGAATTCACTCCATCGCCCACACAACATGAAATTTTATAATAAACACCATCATAATATTTTCTTAACAAAAACTAACATTTATTAACTCGTGACAGATTGTCAGAGCAATGTCAATGTTGTCAATACACAGTCTTACAACCGCTAGACTTCGCTTCATCGAAAAATAAATATTATTAGAATTAAACTTGATTCTTACAGCCGGTTGTACCAAAAAAGTTTCATTTTACAAATTTAGTTTTATTTTATACTTATTCTATTACGTTTACGTTACGTTTACGAAATCGTGAATTGGGTTGTTAATAATTTTATATCGAAAGTACCATTTATATATGTTTTTATCATTAGAAATAACAAAAGTAGTACATAGAAACCCAAAATGAATGTAGTCCTTTAGCTCTGTATAAAATATCCATTAAACGTAAATGTAAAATGTGAAGTTAAAGAGTGGTGCAACCCATTTTTCCTTTTTATCTTTTACTTATACGATACTTTTTACAAATTCGTAAATTATAATTTTTGGTACAACCGGATGTTAGTATTTTCTTAGAACAAAACAAATTATTGCGCAGCTTTAATGGCAGCGCTCTTTTTATCTGCCGGAATCTGTCTATAATAAACTACTAAATGTATCATAAATTAGGATGACCAAAGTACATAATAAAGATATATTAGTACTGGCAAGTGGTTCTTTCTGTACCTGGTAACTTCGTAATCTCGGTTAGCGTAACCATTGCACTACCACTACACCACGGTCGCAACTTTATTTTATTGTGACTGAAACTGACTTAGCTAGGTTGCCTAGTGCCCATAACCAAAGAGCTTGTATGAAGAGAATTGTGGATGTGAAAGAAGCGAAGGAGTTGTGTCAGGATCGTGGCGCAAGTGGCGCTACATTGTCTCTGCCTACCAAGGCGTGACAATTTAATTGATTGAAACTGAATTCTGTTTAGGTAAAGCATTCCTATAGCACTTGTCGATAGTTCGACAAAGATACGACATTACTATGGGACGTCTAGTAGCATGTAATCTGTATCAATAGACCAATAAAAACCCACATGAAATTGACACTTCACTCATTGTGATAAAGATGATTTTACATAAAAAAACTTGTCTGTCAGGCATCAGATATCTTCCCACCCAAGTGGTGAAATGAAGCCTAAACGCATTGGGAGGATGTTTAAGATATTTTATTTGTGTTAATAGATAACCATTGTAATATAAGATGGACTATGACAATGTATCTTTAGGTATCGTTCGGTTTGAATTACATTAAGATTGGATCTTAATGCATTTAGTCAATTTATTATTGTCAAGTAAAGGCTTGATTACGATCATAAAAATGTATAGGATAATTCTAGAATGGTAGATATTAAAGATGGCATTTTCACTTGTCCATTTATGTAGCTATTTATTCATTTAAATTATTAATATAGAAAATACATTAGGAGACATCCTTAAGAAAGCTGAGTTGCCTAGTGACCATAAGCATAGAGCTTGTATGAAGAGAATTGTGGATGTGAAGGAAGCGAGTTTGTTGTGTTAAGACCGTGGCAAGTGGCGCTCCATTATCTCTGCCTATTCCTGTGGGAAAAAGCTGTGACAATTTGATTGATTGAAAATACATTAATTTCAATGAATCAAATTGTCACGCCTCATTTACACAGGAATAGGCGCCACTTCCCCTGATACTGACACAACTCCCTCGCTTCCTTCACATTCACAATTTTCTTAATACAAGCTCTACGGTTATAGGCACTAGGCTACCAAACTTTCTTAAATACAATAATTTAATCAATTATAAAAATTACAACAGACATTCCATTTACATGTATTCTATTAACGCCCGGTTCCTATAATAAACTATCCGTCATTGGTAACAGTAACCATTCGTTGTTCGTAATTCACTGACGCTTGAAAAATAATATTTAAAAAAGGATTAATTTTTTTCATACTTTATGCTAGTAGTTATCGGTAACTTGACTTACGAGGGGTATTTTATAAGAACGGTTATGTACTACGGCTGGTAGATAATTTAACTGTTCGTATCAAAAACAATCCGTTCGACAGATATTGGAACCGGGCGTTAAAAATGCGTTACCATTACATACATTAAAGATATTATATTTAAAAATCATAGTTTAAATTAAACCAACAATAAATTTAATTTATTCCTATCAATATAATAAAATTAAAAGCAAATATTTAATAATGAATACATATTAGGTAAATATTATCAGACGGAAAATATTGGCATTTATTTGTAAGAAGTTAAAATTAGAATGATATCAATAAACATACAATTTTATTATAATTTTAATATAATGGCCAACTAAACTGAATGTGAAGATATGAGTGATGTTCACTTCACCTAAAAATCCAGCGCCGTCGACTGAAAAAGTTTGGTTATAATTGAGTTTTTTTTTATTGTGACACGACCGCCTGATGATGGATGAGAGGAGGTCCAAGAGTAACGACTGCCCCAGTCGCCGTCACTATGCCGGCCACTATGTTGTTAGATTGTTATAATAAATATGTAAAATAAATTACCTAATAATAATACAGGGAGATCTAGCAGTAAATGCCATAGTAAGTTATGTCGTCGGGACTGCATCGTAGCGGTTGGCTGTGGTTTGTTCTGGTCACGTTCTGCACTCTGCAACAAATGTTAAATATATCAAATATCAAATTTATATACTCATAATATATTATAACTAAACAAGTACCTATAACTACATGTCGAACAAAGTATGCGCTTGAGAGATTTGAGCATTATTCATTGAAATAATTCATTTTTGTAACTTAATATATAAGGCGACCGTGGTGTAGTGGCAGTGCAATGGCTATCTAAGCCGAGTGGCACGGGTTCGTAACCACTCACCCATACCAATGTATCTTTGATATATGTACTTTGGTTGTCCTGTTTCTATGATACAAGTAGTACAAGTAGCTTTAGTAGCTTAGTATAGAAACGTATAATAATAAAAAAATCAATCAATTAATCAAATTGTCACGTCTTTTTCTCACGGAGATAGGCAGAGACAATGGAGCGCCACTTGCCACGATCCTGACACAACTTCCTCGCTTCCTTCACATCCATAATTCTCCGCATATAAGCTTATTATTTTAAACAATATATTATTTTAAATAAAATTATAAAACAAAGGCATAGAGACGGCGACTGAAGCAATCGTACGTTGATTCGTTATTTTCAGTCGTCGGCGCTCTTGGACTTCCCCTAGCTTACTATCAGGCAAGTCGAGGTAGATGTCGAGTCTTAATCAATCAATCAAATTGTTCAGCCCTTTTTCCAAAGGAATAGGCAGTCTTAATAATGATTAAAAAAACAACTTAAAAAAAACTATATTGACGTGTAAAAATAGATGTTAAAATGTATTTTAAAATGCCGTTTTATCTATAAAATTATACACAAATCAAACTTAACCCAGTCTTACTAATAACAATGAATTAAACAAATTTTATGCGGCTTACTATCGCGTTTATTTTGGTTTAGATTTTACATTTTTTTATTATTCCGACGTTTCGAGAGCTTTGCAGCCATCGTGGTCACGGAGAGACGAAGAGGTGTTGGTCGTCCTATTGGTTGATGCTGTTATTGTTTCCAAAACTACCCCGTTTGATATTTTGTTTTTTGCGACGCGATAGCCGCATAAAATTTGTTTAATTCATTAATCAATGTTCGCGCAAAATCTAAGAAAATACTACTAATAACAACTTAAATGCTCTATACACCCGGAAATCTAATCGCAAAACTTTGATATAAATAAATTAATTTGAATCGTAATTAATTTTCCTTAGCTAGCATAAATAAAAAAATGTTTCGCATTTAGGAAGCAAGGGGTAGAGCTGCTGAAACTGCTTTATCTAAATAACATGTATTTAACTGTACTACTGGTTCAAAACAACTTGCCGGTTACAATGTATCTTTGATAAATGCACTTTAGTCGTCGTGTGTCTATGATACATATGATATACGCTTAGTATATAATTAAATTTGTCTCGTACCATCTATCCAAAGCAGTATTTTTATTATTACATTTCTATATTAAGCTACTAAAGTGCTTGTATCATAAAAACAGGACCACCAAAATACATATCAAAGATACTTTGTTTCAAACCCGTATTCTGCACTACACCCCGGTACTTGCAAGGACAGTGCCAAGGAATTTGTATAAAATATTCATTAGTTTCGCGTTAACGTTTAAATATTAACAGTAGGCGTTTAGAATGTCTCGTAAGTAATTGTCAGGTCTAACCTAAATTCTTTCGCGTACATGGCTCTAAAGTAGACATCCTAGATCTATGATAGTTTTGCTGTTTGTATTTTAAGTTAGGAAAAAGAGTGATTGTTTATAAAATAGATTCATTTAAATGCCCAATGCCACATAGGTTTGCCTAGTCTTAATTTTCAATGTGATAAGCCGAGACAATAGAGCGCCACTGTCCACGATCCAAACTCTGTCACTTCCTTCACATTCACAATTCTCTTCATACAAGCTCTATGGTTATGGGCACTAGGCAACCCGGCTTTCTTGAGGATGTCTCCGATTTGGTCGGCAAACACCCTCCTGGGCCTGCCTCGTTTAACGCATCCATTCACATGAGATTTATAAAATATATTTAATTAATCAAATTATCACGGCGTAATTCCTATAGGAGTTAACAGAGACAGTGGATCAATAGTCCACAGTCTCATGAAAATTAATTTGAATGAAAGGAATTGTGGATGTCAGGGAATTTTATTGGATTTTTAAAGCGAAGCGTCATAATGTACTTTTGGCTGGTATAGAGACAGCTAAAGAGGCAACTGTAACTAAATAGTTTTTTTCAGTCGCCGGCGCTCTTGTACTATCAGGCAAGTCGAAGTTAGATGCCGAGTCTCAATAAAGAAACAGATGATTTTTTATTCACATTTCTATACTAAGCTACTAAAATGCTTGTATCATAGAAACAGAACAACTAAAGTACATATATATTGGTACCGGTTGGTGGTTTTGAACTCGTGCTCTCGGTTTGTGCAACCATTGCACTACTACTACACCACGGTCGCCTCTCTCTCGCAAATCTCGTTTTATTTTCTATAACACAAACTAAGAAACGTGTAAAAATAATTTGAATAATTACCGCACATAAATTAAATTCAACAATAGAAATCAATTAGCAGCCATTTGCAAATATTATATTATATAGCTGCAATCCGAACGATCATTGCATATTAATAAGATGTCAGGTACTGTCATGCCAATTGTTTGATAAGTCCCACCTGTTTGCCTTAATTGGGATGCGAAACTACCTAACAATGGATGTGTTAAGTCGGGTACAGACTTCGCGCGACAAGACGTCAAACGAACATCGTTACAGGTAGGGTTAAGAATGCTTGGAATTCTGGGATTCTCCCGGAAAACGTCTGAAACATCAGTGTGCACAAATACAATGATTACAATTTGACAAGAGGCGTGGAAGAACGGTTTAGCGATTGGTTTGTTGCGCGTAAAGTCCGGGTTTGATTTCCGGTCGGAGCAAATATTTGTTTCATAGCTTTTATTTTTAATATTCAATAATTATATTAAATATTGCAAATGTTTGTTAATTAAAAAGAGGCGGATATTTGCTTCGGGTCTGGTTATCTAAAAGTGGTAGGCAGTGGTACCACCACTTACAAGTATACAGACCGTGAAGTGATTATTTGGTTACGTTTCGGGATCAGCTTGTAAGTTGCCGGTTCCATCTAGGCCGGCATAGTGGATGTGATTGCTACTCACAGTTATTGAATTATAGTAGCAGTGACATTCATTCATGGACCACACTTCGGCTTAACATCAAGCGGGGTGCTGTCATATGTCGAGTCACAATAAAGAAAAAGATTATATCGTTTATAATCCAAAGGTATTAATTACAAACTGCTCGCAGTGTAAAATAATACAACTTTAAATCAAATATATTTGATTTTTAATAATTTCCCGGTTTAATGATCAACTGAGTTGGCAACCCTAGTTAGGGCAGCTGCACATTAGAGCAGCAAGCGTATAGTCAACGCTGTACAGTATTTTCTTCTCAACATATAACGCTTGAAGGATTTGCGGCGTTAATCCTTCAACTAAAGCGAAAATGGTGCTATGTCTTCTGATACATGGTGGTTGCGAAAATTTCAAAATATCCAAATAATTAATTAATAGTAGAGAAAAGTTTCAGTCGTATTATAGGATGCTGCCAATCATTGCAGTAGATGATCAGTAAGAGGAGGATTTTGTTCAACTTCTTTAATAAATTCTAAATTGTCTTTTATTTTAAACAAATGATACCTGAATTAATTAAACAAATTTTATGCGGCTTACTATCGCGTTTATTTTGGTTTTGATTTTTCATTTTTTTATTATTCGACGTTTCGAGAGCTTTGATAGATATATATATATACATTTCATTTCTATACTAAGCTACTAAAATGATATCATAGAAACAGTATTATAGAAACAGGAAGACCAAAGTACCTATATCAAAGATCATTGGCTGGTACCATAGGTACTTTGGTCTTTCTGAGTGGTTTTGAACACATGCTTTCAATTTGCGTAACCATTGCACTGCCACTACACCACGGTCGCCTTATACCCCTATCATTCCATATGCGTAAATCAAACTCAATATTTAACAAAGAAGCATATATACAAATAAAGCTTATCAAAGACATAAATGCATAATAATTAATTATTATTGTAAAACATCAAAAGAGCGGCCATATCTTCACGGGCGCTATACAAACAGGCGGGGTCAAATAAGGTGAACGAACGTACTTCGCTCTGTTTCATTACAACTATCAGCCGGTTGTATCAAAAATTATAATATACAAATTTGTAAAAAGTATCGTATAAGTAAAAGAAAAATGGGTTGCACCACTCTTTAACTTCACATTTTACATTTACGTTTAACGGATATTTTATACAGAGCTAAAGGACATCATTCATTTTGGGTTTCTAGGTACTACTTTTGTTATTTCTAATGATAAAAACATATATAAATGGTAGTTTCGATATAAAATTCTTAACAACACAATTCACGATTTTGTACTAGTAAAAACATGGAATAATTATAAAGTAAAACTAAATTCGTAAACTTTTTTGGTACAACCGGCTGTATGCCTAATTTATTACACCGATTTTAATGTTTAAAACCGATCTAATACCAAATTGATTGTCATTTATATTGTTTATGGATTTAGATGTATTATAAATATTGTGGTTAGTGTTTTGCAATACATTATATATATATATATATTGCTCGTCCCATTTCAGTTTTATTATTTTTGTCGGAAATTGACGAAGGGAATCTATAAATCTCATTTGGATGGATGCGTTGAACACGGCAGACTCAGGAGGGTGTTTTCCAAACGGATTGGAGACATCCTCAAGAAAACTTGGTTACCTAATGCCTATAATGGTGTGATTTCGTCGGCGACTACAGACCGCAGACTGCACTACTGGTTTGTATGAGATTGATTCCGGTGCAAGACGCCGCATTAATATTGTTTCCAAACATCCGTAGAGCTTGTATGAAGAGAATTGTGGATGTAAGGGAAGCGAAGGAGTTGTGTCAGAATAGTGGCAAATGGCGCTTCATTGTCTCTGCCTATCCCTGTGGGAAAAGACGTGACAATTTGATTGATTGATAGAATTAAGGTAGAAAAATCACATAGAATTCCTAAACAAGACAACATTTTCTGCAAATATTAAATACAATAATAATATCTAATGTAATTTATGAATTTTGAATATATTATATTTTTTATACTAGCAGTTAGTACCCGCCACTTGATAGGAGGAAAGAAACAGTAAAAGATTAGATAGACTACTTTATCTCTGCCTATCTTTGTGTAATTGAAGCGTAACAGGATCATAAGTTAGCGTGTAGATCTCTATATTAGCGCCATCTATTGGACCAAAAGTTTATAGTACATCGATGTTATAGTATAACTTCGCGCAATAGCAAGGTAATAAGTTGACGAAACTTTGTGGCAATGGGACAATACGAACAAACAAATATAAATACATACGAAAAATGATATATTAATTTTTTTTAGATTTTGCCCGAACATCGATTAATGAATTAAACAAATTTTATACGGCTTACTATCTCTTAGTGACCACGATGGCTGCAAACCTCTCGAAATATAGACATAATAAAAAAATGTAAAATCATTAGCCAAAAATAAACGCGGTAGTAAGCCGTGTAAAATTTGTTTAGTTTATTAGATATGTTATACAAATACTTATAAATAAATAAACACGGTAATGTAACTATACAAAGAAATATAATTTGTTTAATAATTCTTAAACAAAGATAAAAATTTGTTTTATTTTAATATTTATCTCTTACATCATACTGTCATAGCTTATCAATAAAAAAGAAGTGTATTATAGATACAACGTATTACTGATTAACATTAAAATTCGTGAACTTGTTGATAAATTATTCAGACTCTATGTTTTTTGTAAATAATATTATATATAATTATATATCTACCAAAACATACGTATTAGTATGTTAAATATATGTATTAGTATTTTCTTAGATTTTGCGCGGAAATTTAAATTAAAAATTCTTTACATTATTATCAAATTTTTACATTATAAATCTGTGAATTGAAAGTCCCTGTACTAGGTCTGCGTGAGAATTAAACAATATTTTTGCGGCTTACTATCGCGTTTATTTTGGTTTTGATATTACATTTTTTTTATTATTACAACGTTTCGAGAGCTTTGCAGTCATCGTGGTCACGGAGAGACTGAGGTATTGGTCGTTTTATTAGTTGACGCGATAGTAACCCGCATAAAATTTGTTTAATTCATATACTTAAGTATTTTTTAGGAATTGGAAGTGTGATGAAGATATTGAGAGAAGAGTGCAAAAGGATATAAACTTGTATGCAATGTCCTCTTTCAAACAATCAATCAAATGAAATCATTTATTTATTAAACAGATAAAATTAAAAGTATTTATTACTTTAATATTGACTATCATTAAAGTATAAATAACAAAATATGTCCACAGGGAGCGCCACATGCCACGATCCTGACACAACTCCCTCGCTTCTCTTACATTCACAATTCTCTTTCAACTTATATTTTATTAGACTTTATTATGGAATCTCATAATTATTGTAGCCTTGAGGAATTAGTGTTGCAGACTTCATTCTGGTTAGCACTGGATCACTAACGATTCAAATAAAAGCAATGTTGTTACAGCTCCAAATAACGCAAAGGACATCATTCATTTTGTATGCGGACTTAGGCTTAATTGTATTAACAGTTGCATATACATTTTAAAATAGTTTTATGTACGAATATTACAATGTAATTGGAATATATCCTTTATTTTGCATAGTTTAGGTGTTCAAAGTAGAACTGTTTTTATGGCGTGTCTTCGTGATTGACAGACGATACAAAATCCATATCTTATTGTGATTTAGGATTGTACCTGACAAAACTCCCTTGATTCCCTCACATTCACAATTCTCTTCAAGCTCTACGCTTATGGACACTAGGAAACCCAGCTTTCTTTAAAGATGTCTCCGATTTGTTAGGAAAACACCCTCCTGGGTCTGCCTCATTTAACACCTTCAATCACATCAGATTTATGAACTCTTTTTGGCAATCTACTTTCACTCATTCTTTCTATGTGCCCAAACCATCGAAGCATTCCTTTGTCAATCCATCAATCAATCTTTTTTTTTTATTACATTTGGTCGCGTTGCGATCCCTATCTTGTATTGCTCCCAGCTTGTAAGTTGCCGGTTCCAACTAGGTCGGCATAGTGGATTGCTACTTACAGTTATTGGATTGTAGTAGCAATGACATCCATTTATGGACTACACTCCAGCTTAACATCGAGCGGGGTACCGTCATATCTCGAGTCACAATAAAAATTTAAAAAACATATTTTGTATGCTTTGATAAATTTTCCCCCTCAAAACCTTGGATTACTCAAGTAGACCGTGAAAACACCCTAAAGCCGGTATGGTGACGGTAAGCGATCGTTGTACTTCCCTCCTCGTTAGGGCTCATGACCCCATGAAGGTCAAATTAAACAAATTATGTATCCTTTCAAAGATCAATATTATATAATGAATATATAATATTGCTATGAAAGAGTGGTAGGCAGTGGTACCCAGTCTGCCGATCCGGGGTAGTACCACCACTTACAAGTATACAGATCGTGAAGTGTTTTTTTTATTGTGACTCGACATATGATAGCACCTCGCTTGATGTTAAGCCCGAGTGTGGTCCATGAATGGATATCACTGCTACAACAATTCAATAACTGTAAGTAGCAGTCACATCCACTATGCCGGCCTAGTCGGAACCTGCAACTTGCAAACTGATTCCGAAACGCGACAAAATCACTTCACGATCTGTATACTTTTAAGTGGTGGTACTACCCCGGATCGGCAGACTGGGATTTAGTCACGTTTTGGGTTTAGCTTGTCAGTTACCAGTTTCAACTAGGCCGCCATAGTGGATGTGACGCTCGCCGAATAATTACAAGATATTCGCCAACAATGTGACGCAAAAACCGAAAGTAATAAAATTCATAGAAAGTAAATAATAAAAGCAAATGAATCGTGTTTATGAGATTGTAATGAAATGTAACTTGAACGGAATAGTATCACGAAATTGGTTGTAATGATGCTTATGAAAGACACATATCCAAGTAAGAATAAATCTATAATAAGAATAACTTATTTGATTTGTTTACCACTCTTTTAGGGCGACCGTATAAAATGGCACAGCGGGGTTAGGTTGGGCAAGTAAAAACGATTATCGTCTCTCGTCGGCGATTGTCAAAATAATAAAAGCTAGGCTAAATCCAATAAAACGAGACTATTAATTGTTGTGGCGAATATCGTCTGTGCGACGATACGTTTGATCATTATCATCAATAGTTTCATTTTGGTTGATTTAGTCTAACTTTTATTTTTTGCCAAACATTGACGAGAGACGATTATCGTTTTTACTTGCCCAACCTAACCCCGCAGGAGGGTGTTTTCCGATCAAATCGGAGACATTCTCAAGAAAGCTAGGTTGCCTAGTGCCCATACCCGCAGAGCTTGTATGAGGAGAATTGTGGATGTGAAGAAAGCAGAGAGTTGTGTCAGGATCGTGGCAAATGTCGCTCCATTGTCTCTGCCTATTCCCGTGGGAAAAAGGAAAGACAATTTGATTTTTTTTATTGATTTGATAAATAGGTTTGGTAAAATGATAAATGGTAAAAATTTATTGATATACGACTATGTACTTTGGTTGCCCAGTTTCTATGATACAAGCATATTTAGTATCTATATATAGAAACCTAAATAAATAAAAATACACACACAGTAGATAAATAAGCGTTCAATCAATCAAATTGTCACGCCCTTTTCCCACGGGGATAGTCAGAGACAATGGAGCGCCACTTGTCACGATCCTCACACAACTGCCTCGCTTTCTTCACATCCACAATTATCTTCATACAAGCTCTATGGTCAATAAAAACACTAAATACACAGCTTGCAAAATATCGCCCATATGTATATCGCCCCAGGGGTGACGACAGATGAGCGGCATTGGTTCTATTCCCGGTCGGTACAAAAATTTGTTTCATAGCTTTTATTTGTAATATTTAATAATTAGATTAAATATTTGTATATTTGATATTATTTAAAAAGGGCGGCTATTATTAAAGATCGTAAAATGACTTAGTAGCGTTTCGGAATGTACTCGTAAGTAGTAAATGGCCACGCCTGTCGTCAAAAACATTCACAATAATAAAAACATATAAATAGTTTTAATTATCATTTAAAGTGAGTTACAACAATGACAGTAGTTAGTATCCGTTTAGTGAAATGACAGTTTACTTCATCTATTATTCATAAGGCACACACCGTTCCGTATAATGCTTTCATAAGTTTCTTTGGCGCACAATACGGCTGAATAAACACACTATAGTTATCCATCTAGTAGCAAATTAGTTCCCCCGTTACTATAAAATATTATTGTTTTTTTAAGCTCTGCCAAGTATCCTTCTCGATAACTAGACTAACAGCCGGTTGTACCAAAAATTGTAATTTACGAATTCGTAAAAATTTACGAAAAAGTAGAAGAAAAAAACAAAAATGGGATATGTTGTGTGTGACGTGTATGTTGTCTGAAAACACACACACAACATACACGAGAGAGTGTTGCAACCCATTTTTGCTTTTTTTTCTACTTATTCGTACCTTTTTACGAATTCGTAAATTACAATTTTTGGTACAACCGGCTGTTAGTCACCTTACGGGTAGTGGTGGTACAGACTGGGCACCACTGCCTACTACTCTTTAACAACCAGACCCGGAGCAAATATCCGCCTCTTTTTTGTTATTAACAAAACTTTGTAATACATAAACTAATTATTACATATTACAAATATTTGCAACGGGAATCGAACTCGGGACTGTACGCGTAAAGCACTGGTATACTAACCGCGCCACGCCTGTCGTCAATGCTCTTTGGTTATAAGGACTGCGGATTTATATATTGGAGGCGAATGGAAAGATGGTCAATCAATCAAATTGCAACACTTTTTTTTTACAGGGATAGGCAGAGACAACGATGATTTCACGATCGAATCGGTAAAATGATTGAATAAGCGGGGATCGCATACAAATAATGCAAATAAAAAAACTTTTTTTAATGTGACTCTATTTTTGACCTCAACATGCCTGATGATAAGCATGATGGAGAACCAAGAGTGGCGACGACTGAAAAAAACCGATTCAGTTCACGGCTACCTCAGTCACTATGCCGGCCAAAAACAAAACGTATGAGCTTGAAAGTAAAAAAAACGATAGACATTTAAGGCGACCGTGGTCTACGCAAACCGAGAGCACGAGTTCGAGACCACCCACCGGTACCAATGTATCTTTGTTATATGTACTTTGGTTGTCCTGTTTCTATAATACAAGCACTTTAGTAGCTTAGTATAGAATTGTGAATAAAATAAAAAATGAATTCATAGCAAATCGTGCGGCGCCTGTACACTATGTAATTATAGACAGCGTGCCTGCAATTATAGTAATTAATGTTGCGGGTAAACGTTGTGTACATGCATCACGATCACGAATCCCAGATTAAGCGGGGTGTATTAGGAATGATTTAATACTATCTTTAAAGGTGCAATTTACTTTGACATATAACTGCAATTTCGATTGCGCTATCCTTGAGATTTAAAATGAATTCTTTAGAGAAGTAAAAGATTTTTTGCAGCTTACTATCACGGCCCATTAGTTAAAACACGCATAAGTCCCGGGTTCGGTTCCCGAGCAGATTTATTTTTATTATTACGTTATATTTTGTTCATTAAATTAATATCAATCAATCATATTGTTATTACTTTTTCCCACAAGAGTAAACAGAGACAATGGAGCGCCACTTACCACGATCCTCACACAACTCCCTCACTTCCTTCACATCCACAATTCTCTTTATACAAGCTCTATAATCTACTCCATAATCTACGATTATGGGCAATAGGCAACCCAGCCATGGCCTATTAATCCGGACAGACTGATTGTTTTTCACAGATTTTACTATAACAATCAATCAATTAAATTATCACGCCTTTTCCCACAGGCATAGGCAGAGACAATGGAATGCCACTTGCCACGATCCTGGCACAATTCTCTTCATACAAGCTCTATGGTTTTGGGCACTAGGCAACTTACCTTTCTTGAGGATGTCTCCGCTTTGTCTACTACATCATTAAGGCATTAAGCCTACTCTTCCGTTCAGATCCGTTGACGTTATATATACATACTAATATATGATATATATTTTACTTTTCTATGCTAAGCTACTAAGTATTTTTGTATCATAAAAACCGGCAAGTGGTTTCGAACCGGGGTCTCTTAGTTTACGTCATACCACTACATCACGCTTTAAATAAAACTTTAACGTTGATATTTTATTCAGCAAGACTAGCTATTATTAAAGAAAGCTCAACTTATCCAGCTTCAAATGTCTATATTTAAACCAGACCATAATAGTTGCAGCGGATGTATGAGCTAAAATGGTACTACCTACGTCATACATATGACCTATATTCTATTATGCATTATAGGGGAGAGTCGGTAGGCCCCGGACGCTACAACTAATTTCATTCCAATTAGCAAACGATTAAATTTAGGTATTGATTTTGAAACCTAAAATAAATAAGATATTTAGTAAGAAAATTAGTAAAGAAATTAGTAAGAAAAATAATTTAGGTAGACATTTTTAAGTGGGTTGAAATATGACAAATCCCGTCTTATATTAATCTGGAGTGCGGTAAATAGTGTGCACTATACCGGCCTAGAGAATAATTAACGCACATCGGTCGGTCGTTGCTTATGACGCGACTGCTCCGACCAATTCGTGCTCGCTCGCGTCGCTCTTCTTCTAACCTATCCTATCATTTCTACGTGCAGTTCTTTCACGCAATGTGCGACAGTGATTTTATTTACTTATATTTCATTACTTAATTATACAATTCTCGTACTGTAATAATAAAAATAGACAAACGTCAACAAATAAATAATAACACGAAAATATTTAAAATTGTGTTACAACCATAGAGGTTGCAGAACGAGAATTGTGGATATGAGGGAATGTCTAAAGTGGCACTCTATCATCGCTGTCAATTTCTGTTGGCAATTAATTGAAATGTATCGCAGAAAATTGTTTGCAGAGATTCGCTGCGAACGTTTGTGGTGGAGTCACATTATTTATCTAGAAGTACTTGGTTGTCAGACCTTAGTGTCCGAGGCAACCCTACTTTCCCCTACATGAATTATAAGATTAACTAAGTGATTTATATTTATTTAAAGAGCAATAAAATGCAATAAAAGGGAGTGGGTTCGATTCCGGTCCGCAATAGTTGTGTATGGATAATTTTCATGTTAAGAAATTATTGCTTGTTTCCTCTGAGACTGTAAAGGTGACCGTGGTGTAGTGGTAGCCCAATCAATGATCACGGAAACCGAGAGCACGATTCAAAACCACTTGCCGATACCAATGTATTTTTTAAATAATGTATTTTGGTCGTCCTGTTTCTATGATACAAAGATATACACTCTATATTTCTATATACCATTTTCGTATATAAAAGTCATGGGAACAGTGGTCCTAATTAAGTAGTAAAAAAATAATTATGATAAGGCGCTGTGACAGATACTTTTCAAAGTTTTCTTTAACTATACTAATTTCAGCGTTTAGAGTTGAAATTTACTAATTTAAAAATACTTTTTCATTTTTTGTTTTTAATATTTTAAATCCTTGATAATCTTATTTAGAATTGAAAAATTAATTGCACTCCTTATTATCTAATTCTCTATCGTGGACGTATCCTTGCTCACCATTTTTTTTACTTTTGTACACTAACCTAATTAAAATTGCGACCGCACAAAAACATTAAAAATAAGCTCATTGAAACTCACTGTTCGAATGAATAAAAGTTATTTTTTGACACTAACAGCGACCGCGTAATTTTTTGACGCTAACAGCGACCGCGTAACTTTTTGACAAATGTGAATGAATATCATTGTCATTTCCATTGAAGTTGCGCGGTCGGCCTCCTAGCCGAATTATTAATCATTCCAAATATCTATTAATCATCAAGTTCTACAAATAGATTTGGAACAACACGTGCATTGTTCCTAATTAATGCACTAACTATAGTCTACTTTAATGTTTGTTGTTCTTTAGGAAATTCCATTGCCTTACGGCTTGCAGGAATCTCTAGTTAATTTTAATATTCATTAAATCTATAATGTATATATACTTCCAAGTATATATACATTATATATATATATACATGTGTGTGTGTGTATATACTTGTGATACTTGTATGTAGTTTGTAGTATATTTGCGCCCTGCCCATAATTTCTCATCATATCAAAGGTTAGTTGTTAGAGAATGCCTAATAGGGCATTAAACTCGCCTTATGTACCTATTTTTAAGCATAAGCATTTTGGTGCAATAGACTTAAATAAATAAATAAATCTTACGAATTTTTATTTAATGGTGACATTTAAATGAAAATTCAAAAGCACCGCGACTGGAAAACACGTTTGATTTTATGGATATCTCAGTCACCGTTACTACCCTTCCGCCGCGCCGCTCAAAGGCTTTTTCACGCTTCACTTTAAGGAACTTCCATATAGGAAGCATATAGGATGGAGAGAACACATGGCCTGGTAAATTATTCCACCACTTATCGATTGTTCTACGAATAAACGACAATTAAATAGGCTTATAATAATAATCTATTACAATTTCTTCAAGCGATGCGTGAAGTAGCACCTTTGGCCAGCATAGCGACGGCGACTAAGGCTGCCGTGAACAAACTCAGTTTTCTAAGTCGTCGTCACTCTTGGACCTCCTCTTGCTTATCATCAGGCGGGACGAGGTCAGATGTCGTGTCACAATAAATAAAAATCAATAAATGTAACGTTTTAGGCACAAAATAATATACATTTCTTGGAATTCGTTATCAAATTAAACTGGATTTCTGGCAGCATTGTTTTATTGTTGATATCAATAACAAAGAAATTATTCATAGTTGTTATTATCATACTTATCTAATGTTTTTTTAAATGTTTATGACTTTTTTAGGAGTGATAGGCAAACAGTTGGTGGTTCTTTGTCCAGTCTGTCGATCTGGGGTACACTTTTATTTGTGATGCCTGGAATTTTCTTTTATTATCTTTGTTCAACCAAATGAAGAGAATTGTGGATGTGAAGGAAGCGAGGGAGTTGTGTCAGGATCGTGGTAAGTGGCGCTACATTGTCTCTGCCTATCCCCAGTAATTGATATTTTTAGAAAAAAAACTTTTTCTTTTATTATGTTACTACATCTGACCTCGACACGCCTGATGATAAGCAAGAGGAGGCCCAAGAGTGTCAACGACTGAAAAAAACGAATCAGTTCACGGCCTCAGCCGCCATCACTATGCCTTTTAGCATAATAAAAACATACCTGAGGTAAGGCAGCTCATCCATTTATCAGTCGTTTGAGTTCTTGGGCCTCCCTTCGCTTACCATCAGGCTGTCAGAAGTCGAGTCACATTAAAAAACCCTCTTGGAATTTTTAAGCCCCTTAACAACTTTATTACGAACAACAGTAGTAACTTAAAACCGTAATAAAATTCTATTTAACCTATCAACAGTGATTCGTTTTAATACCACACTAAAACACCATATCGGGCCTCGCAGACACAAATCCTAACTATAAGTGTATAGACAATATAGTCAAAAGACGTTACATAGAAGAGCAAACTTACTAAACTATGTCGTTAAGACAATAAGTGCAGTCGATCTAATGACGTCACAATCAAATGAGAGTTCAATCTAGGTAATGTCAAAGTTATTTATGGGAACGAAAGGACTCTCGATCGATTCATAAATCCTTTTGAATCGATTGACACCTTGATTATCATGTCATTAAATATGCAATAATTTGACGCTTCTGTGACAATAAGACACTCCTACGCAATTGGAGGAACGGGGCAATCAGTTCCTCCAATTAAACTTAATAATTAGCAAATAAAATGCCTTACCCGCTTATGTGTTCTCCCTATTCAATAACCTTTGATCCTTTAGGTGTGAAAAGCACCTTTCGCCGGCATAGTGAAGGCGACTAAAGCAACCGTAAACTAAGCCGTTTTTTTTTCAATTAATAACGCTCTTATATTTCCAGGACAGATGATTGACATAAAAGAAATCCCGGTGATTTGGTGAGATGTCTCTTCACTCTATACTTAAAAAAGCATGTTCCATTCCCTAATTCAAATGTTTTGGGTGTACATACAGAAATGTCTACATAGTTGTCATAAAGCAAAGTCTATTAGTTTGTGGTCTGTGCATAAGCATTAACCAGTAGCCGAGTGTTAATTTGATACCAAGAGGGTCTTCCTATCATTAAAATTAATATTTAAAATAATTTGGTACTTTATGCAATTGTTATAAGGTTCGTTTCAGAATGGAGATAAAACAAATAGTCATGGCTTTAAAAGGTACGTTTTACACTACAGGATAAGTTAATGTTTTATTTGACGCAATTGTTGCTCTGTTATGGAGGCTAATTTCACTAAAGAGAAGCCTAACTTAGAAATTAACTTTACGCAAAGGGCCCCTATTATGTGGTATTGGGCTGCGAATCTTAGGCTCGTCCTACACTGGCGGTTCTCCCGCCGCGGGAATTCGCTCGACATAGCTGCTGCCGACCATAAAACTACACGGAACGCGGTTTATCTCTGTCTTTTGTTTATTTCAACATGGATCCGCTAATGATAACTGCGCTTGCAGCTCTATTATTAATATAATTATTAAAAAATAAAGTAAAATAAAGACTCGCACAAGGTCCTATGCAGAATGACACTATAGCGGGAAAACGCCGTGTAGTTTGAAGCGCCAGTTTTATTAGCGGCAGTTTGACGCTGCATGCGGCGCTCGTATTTCCCCCGCTTGTGAACCTGTAGTCGCGTTTCGGGATCAGATTGTAAGTTGCCGGTTCCAACTAGGCCGGCATAGTTGATGTGACTGCTACTTACAGTAATTGAATTGTAGTGGCAGCCACTCCAGCGTAACATCAGGAGGGGTGGGGTATCAAGTCACAATAAAAAAATATAATACTCTGTGTTGTATGTACCTAATCTTAAATTTAATGTTCCTATTTAGTATAATACGAGCGTGGATTGCTAAGTGTCATCCAACGTTCCCCCCAACGCAGCTGGTCGGATGCACTTGACGAAGTATGACGTACTTTTACAGCTGGGAAATAAGTTTACTAAAAGTGGGTAATTAGGAATTTTAATAGCTAAATTTTAAATATTATGATTTGTAGTATTTTCTTAGATTTAGCGCGAACATTGATTAATGAATTAAACAAATTTTATGCGGCTTACTATCGCGTTTATTTTGTTTTTGATTTTATATTTTTTATTATTTCGACGTTCAAAATCAAAAATTATGTTTCGTTAAAAATCAAATCACGTCCAAAAAAAAAAACAAAATAAACGCGATAGTAAGCCGCATATTTGTTTAATTCATAAAATTGTCCTTTATTAGAATAGTTTACAAGATATCAACCGTGGTGTAGTGGCAGTGCAATGATTACGCAAACCGAGAACACAGGTACAACTTGCGGGTACCAATGTATCTGGTTGTCTTGTTTCTTCAGTACCTTAGTATAGAAAAGTTTAAAAAAAAACGTTGAGCAAGGATACGTCCGAGAGTGCCGGCCTAATAAGTTATTTAAAATGAGTTACAAATAATATTTCTTGCAGTTCTTTATCTTGCTTGAATTGGATTCAGTGGCGTAGCGTAGCGAGGGCGGAGGGTGCGGCCCACCCCGGGCGGCACATTTAGGGGGCGGAAAAATTTATAAAAACGGAAATAAATCGTTAAAATTTAAACCTGAAATTCATATTTTTGTTGTACCTATGATTGAAACTCCTAAATAAGGGGGCGGCAATTTTTTTTCCGCCCCGGGCGGCTGACTTTCACGCTACGTCACTGATTGGATTGCCTTGGATTGGGCTGAAATCTTAAAATAAAAACGCGTGAAAGCTATTTAAATTCAAGAGACGCAGTATTGTTATCAATTCCCTAATCACCTTTAAAGGTTAACTAATGACTATTGCATTAAAAAGTAGGTAGGTACTTTAGGTAACACTAATTTTAAAAGTATTTTAAGTGGGTGACACCTAATGTTATTTCGGTACTTCATGTGTGAACCAATTTCCGATAAAAATGTAGAAAAAGGAAGTTGATTACATTACAATGTTGTAAAGGTACTTTATGATATAATAAAAAACTTGTTTTATTTCTTATTTCCTTATGCGATTTCTAAATCGGCTATCGCGCCTCTATTTGCAACTTTTACAGGTATAGGTAGGGAAGACATCTTTGTACCTTTTATTTTAATGGGAATCTTATCGAATTCAATCAATTAATCAAATTGTCACGCCTTTATCCCACAGGGATAGGTAGATACAATGGAGCGCCATCGCCACGATCCTGAACAGACAACCTCGTTTCTCTCACATCCACAATTCTCTTCATACAAGCTCTACAGTTATGGACACTAATCACCCCAGCCTTTAAAGGATGTCTCCGATTTGGTCGACCAAAGAGGAGGAGACAGCTGCGCATGTGCTATTAAGTTGCAGTGGCGTAGCCGAAGCGAGACAGAAGTTCCTTGGCAACGCTTACGGAGCTCTGCAGGAACGAGAAGGGTCTCACGCCTTCCAGGGTCTTCAGGCTCCACGAGAGGAAACAGTTGAAGAACGCACAAAGAAGCCGCAGAGGAGCCAAATGCGTAATCGAGTATAATAACAGTAACAACCACAAAACTTGGGTGTTTAGTGGCTATTTGTTTCAAGTGTAAAAAGCAACCGATAATCACCCATTTAATTTTAATGCAATTTAATTTGTTATTGCGTATTAGCTACTATTGCAAGGCAGTGAAAGTGGTGATTTGTTTAAAAACTTTATAGCAATAAATTGATTATAATTAATTAGACAATGTTGTGAATGTGATCTATTGGTTTTGTTATCGCGCGGACTTCGACACTTAATTTATTAGCAGATGTTAATTTTGCTTATGATTTATCGAACACATTTTGCGCGTATTTTTACAAACATAAATCAATATGTCAAGCTTTAATTCGCACAGAGATAGCAGAGACAATGGAACGCCACTTTTCACAATTTTAACTTAATCGTACTCGTTTTGTTTTCAATGTAGTATACTAAGCTAATAAACGTGATCATAGAAACTGGCCGACCAAAGTACATGTATGTGGGTGGCTCAGATTAATCGCCTTATATCAAAGATACATACAACAGGTTTTGAACCGCGAACTCTTGGTTTGTGAAACTATTTATCTACCACTATGTAGCTTTATCTAATGTCTAGCGTTAAAAATCATAAGTTTATTTTATGTTTTCTTTGTTCAAAATATCGGAGACATTCTCAAAGGAGCAGATGTACGTACCCGCATTACCTATAACAATACGGAATTGTGAAGAATCAAGGGATTTGCCTATGTACCTAGGCCCCTAAACCACACATGTAGTGGGGCCCCATTTTACGGCCAAAATAGATTATTAATTGTTATATATCAAAATTTAAATTAGAATTAGAATATATGTACTTTGGTTGTCCTGTTTCTATGATACAAGCACTTTGGTAGCTTAGTATAGAAATGTATAATAATAAAAAATAATAAAAAAAATTACACATCAATTGTGCCCATTTGTGGTGGAGGGCCCTAATCTATGCTTATATGCGGCGTTGGGAGTTACGTCAGGATCGTCGGTATTGTATCTCCCTATTCCTGTCCGAATAGAGCCGTGATAATTTTGATTAGGTGATTTTCTTATGTTACGATAAATTTATTTCTTCTTTAATTATACTTTGTTTATTATAATATAACCAATAAGATTATATTATAATTTAATTAATTTAATTAGCTTGTTTATTATAATTTAACTTAATTTAATTAGAAGCTAGTTTAGTTAGGTTTTGAAAAAAAGTTTAGATACCGATCTATATTTAAGTAGATTTATTTTTTAAATTTAATTAACAATAATGAATTTATAAACAAAATAAAATTAAAATAACGACACAACAAAGTATAGGGAGAGATAGAGGTGTCCATGATCCGACGCTACCAACGCCTTAGTTGCATTTCTTACATAAGGATTTTTGAATTTTCTTTAACAGCTTATTAAATGGCGGAACATTATCTTTAAAATTGCCCATTTAGGTGTTGGAGAGGTCAAGGCACTAGATAACATTACGACTACAAATAAACACTACACTTTCTTATCGTGAATTCCGTTAACTCAAAATGACATTTAAACTTTTACGTCACTTCCTATTTTAAAAGAAAATCTTTAGGAGATACTGTATAAAGGTTCTTTTATGCACACATAATACACACTGTTCAAAATAAAGTCTACACTACGGAATAGACACCACGTAGTCAGAAAATAGGCCTAATAGGCATTAAACTCGCCTATGTACCTATTTTTTAAAGTTTAATTTGGTGCAATAAAGGATTTAAATAAATAAATAAAAGTAAATAGAAAAATATATACTTAAAATTAGGTTTAAGATAAAGCTATAATGATTTATTAAAATCTTTTAATAAAAAAGGAAGAAAAATATTTACCTACAAATGAAATAATCCCGAACGGCACGATTTAAAAAATTGTGGCAAAAAATAAATTACATTTTTTATGCACTTAAAAAAAGTAAATTCACTGCACTTTTATATTAATTAAATAAACACTACACACAAAACTGTTTCAAAGTTATTTAACTTATACTCGCGAACTTCGATCTGCGATTGTATTTTCGACAGCCAAACGTGCGACCCTCCTCCGCGACGTTAGAAAATCAACTAAAGAAATTTTGTTCCGAGTGGCGAGTCGAGCTAGCGTGCGATTTTGTACTCGTCCGCGTACCGGCCGGTATAAATAAAATAATACAAATAATTCATGTTTATGTTTACTTAGATTAGATTAATAAATCCACTAGATGGTTTTCGTTAAGCTTGCTTGTATCATAGAAACAGGACAACAGGAATACTTCTGTTGTCCAGTGGGGTTAGGTATCTTATATATCTTTATAACATATATCTTTATGTTTTCAACTGGGGTTGACCATTGCACTACCACAATACCACAGACACCTTCGATTGGGTGTTTAATTTTAAGATAATAAATATGTTTCCTAATGATTGGGCTTACGACGATGATATCGATGTTATCGTTATCGTTTTTTTTCTTAGGAATTTGCTACAAATATGCTAGTTGTGTAATTCTATTTTTACTAATTGGATTACTAACTAAATGAAATATTATTTCGTTCGTAGATTTTTTAATACAAGTAATTTAAATATATAAACAAAAGGGACATATCCAAATAAATATATAAACATATTCCTAAATACATAAATCAATCTATAAAAACCTATTTAATCTGGATTACGGCACTAAATTAGAAACAAAATTTAAAATGTGTTGTAAAACTCGTAAAAACGTCTATGTATGAAAATACAATAAATTAAGCAATAAAAGATTTAGTTTGTCTACTCACTAAACGAGGGAGCTTATACTAATTTAGTATCGCTATTCGATACTAGATGGCGCTCACAAAGTTTCATGGCTAGTTGGCGAAGGTTTACTTACCTCGAGTATACCTATTCCAACTAAGCCGGCATAGTGCATGCGACTACTACCACAGTTATATAAATAAGTTTTTTTCGATATTCCAATGCTATTTCTTAAAAAAAATTGTGACGAAAGCATTATAAAATTCACGCGCACCAGACCGGGATTTATTTAATTTTTTATGGCGGAGTGCAGTCCATGAATAGGGGTAACTAGAACCGGCAACTTACAAGCTGATCCTAAAACGCGACTAAGTCATTTCACCCGAATAAGAGACTGGGCATCACTGCCTACCAGTGTAATTAGAAATAGGGAGTCAGGACGATCGATTTGCTTCGATCTTCCTGCTTCCCTGCAAGGCACGGGACAGGCAGAACCCGAGAAATCGTGTAGTGTAAATAATTTCAATAAAAAAGGGCACATCCCACAGTTTATAATCAAATCAAATCAAATTGTCACGCCTTTTTCCCACAGGGATAGGCAGAGACCATGGAGCGCCACTTGCCACGATCCTAACACAACTCCCTCGCTTCCTTCACATTCACAATTCTCTTCATACAAGCTCTATGGTTATGGGCACTAGGCACAGAGAGAAAGGCACTTTCTTGAGAATGTCTATCTATAATTTGGTCGGCAAACACCCTCCTGAGCCTGCCTCGTTTAACGCATCCATTCACATGAGATTTATAAATTCGTAAATAATATTCAAGATCAATTTAATATAGGCATCATTGTTACAATAGATCGTAGTAATAATGATATCTATAGGGAGAGAAGTACAACTCCGAGCTAAAGGCGAGGGTGGCAACAGTGGGGTAGCGTGGGGTTCAGCCGCCCGGGGCGTAAAAAAATTTGCCGCCCCCTTATTTAGGAGTTTCAATCATAGTTACAGCAAATATATGAATCTCAGGTTTAAATTTTATCAATTTATTTTAGTTTTTATAAATTTTGCCGCCCCCTAAATGTGCCGCCCGGGGCAGGCCGCCCCCTCCGCCCCCGCTACGCTATGCCACTGGGTGGCAAACACACACGCAAAATGTGTGTTTGGATACCTTACTTTTCTCCCGTTGTGCGTATACAATTATTTTTACGCCAGGATGAAAAGATTGACTTTTCACCCTTATTTTTTTTTATTATGGGGAGGGGAAAAGTGCCACACTTCTCCTGTAAAATATAATAAGATGTTTGGCCGGCATAGTGACGGCGACTGGTGTAGCCGTTAACTGACTCGTTTTTTTTCAGTCATCATCACTCTTGGACCTCCTCTTGCTTATCATTAGGCGGGTGTCACAATAAAAAAAATTATACTTTTTAAAAATACTTCTTTTAATCATTTTAATAAAGAAACAAAACCTGCCAGCTGACCGCGTAACACAATGACAATAATAATGACAATGATATGACAATGGGATTCGTTTTAACAGTTTAATGAACTTCAAAATTAAAATGCGACCGCTCAACACACTAAGAATCGATGTTCATTTTCATTAACAGTCCCCCTAGCACGGCAAGCCAAGAAGCAAGATAAAGAATTACAAGGAATATTATTGTAACTCATTTTAAATAACTTGAAGTTGAAGTTGAAGTCCCATTGAAGTTGCGCGGTCTGCCCTCTGGTGTTTAAGTTTAAATTTTCGGATGTTATTAGGATTGACTTCGGATGTTATTGAGGATGCTTCGATGGTTTAGGCACATGGAAAGGATGAGTGAAAGTAGATTGACGAAGGAATTTATAAATATCATGTGAATGGATACATTAAACGAGGCAGGCCCAGGAGGGTGTTCGCCGACCAAATTGGAGACATCCACAAGAAAGCTAGGTTGCCTATGCCTAGTGCCCATAACCATAGAGCTTGTATGAAGAGAATTGTGAATGTGAAGGAAGCGAGAGAGTTGTGTCAGGATCGTGGCAAATAGCGCTCCATTGTCTTTGCCTATCCCCATGGGAAAAAGGCGTGACAATTTGATTGATTGATTGAAATAAAACGTGATGTTTATGTTAAAAAATTGAATTTTCGGATGTTATTCGGCGCTAAAACGTTATGAATAATATTTTGTATTAAACATACATACAAACATATACTTACTTTATTATGTAGTACTTTCGTGACCTCGCTAAAAATCCGGTTGATTCATTTTAATAATATGCAAGAGCCTTCGCAAAGGCATTAAAATAAAGATCGGCCGTTCTTAGAATCAACGTTGGAATGCAAAATCATCGGGTTTTTATTATCACGTATGTACATAGTTACGAGTCTGGTAAATCGACGACAGGCGTGGCCGATTATCCAGCAATTGTTTTGTTGCGCGTAAAGACCCGGGTTCGATTCCCAGTCGGTGCAAATATTTGTTTCGTAGTTTCATTTACAATAACTATATTAAATATAGCAAATATTTGTTAATAAAAAAGAGGCGGATATTTGCTTCGGGTCTGGTTATCAGAGTGGTAGGCAGTGGTACCCAGCCTGCCGATCCGGGGTTGTACCACCACTTACAAGTGTACACAGACCGTTAAGTGATTTAGTCGCGTTTCGGGATCAGCTTGTAAGTTACCGGTTCTAATTAGGCCGGCATAGTGGATGTGACTGCTACTTACATTTATTTAACTGTGATAACCTAACATCAATCCAGCCTAACATCAGGCGGGGTGCGATCATATTTTATGTCGAGTCATAATAAAAAAAGAGGGCGTTAATACGGCTAGGTTAGGGTACATTTAAAAAATTTGATTCACTTCGATCCCTCAATAGAGAGTTGTGTATCGCGGAATGCCTTGCTCCATTGTTACTGCCTATCCCGGTGGGAATTGAAGCGTGACAATTTAGTCACATATCACTTCTCATGTAACAATAATATTATCATATTTCGTACCTTTTACCGTTAAATACTAGAAAAAACTGACAAGTAAACTTGGTAATTAAAATACCGTTTTCCAATAACCTATAGCTACTACTATTAACCAACAAAATAAAAACGTCACCAAAATAGAAATATAACTATTTATGAAATTGATATTTAAATCGACAGCATCATAGTTCAAGAAAACAATAACAAACATTTTCGTGTAAATAAAATGTCTTATGTTCCTATAGATGCATAAAGAAATCTATATCTTAATGTATAAGCGATAAAGTGCTATTTCGTAAGTAAGATATTCCATTACTATTACCAATCCATTTGTTAGTACTAAACAAGCATTGTATCTACATCAAGTAATTATTTATACTTGCCTGAGAAATAAGGTTCTAAATTGTTTGATAATAATTCTGTAGAATATTTAAAAAAATCAATTTTAAATATCAACAACGTTCTTGTGTATCTAGGATATGCATATTGTTTACAAATAAACAGTTCCTAGAAGTTTCTTGTTTATTATTTCCCATAAATTCAATAAATGGTTATTATATTTCATGATACATTGATTGTTTTGTTTGATGACATTTTTTTCTCTGTTATGGATGGATAGTTAACAAGCAATGTATAGTAAACAATACGCCAATCATGGATGGATATATATTTTATACAAATATAGACTTTAAAGCTTAGTTAATAAAGTACAGATTTTCAAGTAATTTGTATATTTATAATTTCTGCGACAGTTTTTTTATAAGTTTTAAGTTGGAAATTCTCACGGTTCTTGTATTGTATTGTTTTTTTTATAAGATTTCATAGAATTGTGAATAACTTTTTTGTCCTTTCATTGGGTTATATTTTGACTGTTTTTTAATCGCAGACTTATTTTTATTTATATTTCTATATTCTTACTAAGCTATTAAACGTGATTGTATCATAGAAATAGGACAACCAAAGTACATAATTATATCAAAGATACGTTGGTAACAGCATGTGGTTTATAACTGGAGGCCCCTGGTTTGCGTAACCATTTCATTTCATTACCACTAGACCACGATCGTTCGTCAAGCAATGATAAAACTTCGCTGCGTCCTAAACTATCAGTCTACGGCAATCTCAAAGAAACTTTCCTAACAATCTCGGCTGTCCTATATCAAAACCTGGTATAGTCTGTCTAAACTGAAATGAAGCGCCCCTCCACCGCATTTGCGCACACGAGAAAACATAAAATTCGAATGCAACACACCGAAAATGCAATTGTAATTTGTCATTCAGTTGCTGGTTAGACACAAAAGGAGGAGCACAATGATAAAGTATAGAAGTAATATTTATATTCACACATTTAAATAAACTAATAAAGGATGAGTGAAAGTAGATTGACGAAAGGAATATATAAATCTGATGTCGATGGATGCGTTAAACAAGGCAGGCCCAGGAGTCAGGAGGGTGTTTGCCGACCAACTCGGAGACATCCTCAAGCAAGCTGAGTTGCCTAGTGCTCATAACCATAGAGCTTGTATGAAGAGAATTGTGGATGTGAAGGAATCGAGGGAGTTGTATCAGGACCGTGGCAAGTGGCGCTCTATTGTCTCTGCCTATCCCTGTGGGTGGGAAAAAGGCGTGTTAATTTGATTGATTAATGATTTAAAAAAGCTATTTTCGTTGTCAATCTCCTAGTTTTTCTTAAATAACTCAAACCGGGTTTTGTTTTGAGACAGCTGATCTTTCAAAATCCTAAAACTAAATTACCAGTAATAAAATGCTGGTATTTATGAGTTGCTTCACCAATTAACGTACAGTTTAGGGCAACAAAAAACATGGCTTTTATTGCCATAATAAACAAATAAATTCATAAACTATTTTATACTTTATTAACAAGGCGGATAAAGGTTATACTCCTTTGAATACGTGTCAATAATAAGATATCAAATTACGGTGCGTTTTTACATTAATTTGTAAACTCCGTGTTAATATCAAATAAGGTTAATACGGGTTTTAATTAAAATCGTATTAAAATGGATACATATTGAATGTTTTAGATAAAGGCGACCGTGGTGTAGTGGCAGTGCAATGGTTACGCAAACCAAGGGCATGGGTTTAATCCTTTTTGCCGGTACCAATGTATCTTTGATGTACTATGGTTGTCCTTTTACATTTCTATACTAAGCACTTTAGTAGCTTAGTATAGAAATGTAAATAAAAATAAATATGATACAAGAATTAAATAAAAATAAGGCGACCGTGGTGTAGTGGCGGTGCAATGGTTACACAAACCGAGAGCACTAGTTCGAAACCACCCACCGGTACCAATGTATCTTTGATATATGCACTTTGGTTGTCCTGTTTCTATGATACAAGCACTTTAGTAGCTTAGTATAGAAATGTAAATAAAAATAAATGTGATATAAGAATTCCTTGGCCGGCATAGCGGATGTGACTGCTATTTAAAGTTATTTTACTATTAATATCAGTCAGCTCCATTCATGGACAGCACTCCAGCTTAACATTAGACGAAGAGCTATCATGTGTCGAGCCATGGTAAAATGTGACACCATCCAATCTGATGTTTAACTGGAGTGCGGTCCATAAATGGATAAGATTGCTACTACAGTAAAATAACTGCAAGTAGCAGTCGTACTCAATATGCTGGCCAATTGGGATCTAGCTTTTCAAATAATGATCGGCAGTCTGGGTACCACTGACTACCACTCTTTCATAACCAGCCCCGAAGCAAATTACGTTTTTTCTATTAACAAATATTTTTGCAATGGTTAAATTATTAAATATCACAAATAAAAGCTATAAAACAAATATTTGCTCCGACCGGGAATCGCACCCAAGACTTTGCGTAACAAACTGGTGTGCCGACCAATGCTCCACGCCTGACTTCAAATGTTTTAATATAGTAGACACATCAATTATAAATTGTGAATAATAATTATTAATATTTTTAACTATAGATAGGTAAGTGAACAGTTACTTGACGTCATCAAAATGGAGGATATATATTTATAAACTTTTTTTTATTGTGACTCGACATATGACAGCACCCAGCTTGATGTTAAGCTCGAGTGTAGTCTATGAATGGATATCACTGCTACTACAATTTTTAATAACTGTAAGCAGCTGTCTCATCCACTATGCCGGCCTAGTTGTAACCGGCAACTTACAAGCTGATCCCGAAACGCGACTAAGTCACTTCAAGGTATGTATACTTGTAAGTATACATACCTTGAAGTGACCTACCACTCTTTGATAACCAGACCCGAAGGAAATATCTGCCATTTTTTTTATCATTAACAAATATTTGCAATATTTAATATAAATTATTAAATAACTAGGTGGACTGACCACATAGTGAAAGTCATGGGTAACCAGTGGATGCAACTGGCATCTTGTCGTTCGAAATGGCGTTCTAAGGGGCAGGCCTGTGTTCAGCAGGACGCCTTCTGGCTGATGATGATGATAATTAAATAACTCTTTTCTATTTACCTTATAGATAATATTATTTAGCTTTGAAGAACAATTGACAAGTGGAATGCTTTAGCAGTTTGTGTTCTTCCGTGAACGATGCGTGAAAAAGCACCTTTGGCCGGCATAGTGACGGCGACTGAGGCAACGAGTTGATATGGCCCATACTTGACATTAGCAAAGTGATATCGTTTTGTATCAATACAAACATTTTTTAAAATCTATACTAAGCTACTAAAGTGCTTGTATAATAGAAACAGAACATATATATGTATATCAAAGATACATTGGTACCGGTGAGTGGTTTCGAACCCGTGCACTCGGCTTGCGTGGCCATTGTACTGCCATTACACCAAGGTCGTCTTAAATTTAAAAAAAATAAGTTTTTTAGGTTATTAGTATATAATAAATAACTAATTTTTTTATGCTAAACTAATATTAAAAAACTGATAAAATGATATCCCGGAAGTGTCAAAGAATATCAAATAAGCGAATCCCCTTATCATATGATTTTTATTATGACTCGACATATGACTTGACATTGCCTGATGGTAAACAATGGAAGAGACTAAACAAAATAACTCAGAGCACCGAGGACTAAACAAATTAACTCAGTTTAAAGTTACAGCGTGAAGAAGCACCTTTGGCCGGCATAGTGATAGCGACTGGGGCAGCCGTAAACTGACTCGTTTTTTTTCAGTCGTCGTCACTCTTGGACCTCCTCTTGCTTATTATCAGGCGGGTCAAGGTCAAATGTCGTGTCACAATAAATTAAAAAAA